>JAWMRA010000016.1:1117921-1129324 GCA_035584735.1 Pseudotriccus pelzelni | reverse complement strand
CACAGCTTCTCTGGGCAACCTGTGCCAGGGCCTGCCCACCCTCCCAGGGAAGAATTTCTTCCCAATATCTCATCTAAACCTAAATCTAAATTCATCAGACCCTACTGACATTAAAGTGCAGGTCTATTCCATTCCCCTTGATATGCTATTCATATTTAATCACTCATCTGCCTGAACAAATTTAATTTATTATGAGATTCCCACCCGAGCGGGTGCAAATAATTTTATAAGGAATCAGAGCAGAGTATGCCATGGTAAACAGAACCCTCTTGCTGAAAGGACTGAGGAATACAGTCATTTGGAATTCTAGAGGGCTTGGGTTGGGAAGGACCTTAAAGACCATCTCATTCCACCCCCAAGGGTCTGACAGGCCTTGGTTACACAGGAATTGTTGCTTTAGAAGGCTGACAGCTACCAAACAGAATTGTCAGGAAGCGATCACACAGCTGGCAGCAAAAAGAAATCTTCTGAGTATTACCCAAATTTAAAGTAGAGAAAAATCACGGAGATGGAAACCCAACTGCACTTTACCCTGTGACACTTGATCCAGGTGTAAGAGAGCTCATTACAGAGCCTTCAGCTCTCAAATTTCCTAGTATTTAAAAGCCCTGTCACAGACAGGACTCTAGAGGGCACCAGCAGTTAAAAATAAACATGGAAAAGCAAGGATGCCTCAAGATTTTGTGTTCAGAATGCTCAACAAACATGCCTTTATGAGCACATTCAGCTTTCCCAGCATTCCTACCTTGGAATTCTCTCCACTGGTAAAATGTTCCTTACCTGTGATTCCACAGCAAACGCTTGGCCTTGTTTAACTACTGAATCTTCCTTTCCTAGATTTTCAAAGCAAATGGCATTTAGGTTCTGGTTAAAAACAGTAACACAATCACAAGAACCACGATTTTCCTCCCTAATTTCAGGCTGCTCAATGGGGCCATGCCAGGCTGAAGGCTGGTGTTTAAGTACTCGGTATCAAAACAACCCCTCCTTAATTGAGTCACATAAAAAATCCTGGACAAAGCCCTCCTCGGGAAAATTACTGTTGTGCCAGGCTGGGCAAATTGTTCTGCAGAAGTGCCCTGGAAGCCACCTCGCCCCAGCTGCAGGTCTGCACATGAGCACACCGGGGAAAAGCATCTCCTTGCGCTCCAAAGAAATGATTCCTCCTGACAGGCAGCCAAACAGCTCTCAAAATGTTATTTAATCTGCCATGAGCCATTTAGCCCCACGAGTGCAAGGCAGGTCTGTGACCAAGCTGGATGCAAAAGACTCCAGTTCGTGGAAATGGAATTATTTCTGACGGAGGCGGGAACTGAGGTCTTGTGATCTGAAGTCAAACCTGCTCCACTCAAGCCTTGCCCCTGACCGGGTTCCTGGTGCTGAGCCAGACAGGAGCATTGTGTCAGGTATGAGGGATGGCAGGGGGAGCTCCACGGGGAGCAGGGATCTCGTTCAGCTCGTTTTTCACGTTCTCAGAAGATGCAGCAGAGTCACAGTTCGCGTTTCACAAGGCCAGTCACCGTAAGTGAGACTGATGCCAAGTGCCCTGGCACCCACCCACCAACACACCCGTGTCCAGCCCACCCTGCTCCCGGGGCTCGGGGCTGGGGACACGACACTTGGCTGGATTTAAGGCCAACGACATGAAGAGATGACAAAAAAACACCCTCGTCTGTGTATTCCAACACTGCACCGGGCATGGCAAGCTTTAGGAATTTACCATACTCACTATTTCCAAAGTTACTTCCAGTCCCCGCAGAGTCCCCCTAAAATCAAACAGCAAGAGACACAAAACGAAGCTGAAAATTTGTTTTAAATTTTTGGTGTATGTTAAACTAGGGATCAAAGGGCAGGGAAAGGTCTTACAAGGAGATAACCACTCAAAACTTTCAACAGTTTAAAGTGTTTAGGTATTTACTGCTGTAAATATCAGTTGCTCTATCACATTTCAAATCAACGAACGTACTTCATAGTATTTGAGTTTAGCTTTGAGAGCCTCAATAGTCCTTAAGCTTTCCTCCTGCTGCTTCTCCTTGGTAGTGAGGATTTTCTTCAACTCATCCTTCTGAAAGAGAGAGAAGTGCCAAATAGCCAAGGCCACAAGAAGGGACAGGTTTACAAGACCTCAAGCAACTTTTTAAAGAGTTTAGGGAGAACTTCAACCAAGATCAGCGCAGAAAGAACCCCTGAAGTTTTTTTATGTTGAAGTTCTTCCACAAGACTGCTTCTCTACAAGAGGAGTCTTGAGGAATGAGTCAAGAATATGCACCAACATAATCTGCTGTTGTTTAATTTATTCACATTTATTAGTCTTGCATTACTGAAAGTCACTGGAGATAATTATATTAAGTTTGCTTTAAAGGTGCCACAGGAATTACACATATTATCTGTAGTCCTAGAAATGCTGTGCAGCTCTACAAACTGACACAGAGCAGCAGATACTTCACTTGGCATTTTTAGGCAGCTTTTCCTTCCTCTACAGTTTCAAATACATTACTGAAGTGAGAGAGTTCCTTCCCCTATTTCCCAGTCCTGTTACACTTGCAGGTGACATATCGTACCTCATTCTCAAGATCCTCTGCAAACATTTGCTCCTGCAAAAATAACAAACAAACAAAAAAAAATCCCCCCCCAAATCATTTTTTTCAGTGACGTTTAAGGGGCTTGTATACAGTTCAACAGCTGAGAAACCGACCCCAGTTCCTAATGCTGCCCATCCAGCCTCATCTGCCCTGCCCGAGGTTAAACAGGAGTTCGGATGTCTGACAGAGCAGTGTCCCAAAAACTGGAACTTATCTAAATCAGACACTGCTGAGGCAGAAAAGTACAACTTCAGAAGAAGTTTGCTGATTTTGGAAAGTGACTGTTCAGAAGTTTGGTCTATAAAGGCAATGCTGAAGAGAGAAGCTCAGACAAGCCGGCGATTCCAAGAAGAAATATTCTTTCTATCCACGTGCTGCATTTAGGTAGAGCTGCATAAATGTACCTCTACAAAATTCAGTAAAGAAACAAACATGAGCCTCCACAAACAAAAAAAATCCTGGTTTTATTTTCTGCTGGTCATGCTTAGCTCTAAGGAGAGGGAATTTTATTTTTTTTTTTAAAAAAAACCAAGGTTTTAAAAAAAATTTGGGTGAGAAATTCCCGTCGAGAACTTTGGGTTTGTTTTCTTGCCAGCTGAAGTTTTTTGCTCTCTGCTTCCACTGACAGCTGGAAAAATCAGCCGATGGCAAACGCACCCCCTACGTTTGATTGGGCAGATGAGGTTGAGTCTCCAAAGTGCAGCATGCCAGGACACCCCGAGGTTCCTGGTGCACTGTGAGCCAGGGCCACGAACGTCACTGCTCGACTCTGTGGGCATCAGTGAACGACATTGCAGCGGGTCTGCTCACAGTCTGAATATTGCTACAAGTCCTGAATATCACCACGAGAGCAAAGGCCTTTGCGGCAGCAGAAAATGAGAGACACAAAGCAGTAATTCCCAGGACGGGAATGAAGACCTCGTCCTAATTCCACCTGCTTTTCTTCCTGCTCCTACTGTCAGCATCAGGGGGCTATCCCAGCTTTCAAGTCAGGTTATTCCAAGCCCTGGTTTACCTCATTCAGCTGCATTTGCAGCCCGCTGATTCTGTCCAGCAACATCCTTTGCTCCTCCTGCGCTTCTCTCATCCGATCTTTCAAATCTTGGTTTTCCAGCTCCAAGTCCTTAAAAGTGAAATATGAGACTAATAAACAAAGAAAGACAGACCATCACACCGCACACACGTTGGGAAAGGTAAAGAAGCTGAGCCAGCAGTTTTAACAGCCACTGAAGACTCCGAGCCTGTCCCCTGATGACTCTGTGGCCCTTCTCCAGGTCAGGAGTGTTCTGGAGGTTTACACAAGCACAAGCTCCCGAGCCTTCAGGCCCCTGAGCTCCAGACAGCTCATTCCTGTCAGTGCACACACGGGCTGGGCAAGGACGAGCAGAGTGGGATCGCCCTCAGTGCTGACAGCCCTCGAGAGCTGCTTATCTGTGCCTGTTAACACGTAAAAATAACTCCTGTTAAGCCAGCTCCTGACACCAACCTCTGCAGCCAAAGGTGCCACGGACAAGCCTGTCCAGCAGAGCAGCCTTTAAGTGTGAAACTGTTCCAGCAGCCACCAGAGCCACCCCAGTGACACCTAAATCCAACACAGCGATGGGTCTCTGTGCCTCACTCAGTCAGCCAGTGCTCACATGCCGACACAAAGCACCTTTAACTCTTGCCTGAAATCGCTGCCTTAACTGAGGAACTGCTTTGGCCCCCACCAGAGAACAGAGATCTTTATCCTTGCATTACAAAGCTTTTCAGAATGAAGGCCTCCGTTTTTCAGGGCTTTGTTCCCCCATAGCTTAAAACGTTGTTTCCCTTTCTGAAAACTGTAATGACATAGGAACGAGACGGGAAATTAATGCTGGTTAGTAGAACTGTGACACAGATTGCTCTGAGCGTGACACAAATATACATCTCTTGAGAGTGCGGAAAAAATAAATCTTCCTGGTTTGTGACTCTGCTGTTACTGCAGAGGCAGAAGGTTAAGAGGTAGGAAAGGTTATGGAGACTTGCAACCACTCATTACACACGAAAGTATTTTTCCTGAAAGAAGTTTACAGCTTATCTGCATAATTGCACATTCCACAGTCAGGCAATTAAGTTGTAAGTAAACAGCAATATATGACCTTTCTTAATGGAATCATTAGTGCTTCCTTTGCAAGCTCATCTTTCTTTAGTTCATCTGGTTCATTATCCACGTGGGAATACCCAAGCCACAGGAATCCTCCTCTTACCTGAGCACCGTGCTCCTTCTGATACGGTTTGACATTCACCTCCTCCTGCACAAACCCCCGACTCCACCTCTGTGACATGCTGCTAATCTGTAAACACAGCAGTAAAACAGGAATTTGTACTCCTGTTGTGTCCTGCAGACACCCTTTTCTGGGGATGACAGGCTGCTCCCACGGGGAGCAATCCTACAACGTTCCCATTTTGACAGCTTGCTTCGACAACAAGAGGTCACCCATGATCTCATCCCCACACAAACGGGAGGCTTGTCAAAACTTTAATCCTGAATATGCACACCACGGAATATTTTTCACACAGAACCAGCCACACCATCTGATCCCAGCTACAGATGAAGTTTAAAATCATAAAATACTGAACAGTTCTGTATCACAGCACAATCCTAATCAGATACCCACCTTTTGCTCAGCCTGCCCTTTCTTCATGCTGTCCCTTCCTGAAAAAGCACCACAAAAATAGGAAGTTACAAAACGCATTTCATTCAGATCCATGCAACAATGCAGCACATTCAGCCCATTCTATCCACTTTCCATACTGGGAGGACATTTCAAAAAAACAGTTTACCACCCTCCACTTAATCAAACATGGAAACATTCACAAGAGCTAAGTTTTCCTGTAAATAAGGCTAAAAACTCCAGTGATCAATCCTGCAATGCCAGGCTCAGCAGCGTTAACCCCTCGAGGCATCAGAGCCTGCATTTACCTTAAAAGCTTTACTAAAACCAAACACAACCCCAAAACCTTTCTTTCCCCGCCCAAAGAGGCAGCTGATCAGCTTTGTGACCAAAGGACTACACCAAAAGCAGTCCCTGCAGGCACAGCAGTGGGGACACACAGTTCTACCCAAAGAGCACAGTGGTACAACCAGGTTCCTCCTACCTTTGCCGGAGTCCTCAAGGGCAGCTTTTATTAAAGCCAAAATGTCAATATTGTCCCCAATTCTGGCATAGTAAGCACAGTCATGCCCAAGGCCATCAGTCAAACTCACATCCGCGCCATTCCTGAGCAAAACCTCCACGGCATCCCTGCAGCCGTACTCACAGCCCAGCATCAGGGCAGTCCTGGGGTGGAGAGAGAGGGGGTTGAGGTCTGGGGAGCCCTCCTGAAGGCAGCAGCTCCTACACACACAATCCCTTGTACTTTCACGTCTAACCACAGAAATGGCAGCCCAGGCACCTTCCCTCTACCCAGAGAGGAAACGGCTTTAAAAAGCCATTTAGTCACCGTTTAAATATTTGTTAAAAAGCAAACAAACCCGCTATAACAAGCGTATTTTCGTGGAACCGGCACAAGCGTGCTGCCTTTGAGAGCCTCCCAGCGTCTCGAAAACTTTGGCTTCCTCTATTAGATACAAATCTCAACAGACACAACAAACACAAGACGAGGAGTTTAGACAGAGTCTGGAGAAGGGAGCACCTGGGAGGGCTGGCAATGCTTCCCAAACACTCCCCAACTGCAGAACGTGCCAGGGGAGCAGCCAGGCTTCGTCCCATGGCAGCCTCACGTCCCTCGGCCACCAGGCAGGCATCCTCCAAGGGATAAATGGCAGAAGCAGCAGCTACAAAGAGAAACCCCCTCCCCTGACCCAGAAATAAACACCTCAAGGCCCTGAGGTCCCTTCGGAGCTCCAATGGACTTGGCACTTCTTGAGAAAGCCCCCCTTTTGTCATGAGCCACCTTGCACGTTGATCCCAAAGGGTGCAAGATGCAGCTTTGGACACGAACTCTTCAAACAGCCAACTGCAGGTTCTCTGCTGGCAGGAACAAGCCTGGGTGTATTTCGGATGCAACAGAAGCAGTAAAATAAGGCCAGGTTTATCTGCGCTGTTGAACTGGCGCATCTGCTTCTGAACTACGTCCCAGGTTCTTTTCCACCAAATTCAGCACATTAATTCCGCAGCCTGAGAGCTAAGGGGCAGCTCTCCACCCTCCAAATGCCAGCAGGCCTTCCAGCAATCCCCTGCGTGCGTTACCTGTTCTGTTTGTCCCTGGCATTGACATCCGCTCCTCTGTCTATCAGCAGCTGACAGACTGCGGGCCGACACATCTGCGTGGCCAGCACCAGCGGCGTCCTCCCGTCCTGGAGAGAGGCAGGGAAGACATGAGGCAAGGGAGAGGAAGCAGAGCAAGCACAGGGACTGCCCAGGAGGAGGGGAAGAGCAGCACTCACGCCATCCTTCGAGTTCACCACGGCGCCGTGATCACACAGGAGCTGAATGCTGGAGGAGCAGTCTGACATGGCTTTGGAGAGAGAAAGAGAGCGGGTCACACTGCTGAGAACAGCCCAGACTCCTCCTTGGGTGTATTTGCTTCCCAGGACTTCACACAGCTCAGTGAAAGCACTGCAAGGCTCTGCAGCTTGGTTCTCCCGGCCCCCACAAAGCGCCCGAAGGAAACCAAACCCTCCCGTTCCAGGCACTGTGCGGCACAAGCAGGGCGCACAAAACCCAGAGTGAAGGGATCTCATCCTACTGACAGCTCTGCTCTGAAACTCTGCTCGTGATTCCCGCTGAGCATTTTACTAGAAAATTCTCAGGCATCAGAGGAGACTCTCAGACCTCCAACCTCCGAGACTGTTGTCTTCACTGCCGAGGACAAGTGTCACGACAGTATAGATCACTCTCTCCTACTACAGTCACCAAAACTAAAAAAGAGAAGAATTCTGCCCATCTGAAAGTGAATCCATTAATTAAATCTTAGTTTCATGCACAGCTACCCAGAAAAGCCAAAACCCTTACCTGCATCATGAAGAGCAGTTCTTCCCTGGAGATCCACATTCTCCGTGGGACAATTGTACTGTTAAAATAAGAAAATGTGCCACTTATATCTGCACGGAGACACGCACCAAAAAAAGAGAAGTTTCAAAGAACCCATTAAAAATGAAATTAAAAAAAAATAAAAATCAAATGAGCATTAACTGACCAGGAACAAATGAAGCAAAAATAAATATCACACAAACCTACAACAACCCTCAATATTATTTCATTAATGAAAGATTAAAGCTCTTTTCCCCATGACTGTCTTATTTTTTAAAAAAGAATCTAATTGGTTACAAAAGAAATCACAGAAGAAAGGCATATTCCAATTTTGAATCACTGTATTTCAAACCTCCTTTTCCCTCTCACTGATAAGAGACAAGCTGGATATTTCAGTACCTGCAAGAGCTTCTGCAAACACAAGGCATGTCCGTATTTTGCAGCTAAATGCAACGCGTTTCTCCCTAAAAAGAGATCAACAGCAATCCAGGATTTATTTTGAATGGATTTTTGATGAACATTCACATCATTTTAGATACAACAGTCCCTCTGTGTCAGTCCCCCCCCCCCATTCAGTCTATAACCAAGGCATCCCTTTTGTATATACCTCACTATTTGTTACAGTCTGCTTATTTTAGAGAAAGTGCAACCAGAGATTCGAGTTCCTTAGTGAACTTAACCTAACCTCAAAATACTGCAAATTGCTCCACACAAGCATTTAAAAAACAAACTGCCACATGAAAGGAGGAGGCCAGGTTAGTTCTGTAATTCTCCTGTTTTCAAGGCACACAGAAAATCAATTTTTTTGGCCAACTGTAGAAAGGAGGAAGATCTAATCCTGTGGTTCAGCTTAATTCTATTCCAAATGAACGCCCAGCTGAGGACGTTTCCAAGCAGCCCCCGGAGCCCTGAGGGAGCCCACCTGCAGCATCAGTGGCCGTGATATCCACTCCATGAACAAGGATGGTGTTCAAGCAGTCCAGGTTTCCCTTTGACGCTACCACATGGAATCTGTGAAGGAGGAAACACCCTGCTTAAGCACAGCTGGTTTGTACCTAAAAATGGCAGTATTAGCCAGGAAAGCCAAAGCCAACGGCTGCACACTGAAGGCATTACACAGGACAAACCCAGCTCGGATGGGATCCAAATCCGGGTGAGAGTTGTGCAGGTATTACTTTAAGGAACAAGACAACTTTCTTGAGGAACAACCTTTACTTATCTAATCAGCGAATCAGGTGAAATACCAGTGTGGTTTCAGTTTTTCTTTAATACTCAAACCTGGCAAGAGCGAGTATTTAAATACCGATCTTCCCTTGGAAGTGAAGGCAGTTTGAGGATTTCCCATCCTAGCCAGCTGGTTTTCCAGATTAGTACACTGGAATTGAACATGTTGTATTGCACAGACTCAGGGATTTGAAAAAGCTTTCAGAGAAGCAAAGATTAGGAACTGAGGAACCTCCAGGAGCTTCCAACACCTCTTGGAGCCCTGCGGTCACTTACGCGGATCTCCCTTCCACATCCAGTTTCGTAGGAGTGACGCCTTTTTTGGCCAGGATGGATGACACCTTTTCCACATCGCCCCTTTCAGCTGCTTTCATCAGCCTGTCATCGTATTTGTTCCAGTCCGGGTTCAGCTGTGCGGGAGAGAAGCAGAGAGGCGAGTGAGCCCGTGGTGCACCTTCAGCCCACCCAGGGCACCTCGGCAGGGCCTGGCCCTTCGTGCAAACGGGGGGTACCACAAAGCATTTCTGGGTCTGCAAAGGCTGTCACGCCCACCGGACCTCACAGGTATTTGTGGTCGCTGTAACACCTCAGTCAGGCTGCTGGAATCGAACAGCGCTCAGACGCAGCCTGGGTGAGCCACTTTGGACCTTTAGGGACAAACCTCTTTAGTTTTCCTCGTCCCGCTTCACTCTTTGCTCAATTTTCATATTTCAACGACAAACGGATGCTCTAAAAATATGCACCAGGACACAGGTTTTCTTGGCTGTGTCAGACTGTGCAGCGGGTCAAAAATTACCCGAGTGTGATGGTCAAGAGAACCGAGGTGTAGAAGAAAGAAATTCAAAGTTCAAAGCCTGCAATTCCCAAAGCCACGGAGAGGGCAAAGGAAATCCAAGTCAGTTATAAATAGCCCACCACACATTCAGCCCCAGACAGTCGTCATCCCCCACTTTTCCCTTGTTTACTTCCAATTTAGAATTTCAGGCTGCAGGCCAAGCCTCCCACCCCAAGCTACAGAGTTTGTTCTCTTCACTGCCAAACCACCCCTCCTGAATGGCTTTGGGCTTTTCAGGAATTTCTGTTCTGTGCCAGAAACCTCACGGCCAAGCTGGACACTGAAGGACAAGACTTAAAAAGGAGTACTATATTCAAATCTAAGTCTGCACAGCAGAAGAATTTGTTGACAACGGTGAGACAGAAGCAGCCTGAAGGTACTTATCACTGTGGATCGGGAGTTCCACACCTCACCAAATAAAAAACATTTAAACAGATAACCCCAATGCAGGGTTTGCCAGGGAAAAGAGGGTACACAAAAATAGAACAGAACCGAAAACCCACTGGCAGCACCTGCACCTGTAGTGATCTGTAAAATGGAATTGCAATCGCAACCAGAGAAGGCCGAGAGGGGTCTCATCGATCCATACAAACATGTCCGAGGGGTGCCAGAGGATGGTGCCAGACTCTTCAGTGGTGCCCACTGACACAACGGGGAGCAGTGGCCACACACTAAACCACGAGAAGTTCCACCTCAACACGAGGAAGAACTTCCTTCCTTACGCGTGGCAGAGCAGCTGCCCAGGGAGGGCGTGGAACCTCCCTCTCTGGAGACATTCCAAACCCACCTGGATGAATTCCTGCGTCACCTGCTCCGGGTGACCCTGCCTTGGCAGGGGGTTGGACTGGATGATCTCCAGAGGGCCCTTCCAGCCCTAAGTTTCTGTGTGATTATCTTTACTCCCCTTTCTCACAACAAACAAGATTACAGTAATCATGAAGGCTTAACAACAGCTTACTCAGTGCAACACTGGCTAAAAGTGACATGAGGTAATAAAAATAGACCACTAATGACATTACCACCAGTGTCGCCCAGCTGAAGTGCAGAAACTGATTTGCCAATCAATTAAAACATCCATTAGCCCGAAAGCCAAGCCAGCCTGGCCTAATGAAGTCACCGCGCTGGTGTCACCACCAGTCCCAGCAAACTCTGCCCGCGCCGCCCGGGAACGCCGCTGTCCCTTCCCAGCTTGGACACCGTTCCTCCGCAAAGCCCCCTCCTCAGGGTCAGCTTTTAATTTCGACCACCTCAGAGACTGTGCACACACGGCATCAGGCTCTGCGCCCTCTAAATTCTTCTGCGCGTTCCTGTCCTCTCAGGAAGGCGATCCCACCTTGAGTGTCCGTCACTGGGACAGGATTGCCCCGTTGCATCTCTGCAGCTCGTACCTGCCACCACAAACTCACCCAAACCTACAGAAGACCCTCCCCGGCCCCTCCTTGCTCCCATTTAATAAAACTTCCGACTAACAAACGCATTACTTAAAAAAAAAAAAAACAGAAACCAAAACCAAACAAACAAATCTGTCACGTTCACACCTTTCCCTCTGGTTATCACACTTAAAAAATCGTAAATCGTGCCCACGGCCCAGGATGTACTACATTTGCAGGGGCTGGAGGGACAGCACAAGGGGGAACAGCTTCCCCCTGCCAGAGGGCAGGGTTGGATGGGAGATTGGGAAGCAATCCTTCCCCTTGAGGGTGGGCAGGCCCTGGCACAGGTTGCCCAGAGAAGCTGTGGCTGCCCCTGGATCCCTGGAAGTGTC
>JAWMRA010000016.1:1090446-1113845 GCA_035584735.1 Pseudotriccus pelzelni | reverse complement strand
CCTGGCCTTGGACACTTCCAGGGATCCAGGGGCAGCCACAGCTTCTCTGGGCAACCTGTGCCAGGGCCTGCCCACCCGCTCAGGGCAGGATTTCCTCCTCATGCCCAACCTAACCCTGCTGTGTCTCAGATGCCAGGGGCAGGCTCACACACCTGTCAGGCCGCACACTCTGATTTCCTGCTCCTTCTCCAGAGGTCAGAGTACATTTGTAACCAAGAGTAAGGTCTGGCAGACACACCCTGCATTTTGTACAGCACTAAGTGACAAATGCTTTTGAAGTAGTTTGATTTATTTGGAAACTGCACAGACAGAATTTCACAGACTAGTGAAACTTCCTTTTCAAAAGATGTTCAGCAGGTGCAGCTTCTCCTGCAGTGCAGAGGCACTTCACTATCACCCATCTATTCTGCAGATTTTGCCTTACCTGCATTTGCCTAGGAAAATCCTGCACATACCACCTGCAAGGAGCAACAGGTCCCTCCCAGCAGTGCCAGCCTCCCTTTTCCACGTGGCTGGGACAGGGGAAAATCCATCAGCACCAGCCACAAGAGCTCACAAGGTACAGTGGAAGCGTCAAAGGACTCAGCCTACGACCCCTGAAGGAGGTAAGCCCAAATAAAAGGATTAAAAATAGTCTCCATTTTGTTCTGAAACAGCTTCCTCGCGTCTCATGGCCAACACACAACCACAGTGCACTTTACTGGTACTTTACAGCCTCAAATTCCCAGCCTTGAGACGCAGAGTGACTTGGACACCAATAAAAGTGATCAGAGCTGCTTATGCACTCCGCAAACAAAGCAACAAAGCAGTGGCTCTGCAGCTCCTTTTGAAACTCTGTTAAGTCCCATTTTCTGGTGACCGAGGCCAGACTCACACACAGCGAAGCACAGCACACCCTCCCCAGCAAAGGAGAGCACCACAGCTCCCACCTCGCACCTACAGGAGCCCAGGGCCTGCTGCTCCATCCCAGCTTCACCCCACGAGTGCCCAGGGGAAAACATTGCCCTTTAAGTGGGGAGAAAGCAGCAGCAAGGTCAGAGTCCAGCTGCCCGTGCTGCCAGGAAGGGCAGCACATCACCCGCCTTCCCGGGACTGCGGGCACAGCATTAGCCGGAATTAGGAGCCCTCAGCAAGGCCCCATTGATTTGTGTACTTCCATTTATTAACAAAGCATCAGGAAATATCGGGGGCTGACGAAACACAGCGTGATTATTACATTCATACACGGGGATCAGCCCCAAGCACATATGCACAGCGAAGGGATAACACACTGCAGTCTCAGCCCTCTTCTGTCACCATTACGTGATGAGAACATGGAGACAGTATCACCCTCAGATGTTCAAGCATTTGCTTGCTAATATTAATATTTAAATACTGACAAAGTACTCCATGAGTTGCTTCTACACCAAAGGTCAGATGAACTCAAACCAGATAAACCATGGAGCTTATCTGTGTAATTATGTCTGCAAATCAGCTCAGGGTATTGAACTCACAGGCACTCACTAAACCCCCCCCCTTTTAAATATTTTTAATTGCTACATTCCAAAGTGATAAAGCATTAAAACTCTCTTCTACGGAGCCTGAAAATTACAATGCACCTGTAAACAGGCTGCACCACAAAGTTTTTGCCGGACCACAAATTGCCTGTTGTGTTCCTTCAGCATCAGCCCCAAACATCAGCGAAACAAACACCTAATTCCAGTTAACTAAATGCAAACGAATCACAAAGGGGGTTTTTCCAAGGAGCACACACACCCCAGCAGGAGCCTCAATAAAGCTTCCTGGAACCAAAGGGGCTGGAAAGAACCCCAGCCCGGCCAGGAATGCCATTTGAATACTGCAGTGCTGCGGGGTCCTCCTCCAAGATGCCATCACAGAGTGAGGGAAGGCTGGAAGAACCCACCGCTGCCTCCCAGCACTGCCAGCAGCTGCTCCGCCTTTGCGCGGGCCGGTCGTGCCAAACACCCCGAAACCCTCGCCCGTGTACAAACCACCCTGTGCCACCAGCGGCACGGGGCTCGTCTGCGCTATCAGAAGTGATCTTCAACCTCTAAAGGCTTAAGGTTAGCAAACATCTGTCTTTCACTTCACTCCTTCGGTTACTAAAGCGTCTTTGGCAGCACACTGGGGCTACAGAGCGTTTTTAACACATTTCTGTTGCGCATACAAAGAGATGGTGTTGCTGATGAATTAGCAAATTCAAACAGAGTTCGTCAGTCCCCCAATAAAAAGGGTCAGACCAGAACACGAGGTGGTACCTGCCCTCTCTGGTGCTGACAGGGCAGGAGTGGATGTGTAATTGCGTTCTGGGTCACCCCACGAAGCTCCACTCCTTACCTAGAGGAAAACTCATCCATTTAACAGAGCTGGGCAACCTCCACGGGGAAAAAAAACTGTTGACACAACCTTGAACAAGTTCAGCTGTCATGAACTACAGAGCCTGTGCAGATATTAATTTAATAAATCACAGATCATCACAGCAGGGCAAGTGCTCAGGTGTCCACCTTTGTTCCTTGCACAATGGTTTCCACTAATTACAGACTAGGTTCAGTTTCTCTTAATTAAACAAAACCCAGCATCACTCTTCCCAGAGGAGAAAGGATTGGTAGAAGCTTTCACATGGTTTTATACCTGCTCATTGCCACCACGTGCAGGTGATTCCCATCTCTCGCAGGTGATTCCTATGCCAGGCAGCACTGCTGGTTTCTGAACCACCTGTGGGTCTCACACCTGCTCCACCTCACACCTTGGGATGCAAAAATTCCCGAGGAAAAAAGACCTGCTGCTGCTGAGCGGCAGCTCCAGCTCTGCTCAGAGCACTGCCAGGAATCCCGTGTTCCCCAGGAACTCCAGGGGCCCCCTTCCTTAAATTCCAGGCCCCATCACAAAGGGCAGAAAGGTTAAAACCCCACACTAGTGAGAACACCGATTTAACAGAACACCTCCACGGCTGCTTCCCAAGCCTTACAGAAACAAGCAGGCACCTCTGCTCCTGCAGGGGCCACAGCCAGACCCTCACCACTGACAGCCCATTTGCAAAGGCCTGAACCAAAAATAACCTTGCAGAACAACGAACCAAACTTTCCCCAACCACCTTCTCATCTCAAGAGAAACCCACCAGTGAGCGTGTCATTGGGACAGACAGCTGCACACACAACTCCTGACTTTGCTGGAAGGGCACGTTTCCTGAGCACAAACCAGGTCACAAACTCACGTTTATAGTACCAGGACGTATTCTGGAACCTCAGAAGCACGGGCTGCGTGCGCTGCTGTGGGCACCCAGCGGGACTGACTGCATTAATTAAAGTCTTTTCTGTATCTGCTGGTGAAAGGCATCACCTCTGACCTCACGGCTTTGTGCTCCACAGAGTCTCACATTAAAGCTTCCAGCCTACACTCCTGCTAACGACAAGCATTTGTCTCACTATTCAGGGCACTGAACAGGCCGCTCAGATGATTTTCCAAGCACCATCAGCCAGCTGGAGTTGGCAAAACCAGGTAATTCCATTTCAGGCACAACGTTCTGGATAACTGTGGAATTGGTAATAACTACTGCTTTTACTTTTTGCTGCTTTTTGTGGCTTCTCTCCATCAGGAGCCCAGTAATAAAGCCATTTCCAACAGATCTCCGTCAGAAGGAACGTAATTATTCCCTTAACCTGGAGGAAGATTTCCAAAAGCAGCATGGATTAGGTTTCTCTCCACCCCCCAGGAAATAGCACAGGGTGGGGAGAGGAGAGAGGGATGAAGTTTCTCAAACAGGCAACTCTTTTACTCTCCTTTGAGCAGGATCTGTAAAGCTCCCGCTGGCAGGATTCCCACCCACTTCCCTCCTTCCCCAGCAGCAGAACAGACCCGGCCTCATCCCTTCATCCCCTTCGGCCTCTCTGTTAACACCCACCCGCGGGGATGGATTTCCCCCCCATACAGAAGGTTATAGGTTGGTATTTCACGAGCTGGTGGAGTGACTCTGGAGGATCTCGCCGAAAGCTATTTCCCTTCACGTATTTTAGAATAACTCCAGCTCTTAAAAGTATTAAAACTACTCGGACCACCTTTGAAGACAAGGCTTGTTGCGCCCCTCACCTGTGCAAGTGCAAAATCTCCGTGCCTACTCCAAACAAACACGGGTGCTGTCAGTCTTCGTCGAGACTTAATTACGGTGGGCTAATTTGAGAACGACAAACAGCTCTGAAAGTACAGGACCGCCCGATGAGCAGCGCCAGCCTACACACATGACGAACCCTCATAGCTGACTCGTGAATCACTGCCCGCGCTCCGGGGAGCTGTCACTGGCAGGGGCCGCGCTCAGCGCTCCCCAAACCGCAGCATCCACACCTCTCTCAGACGAGCGACTGCGCGCAGGTAACAGCGGCAGCGCCGGGCAGGATCCAGGTGCGCCGGGAGGGTTTCAAAGGCAGCCAGGACCGCAGAGGACAGCCGATAAAGGGCGGCGTCTCGCGTTCTCCTGCCCTCTCCCGCTATCCCGCGGTGCCGGCGGCGAGTTTAGCGAAGGAAGGGCAGGGATGAGCTCGGATTCCCGGGGAGGCGTCCCCCGGACGGTCGCCACGAAAGGTGATTTACCCACACAAAGCCACTTTCCGAGCACGGCTTTTCTCCAGTTACAAAGACCTCCCCCACCAAAAGTCATCAGCAGGGGCGAGCGAAGTAAAAATAAACACCGACAAAGCCGGTTAACTGCAGCCTAAATTTAGGAAGACCAGAGAGAACAAGGCACAGACAACTGCACCATCGCAGAGGTGCATTTCCAGGGGTTCTGCCTCGCCCAGGCCCAGCATTCCAGCCTGGATGAGCAGGAATCACAGCTGTGCCAGTGACCAGCCGCCCTGAGAGCTTTTTGCGCACTTTCTAAGCAAATCCTGCTTCCCAGCCGCTCCGGTTTTGCCCCACGAGTCGCTCCCGCAGAGCTGCTGCCCATGCCATGCACGCAGGGCAGCCCCAGGGCTGGCTGCCAGCCGGGGCTGCACCGGCTCCGGGGGCTCGGATGGAAAGGAGAGGTGTTAATTCCTGCCGGGGCCGGCCAGCAGAGCCCAAGGCAGCACCAAATGCGTTCGCACGCCCGTGCTCCGAGCCGGGGGGGTCACGCCGGGTGGCCGCAATGAGAGCCAGGGGCAGGGAATGGCATTCCCTGGCTGCTGTGCCCCCCCCTCCCCAGGCACAGCCCACCGGGGGTCCCTGCCCTCCAGCCCCCGGGATCCTCCAGCGATCCCAGCTCCCCAGGCCCCGCTCCCCACGGATCCGGGGGCTCTGCCCCCCAACTTACCCGGCTCCCCGCGCTCCCTGCACACGGCGGAGCCCCCAGTCCCGGGGGAGCCGGGCCCCCCGGCTGTGCCTTTCCATGAACCGGGACCCTCCAGGAGCCGGGACACCCGCACCCCCTCCCCGAGGAGCTGGGACCCTCCCGGGGAGACACGACCCTTGTGCTGTGTCCCTCCACGAACCGGGACCCCCCGAGCTCTGCCCCTCCACGAACCGGGACCCCTCCGCACCCCGCGGGCGTCCCGCCGCCCCCTCCCAGCACGCACCGCGCTGCCCCCAATGACGGCTTCGTGCTTCTTGAGGCGGGACTTGAGGCTCTTCATGTCGTTCCCGGGGACCCCGCTCCGCTCCCGATCCCGATCCCGATCCCGCTCCCGCTCCCGCCGCCGCCACGGCCGGACCGCGGCCCCGCCCCCTCCTCCGCTCGGCCCCGCCCCCTCCGGGCCCGGCCAATCGCCGCCCGCCCGCGCCGGCCCCGCGGCCAATCAGCGAGCCGCGAGGGTGGGAGGGACTTCCCCGCTTGGGAGGGGAGCGGTGGGGGCGTGGCCCGGCGCGGAGCCGCCCGGCCGGCAGGGGGCGCGCTGCGGGCGGGGCAGGGCGCGCGGAGGGAAGGGCGGCGCTCTGGGCCGGGGCGGCCCCTCAGGGCACCATAGAGAGGGCGGGCGGGGGGGTCCTGAGGGACCGGGATAACGACCGGGATAACGACCGGGAAAACCACCGGGAAAACCACCGGGATAACCAGCGGATAACCAGCGGATAACGACCGGGAGCGGTCTGGGCCCGGTGGACCCCGCCTCCGTCCCTCAAAGAGCTCGCGGTGCCTGCGGGAGGGCTCGGAGGCCTCGCTCCCTGAGCGGTCAGTACAAACCTACGGTCGCAGTGCAAACATCCCCCTTAGTGACATTTAGGTGCGAGAGAAGAAAGGGATCCCACCGGAGCTGGGCAGACATCACCGTTCGCTCCCAGCCTCGGCGTGCCCGAAGTGGCAGTTTCCATTCAATTCAGTTCACCTCAAGTCTCATTTGCTGTCCCCTTCTCACCCCATTTTACTGACAGCCCTGTCACACAGCACTGGCCGCTCAAGGTTTTAAGACTTAAATTTGAGACTTACTTAATTCCAGCCTGTGGGTTGTGTTTAAAACCTCGCTTATTACGGCTGGAACAGGGCTGTTCCACCGATGTATCACCAATATAAGCGGGGCTGGAGATAAATGTCACTGCTTTTTAATCAAACCATGTTCAAACACTTTGGTTTCTCTATAGGTGGCTTGTTTGGAGGGAAAGAGAGTGGTGTCTTTAAACACAGATTCTCGTTTTGTGCACATCAGGGTGTCTGGAGAGCACCAGTGAGCTCCGAAATCAAACCATTCTCAAAGGAGTCTGATCCCATACCAAACTCATCTAGAGGGATAAATCCCAGGTCCAGGCTCTTTGGTGACACATTCATGCCCTGGATGCCATTTAAAGTTTTTGGTGTTATTCTCCCTAAAGAGCCGTGTTTCAGGCACCCTCTGTCCCTTCAGGAGGAGCCGCCTCCATCCCATTCCCCCAGGGATCCCTCTGTGCTTCCCAGGCACTGGGAGAACCTCCAGCACCTCCTCAGAGCAGAGGCCAACAGCTCCGGGCACCCCTGTCCCACAGCAGGCAGTCCCACATGGCTCTCCCGGGCTGTCAATCCCCCCGGGAATGCCGATTCCCACCGCTCCAACCTGGCACTGCCACCCTGGCACTGCCACCCTGGCACAGGCAGTCTGAGCTGCCTGGCACAAAGCAAGGCCACCGCAGCAGCTGTGGAGATCAGGGTGCCCTGGTTGTTTTCTACCCTGACAGCACAAGTGGTTTCCTTTGTTCTTTCCTTCCTATTTCCAGTAGCTCCAAAGGCGTTGGGAAAACGAATTTCCTCGAGCGCACCCGAGGCACAGCACGTCACAGGGGTGTTTGCCCAGGGATGTGCTCAAACATGAGGCAGTTCACGTCCAGTCAGGAATCCATGGAAAAGCCCAGCCCCAGCCCCAGCCCCAGCCTAACCCGGGGCGGGTGATCAGGTTTGAGCTGTTCGGATCAGAACCGTTGTCTGCCGAGTTGTCACAGAAAATGGTTGATTCGTTAAAAATAAGCTTTTATTACAAAAGTTTCAGCTTAACAACATACTGTCTGACTCTCAGGCCCAAGCTGACAGCAGTGGCTTTCTCCTCTTCCCACCAAATTTGTGCTGTTTAAAGGAAGCTCCTTCTGAGTCACCCCCCTACTGGGAAAGCAGAATCTTAAAAATAACTTCTTGCTCTCGAGTCAGTGCCGAGAACTGCACAGAGCAGTTCCAAGTGCTTGGCCAGTTCCAGAGCCAGTTCCATTATCCGTGTCCCCAGATAATGACACACATCCACATGTTTGCCCCAGCCAGCTGGGTCTCCGTGCAGTAAGAGCATCTGCCTTGTGATCCAGCTCCCTGCCGTCGGAGTCAGTCCTGGGGGCAGCGTGTCCCAGTCACACCACGATCCTCACTGGCCAGCTCTGGGCAGGGCAGAGCCACCAGCCAGCTCAGCTGGAGCAGAGCATTCCCGTGTTTTCCCCTGCTGTCGAAGCAGGAAGTTCCCTATCTGAACACCATCTTCCAGCCCTACCTGTCAGCACAAGAACAAGGTATTTCACGTTAAATTCCCGGAGCCCGCCTGGTCGGTGTGAGTGGCACCCTGGCCCTGCAGCCTCAGGGAGCACAGATAACCCTCCCGGAGCTCCACCCCTGAGTCTCCAGTCCAGCCTGGCCAGACCAGTGCAGTCTGGATAGATGTCCCTGTCTGGCCGTTCCCTGGCCGTGCTGCCAGAACTATTCCCTCATCCTGGACACATCTCCTACAGGCTCTTTATCCAGACTTCTCACTTTGCTCTCCAAATTAATACAGGCTGCTGCTGCTCGGATTGTTGGCACACAGTTCTCACTACATCACCCCTCTCCACATCCCATCCCCTCTCTCTTGTTAGCTAGAAATATCGTAGAATCATGGAATCACAGACTGGCTTGGGTTGGAAGGGACCTTCAGGCTCATCCAGTCCCCCCTGCTGCCATGGGAAGGGACACCTTCCACTGTCCCAGGTTGCTCCAGGCCCCGTCCAGCCTGGTCCCTGTGTTTGTTCCACAGCGTGCTCTCACCATCACTCCATCCCTGGCTCTTGGCTCCTGTCCCCTCATTGTCTGGCCAGACGTTCTCCCAGCTCTCTTGGAAGTGAGTCGAGCCAACACAAGCCAACGTGCCGTGGCTCGTGTTTGCTGTGCGTGGGCACAAAGAGCGGAGCACAACCCAAGGGTGGTGAGATAAGGTCACTTCACCCTTCCCAAGCAGAAACCTGGAGCTCCTGCTGGAGATTTGTTCCCCAGTCTCCTCGACTTCATGATTTCTTTCTCTGGATTTTCTCCTTCAACCCACAAGTGTCCTTGGAGCAGTGGCTGACACTGCACATCTCCCGGCGCACTGACTCAGGGCACGGTGGCTGCTCGTGCCTCAGCGATTCCGAGATCCCGGCAGCCGTGTCCGCAGGGACGGTGGGAGCTCTGGGCACGGCTGCCTGCACTAACACACACTTAGTGCCGTCCCAGTGACCAGGGCTGGGATCTGATCTCAGCAAGCAGCTTATGCAGCTCCCGAACTATCACCCTCTGTCTGCTCACACGGTTCATTTTTGTGACAACCTGCGCTCGCAGCAGCACAACAAAGGGGCTGCTTATCCCGCCAGTGTTTGCGTGATAAGTGCCGAGTTAATGGCACACGAAATTTGCTGGCTGGTCCTCTGCAGGCCTGGGATCTAATTAATCTCTGGCAAGTCCCCCTGAAATAGAAGCAGTGTTGGCCTGCACATGTAGCAGTCGAGACCAACTAATTGGAGCCAAACTGTACAGCGAGACAGGAGGGAGGACTCGCTGCAGCACGGTGGGGATTTTCAGAGTCACAGCGCTGGAGCCCGAGTTTCTGCTCCATTGGAAGAGCACCATTTGTGCCATTCTCTTGCCCCAGCCAGAGCTCAAGAAATATTGGAGTCAGAGTCACAAACATCCTGCAGCCACACAGGAGCTGGCTGGGGAGCAACCTCTAGACAAACCACCCCATGGCAACATCTGTCTCCAATAAGTCTTAGCAAGCTTTGGTTCTCAGCAGTTTTATACGACGGGGAAGCGGATCAGCGGGAATATATTCCTCTTTTCAAGGAGTTCCACTTATCAGTCAGTTCATAATGGGACATAAACGTCAAACCCCAACACGGCTGAAAGGGAAACACACTCTTCGCTTTCTATTTCCACCAGGGTCATTAAATTACCCAGTCACCTCCTGCATCACTGGCTGCCTTAATCAGCTGGATAAATTAATCCCCATGCCAGGCACACATACAGAGGAAGATATCATTTTATCTCCCTTTGCTCTTGGACCCATGAAGAGTCACAGTCTTCACCACAAGGCCTTGTTCTCTCTCTTGTGTCCAACCCCCCAGCTGAGCCCGAGGTCCCACTTGGGGCAGTGCCCCTGGCAGGAACACGTCTCTGTCCAGTGCCTCCCTGAGCCGGCTCCCAGGATCACACCAGGCACTCCTGGGAGCAGCGATGGCCACACGGAGCACGCACAGTCACTGTCCCACCCAGCAGCCCCTGGAGCCCGGCTGGATCCCTCCTTCCCTGGGGCAGCTCCTCCCCACCCCCAGGAGCACCAGCCGGACGTGCACAAACCTGCCCACAGGTCTCCTGCCCCTGTGCTGGGACAGGGAGGGGACACGGCTGCAGGGAGCTACAAACAGGCGGGGGGAAGGCTTTAACAGCACGTAGCCCAAGCAATCTGGTGTCCAGGCTGTACAGAATCATGGAATTATAGAATTGTTGAGATTGGAAAAGACCTCTGAGATCATCAAGTCCAGCGGTCAACCCAGCACCACCACCATGTTCACACCAAACCTTGGCCTCAAGCGCCACATCCACATGTTTTTTGAACACTTCCAGGGACGGTGACTCCAGCACTGCCCTGAGCAGCCTGTGCCAGGAATAACACCTTTTCATAATGTCCAGCCTAAACCTCTCTTGGCACAACTTGAGGCCGTTTCCTCTTGTCCAGTCGCCTGTTTCTGGGGCGAAAGGCCCAACCCCCAGCTCACTCCAACCTCCTTTCACTTGTCGCCTTTCATTCCAGTTTCACTCTGAATTCCCAGAAAGGCAGCAGGGAGGAAACGCTGTGGTGAGGCGTCCATGCAGGCAGTGTTTGCACACTCTGCTCCTGGGCCCGCCTGGCCCGGCGCCCAGCCGGGCAAAAACAAAGCGTGTGCCAGTCTCCCGGGAGCTGAACGCAGCCAGAGCTCCACTGCCAGCTCGGCTGCTCTGCCTCGCTGCCGGCGGCTGCACCCGAGCGGTGCCCGGCGGGCACAGGGAGCGCTCAGCCTGCGCCCCGAGCACGGTGCCCAGGCCAGCCCTGGCACGGGCTCAGGGAACCTGAGGCAGCCAAGGGGGCAGCAAGGGCAATGGGAACAGGCGGGATACAACTTTCCAGAGCCGTGTGTCAGGTCACAAGTGGGTGTAGAAAGTAGGGCTGGTGCCTGCTGCCAAGACAGCCCACAGAACAGGCTGTCCCGCGTATCACGGATTAAATCACACCCCAAAGGAAGAAAACACCCCAAAGGAAGGGAATCTGGTTTGGCAGCAAGAGAGGGGAAAACTCAGGTTGTGGGTGAAGACTGAAAACAGCTGCTCAGTTTTTCCCTGCTCACATGTGTTTTCAGGGAAATGGTGAATTTAATTTTCAGTGGGCTCTAGTGCAGATGTGAGGGGAAAGTTCTGGAATGCCACTAGGGAAGATGTACAGGGAAGGCATCCTATCCTCGCCGAGCACCTCGGCTGTTGAGAGGCAGCAAATACACTCTCAGAGGAGTGATGTTGTTGTGCTGGGGCAACAGCAGTGAGAGCCAGCCAGAAAACCTGTGCTGTAGCACTGTGGTCACAGCATCTGGGTGATAAATGATATTAATTAAGCAGCACATTCCAACAAGTACAAGGGAGCTGAACTTCCAAGTGAACAAAAGGCAGCATGCCCCACACAGACTGCGGAGCCTGAACTCTGTGACATGTGCTGTGGTCGTACCCGAGGGTGGGAAGAAGAATTAGAAACAGAAGTGGGTGCAAGGAATATACCAAAAGCTTCTCACAGTCCCACCAGGAAATCGTTGCCATTACATTCTGGTTCACCACACCACAAAAAAATGCTTTGCTGCTGCCTTTGTTTACTGGCAGGTGCAGGAGGGAGTTTCAGTCAGATCATGCAGCTCCTGGAACACAAGAGCAGAGGCAAAGGAACCTCGGGCCAGGGCTTGTGGTGGCTGCACCAAGGGACAGAGCAATGGCAGGACAAACCCTGATCTCCCATGGACTGAAGTGGTCACAGAGACAGAGCCTTACCTTGAATATGGTCAATGGGAGGACAGACAAACGGAAGGGATAAGGAGAAGTGATAAGGAGCCTAAAGGAATGTGAGGATCAAAAGGAGCTTAACCAGAGCTGAATGCCTTCCTGCACAGAGCAGACCAGCCAGGGAGCAACCGTGCTCCAGTTTAACTGTTTCATTTGCAGCAGGAGAGAGAGAGAGAAAAATGTGTCTCTGTGGGAACAGTGTGCAAATCCATCAGAACAGTGGCAGAGCTGCAGACAGGTCTTCAGAGAGATGATGCTTTGTCTGTGGGGAGCCAGCCCAGAAAACCTCTCAAATAGCTGCTGCCATCAGCACGTCTCTGTCCACCCTCACGGATGGGCTGGCTGGCTGCACTGGAAACCAGAGCTCCCAGGCAACCCCGGCTGCACTTTCCAAAGCTTTGGAATCAATAGCAAAGGCAAAGCTCTTCTTAAGCTTCTTATCCTTGTGTGTGATGTCTGGAGTTGGACCATCAACAGCTTGGAGCCTTGTTTAAGCTCAAATGGATCAACAGTGAAACCAGAGCCCCTCGACCTTCAGTAGCTCCCTCAGCCTCTGTCTCTTCTTGGGAACTCCTGTCAGCACCGGAGAGACGCCGGATTCATTTTTAGGTTGATGAGGGGCAAAGCAACCAGGGTCCCAGGTTAGCAACCATCCAGGCACGCAGGATTTGCAGTATTAGCAACCGCAGCGTCTCCCACAGTAACCCCAACCAGCAGAGTCTCCTGCAGCCACAGAAACACCACACAGCTCTCCAGGCCTCACAAATGAACTTGGTTATCTCGGCCGTGCTTTCCCTGCTCTCCATCTGCTCCCAGCAGTGGCAAACCAGCGGGGTTTGAAATGCTGCCTGCTGCTGAGGGAGCAGCTGGACCTGCAGCAGCCAAACCAGCCTGGGGCTCACAGGAGGAGCCAGAACGAGCTGCAGCAGAGGAGGAGGAGGAGGAGGCTGGGGGATGAACAACCCCCAGGGAAGCACGGGGGGAACAGGGTCGTTCCTGGGGTCCCCTGAGGCTGGTTACACGACTGTCAGCTCACACCAGTTACTGCACTCCTGAGTTTGTGGTACTCCTGCAAAACAAATCCCGCGCCTGCCTTCCCTGCTCCCTCTTGGATGCCGGCCGATGGCAAACAGGATCTGAATTTCCTGTGAATGGAATTGGGTTCTGGAGAGCAGCTCTGGCTCACGCTGGGCAGCAATCTGTGCGCAGATCCGGGAGCTGATGGAGCTGCGGAGCAGAGGCCTCAGCCCTTGGAGCAGCCCTGGAAGAAGGGGCAGGCTGTGTCCCAGTGCCGCTGCAGAGTGCTGGACTGAGGCAGCAGGCAGCGAGGCTGCCGGGAACGCTGTGGAGGGGCCTGGTAGCTGGGAAGCGTGAGCCCTGCGGATCTGCACTGCCAGCACTGTTCAGGGGCAGGTTTTCTCAAAGTCTTGTCATTTCAAGAGAGAGGGGAGAAAATACCCGTGGGTCAAAGCATCCAGAGCCTGGGACCTACTCCAGGAGAGTCCTTCGCTCTGCCCTTTCAGAGAGCCCGGGCGCAGCACTGGGAGCGGACACCAGACACCGTCCCAGGACGGCTCATCTGCCCCCGGAGAGCACATGTGGCCCCGGGATCCCACCTGGCATCTCCAGCAGCTGGCTTCCCTGGCTGCGTGGGCAGCTCCTGTCCTAATTCAGGGCTTCTTTCACCTGGTGAGGCTCCAGCCCTGTTGAACAGTGTCTGTCTCCATCGCTCTGTTATTGGAACACACTTGTTTGCTCAAGCGCAGTGACTGATCCGCATGGCAACTCCATCCACAGAATACTCTCTGTCCTGCTACAGGGCAGCTTCCACGCTCAAATTCCTCCTTGCATCCAATCTGGGAGGCATTCCAGAGTGGCCTGTGCTGCAAGAGCCTCTTGAACAATCAGCTGTAGAGCAGTGATCACAGTGTGTGTGTGATTGCACAGCTCTGCTCCCTCCCCATCCCCTGCAGGGCCCAGGCAGCCATCCAGGAGTGTGGAAGTGGGGGAAGAAGCACAGCTAAATCCAAACCAGTTCCAGTTCTGCTGGATTGGGGTGAACTCTGCTGTAGGGATTTCCCCGTGTCACACTCCACAGCATATCCCATCCAACCCTGCCCTCTGGCAGTGGGAAGCCCCTCCATGACCCCAGTCCCTGGCTCGTGGAGTCCCCGAGCAGAGGTTGGCAGGGATGTTTGTGCTCTCACTAATGAGCTGCTGCTTTCCTGTGTCCTCAGCAGAGCATTCCAGGCTCCTGCACACCCCACGTGCTGGGCTACAGCTGCTCTGGGCTCTGATGTTTCTGGTGTTTGCACTGATGAGGGAAAGAAAATTACTTGGATTTTAAATTACAGCTTAAATCCTGGAGCACGAGACCCAAACATCAGGGAGGAGAGCCTGTTGCCAAGCCACCCTAATCCCAGCCCTTTCCTCCTCTGTATTTAGCATTCCTGCTAATGGAATTTGGAGTACAGATAATGCTGATTAACATTTCCATGTTAGTTATTTCACATAATCTTTTCTCCAGCTGTGGCACAGACTAGAAACACACCATTTATCCTTGTTCAATCTCTGCTTCCCAAGCTGTTCCCAGCCAAACCACTGGGAATGAAAGACCGCTATGTTTAACCGCTCCTAACATGGATCAATTCCTAAACTCAGGAATGGCGACCTTTCCCTCTAAACCTCTGCCTGGATAACAAGATTTTGATTGCAGGCTAATCCTGGGGTGGGAACAGGGCAGTGGGTGACTGGGAGGCAGGAGTGAGCGGGACATTTTGGGGATGGAGCACTGGTAACCGCCAGCCCATAAATAATCCGGCTAATTTTACACCTGCACTCATTCCTCCCTGCAGGGAATCCAGCACGGATAGACCGACACCTAAAATTAGAGCAGGTTACAGACATGATCTTGAACATGTTAAAAGTAGAAACATGCCAAGGGGTGCAGCGCTCTGATCCCGGCACTCCAGCCTGTTTCCACTCGGGGCGGCGGGAACATTCCAGGCACCGCTCGGGCACCTCCCGTGTTTGGTTACAGCGCTCGGGCAGCCTCGGGGCAGCCCCGGCTGCCACTCGCGAGGGCAGGGCGTGTTGCGTGGCTCAGGAAGGTGCCCAGGCTCGGAAGGCCAACCACCGAAACTTCCAGTCCCCTGTGTCAAACACCCGCTCTGCCGGGCCGACCTGCCGCGCTCCCGCCCCAGCTCCACCTGCTCCCGCATCCGGCACCGCGGGGAGGAAGGCAGGAGCCTGGGGTGGGGATGCAGGAGCCCTGGGATGGGGGATGCAGGAGCCTGGGATGGGGATGAAGGAGCCCTGGGATGGGGATGCAGGAGCCCTGGGATGGGGATGAAGGAGCCCTGGGATGGGGATGAAGGAGCCTGGGATGGGGATGCAGGAGCCCTGGGGTGGGGATGCAGGAGCCTGGGATGGGGGATTCAGAAGCCTGGGATGGGGATGCAGGAGCCTGGGGTGGGGATGCAGGAGCCGAGCTTGGCTGAGCAGGGACGAGAAGGTCCCCAAACTGACCACTGGCAGCTCCCTGGGACATGAGCTCTGTCCTACTGCATGTTCTACCTCCATTTCCCCTGCTCCTGCAGCACTGATTCCATCTCCTCCAAGGACTAGCTCAAGCACCAGCTTGGGATCATTCTGGGCTAACTGGGTTTTCTCTCGTTTAAAAACAAAATCCCACTTTGTGACACACCAGTTCTTAACCAAAATTAATTTTTCTCCCAGGGTGAAGAAAATATCACTAATGTGTGTGACTGCATCTGTAAAATCAGAGCCTGCTGTGCTGTTGACTTCACAGAGGGAGCAGCACTTTATTCCCCTCGACCTGCAGCCGGTGAGGCTGCACAGGTTCAGCTGGGCAAGAGACACTTCCGAGCACATCACGGGGTGTCTTTCACAGTTCCTGCCGTGAAACTCCCGTGAGAAAGGAGCACGAGGAGCTCCTCCCCAGCCGCTCCCAAGGGCTAATTGCTGAGTGCACTGGACCGAGAAGCACGCGAGGGTGGCCCAAGCCAACGATTATCTCTCCTGGAGCAGGATCCTCACCTCGCCCGCGGCAGTTCCAGCGGAGGCTCGGGAGGTGCTCGGTCAGGGCTCCAGCGCCATCACTCATGTACTGAGCAATCCAGGCAGCGAGCAGGAAAAAGTGGAAACCAGCACAGCGCAGTCCCTGCTGTGCAGCTCTCCTGCTCTGTCCTGTGTCCCTCGGATGTCAGAGGGCCCTGGAGCAGCAATGCCGGGCAGGGAGGACACCAGGAACACGCCCTGGTGCTTTACAGCACCCACAGGTGAAGGGGGAACCTGGCCCTGAAGGACAGAGCATTCTCTCAGTCCGGGGAGAGGGCGGGGTGGGAACATACTCCCAGTCCGGGAAGGAGATACAGGGATTGGAGCATCCTGTCAGTGCAGGGAAGGGACGGGGATCAGAACATCCTCTCAGTCCAGGGAGGGAACAGCTGTTTTGGTGCCACCTCAAAGCCATGAGGTCTATCCCACTCCTGACAACATCAGCATGGCTGTGGGGCTCATGGGACAGTGCTGATCCCGTTTCCATGGAGAGCTCAATAGAGATGAGAAGAGATGGAGAGAGGGGTGGGAGCTTCATTAGTACAATTCAGAGCTCTGGGAGCCTGGATACGGGAAGGGAATGCCGGGTTTCCACTCCTCACCCCGTTCAAAAACAAAGGCAGTGACTGCGGCAGCACCGGCGGGTAACGCGGTGCAGCTCCACGGGGAGGCTGTCCCGGCCCTGGAGCGGCACACACCGGCACCTCTGGGACAGAGGCACGTTCCTCTTACCTGGGGTGCTCTCGAGGGCTGTCCCAGGGCCGGGAGCCAAGGCAGGAGCACGGCACCATCTCCCGGGAAGGGTTCCCCGGGTTCAGGTGTGCCCGTACCACGGAGCCAGATCTGCCGTGCCGGGGAGCTGGGAGAGCCACAGTGGGGCCAGTGCACGGGGAAAGCACAGCAAGAGGAAGGCAGGCAGGAAAGGGGCTGTGTTCCATCCCAGACTCCAGCTCAGTGCTCCTGATGAGCAGGAGTCTGATTGTGCTGCAGCCTGAGAGGCCTCAGGCTTGACAGCAGCGGTAACAACATCCAGCAGCAACAAATGCGACAAAGGGAGAAATATCCTCAAAACAGCAGCTTTGCCAGGACCTGGCCCGAGTCAGGAACCAGCTGGTGAACTTGCTCCCAGAGCACACACTGACAGCACGTCCATCCCCCTGTGCCCCTCTGCCAGGGTGCCCTGGCCACCAGCTGCCCCTCCTGGGCCACCAGCAGCCCCTGCCCCATCCCATGGAGCCCTAGGTGATGCCCATCTGGGCATTATTCAGCTGCTGGCACAAACCACCTGGGACACCATGGAGAGACTCTAAGCCATAGGCAGCCTTCCCACTGAGCTTCCCAGCCTCACCTCAATGTCCCTGGTCCGCTGAGGGCTCCGACGTGGGGGACAGGCAGCTCCAGTCTCAGGGTGACACCAGCCCGTGGCTTTATGGCAGTGTCTCTGCCAGCCCCAGGGTGGCCCAGAAGGCACCAGCCTCTTCCCTGTCTGCTGCCCCCCAGTCCTACCAGACGTGTTTCCAAGCAGGAGCAGAACAGGGTGGAGAGGGCAGGGACCCGAAGCTGTGGTTGCCCAAGGCATCGCTCCCAGCCAACCCTGCCCTGGCTGGGAGGAGGACTGGCCTGCACGGAGCCTGGGCAGGGAGGCTGCATGGTTATGGAGGGCCCTGGCCAGCATCCTTTCCCAGCCCTCCCTGGGCATGGATAAGGCCCCACGGGGACACACCTGAGCCAGCTCTCCCCTTCTCCTGGCTGGTGGCACCACAGAGGGCTGGGAGCGGGCAGGGTGGGCACACTGTGCCATCATCCCTGGCTGAGCCCCCCTGGGCGAGGGGATGAACCAGCTCCACACCAAAACGGCACAATGAGAAACCAAGGTTGTTTGAGGGCACAGCAGCAGCTTGGGGGCTTTTCTGTCTTTTAAGTCTCATTTGGCTACTGAGGGAGCCAGGACTTCCTCAGCTGGATCACCAGCTAGAGCTCTAAAACCTCCTGGGCAGCCCCTTCCCCACACTCTGCCTTCCTACAGGGAAGCATCTCCAAGCCCCTGGGGATCTGGGTGGACCCTGCCCTGCTCCCCAGTTCCACCACCCCAGGAAGGAGCTCAGCTCTGCCATCACATCAGCTCCTTCCTTCCTGGGAATGGCAGCTGAATCCAGCACCCAAAATCCAGGTGGCAAATGGGCCGTGTCAGAGCACCAGGAGCAGCTGCCAGGAGAGGCCCAGACAGCCACGTGCCTGGCAAGGCATCTCCTGCCCACAGAAAGGTTTGAGACAGAGTCACAAAGCAAGCAGAGGAAGGAGAGGAATGTGGGCAGGTCCAGGCACTCGGGGCTTTCGAAAGCCCTCGGCAGCTCAACGCCCTCGGGAGCTGCTGCCCAGCTCCAGGTGCAGCCCAGAGCTCCTGGGAGCTGGAGTGAAACAAGGACGAGCTTGTACCTCCCCAAGGCTGCACAGAGGGAAAACATCTTGGCTTGTCTGCTGGTCCAGCTCTGCCGGAATTCCCACTCGGGAAGGTTCCAGGAGCCAAGCGCCTCCCGGTGCTCTTGGAGCCTCATCCCTTCACGTGGCTGGAGGGAGCGTGCACAGGTTTGTGTTTCCAGCTCCACTGCCTGACCCGATGCAGTAATGACACCCCTTCCAGCCCTGGCAGAGGGAAACCTTTCCCAGATGACCGCGTTGCTCCTGAAAGGCTCTTTTAAAGAATAAACGAATGGGCCAGCAGCCTTCAGTGCTGCAGTTAGCAACGCCTCAGTGCAAACTACAGGTGACAGCAGTGTCTGAGCCAGAGCTGCTCTCTGGCCTTGCTGCCCTGGCTGCTCCTCGAGCTCCTGCCAAGGGTGGGAGCTGTGTGGCTCCTGTGGGACTCCCACTCTCCACTCGCTCGTGTTGCCAGTGGGGGCTGCCCGGCCGAGGGCTCCCAGACCCACTGAGCAGCTGGTGGGACTCTGGGGTGATGTGAGGCCCTGGGGAATATCATGGAAACCAAACCTACCAGTGCCACCCTGCAGCAGCCACTGGGTCCTTGAGGAGACACAGCTCCTGGCAGCCCCTCCCGGCCCAGAGCAGCTGCAGGAAGCTGATTTACTCCGAGAGAAGCTGATTACACCTCCCTGACACCCAGGAAGGCCGCAGAGCCACGGCGGGGCCAGAGCCTTCAGTGCCGCGCTCGCTCTGGGGGCACCGGCGGGTCCTTTGGGTGATGGGCTGGGGGAGCATCTGTGCTGCTCCTGCATCTCTGCCCCGGTCATCTCGCTCGTTCCAGGCACTAATTAACAGCAGTGAGTAGGCAAGACCTTGGCATAATCCCGGTGTGGCATTAGAGTGTGGAAAGCCCAGAGCACCCGCATTGAAAAGCCTATTGCAGGTAACAGGGAGTCACGGGGAGACCTAATGGGCTTTGGCTCCAGCCCCGCAGTGGGGACCCGTTAGCTCCTCATTCCCTGGTGTAAGCTCCTTATCTCTGCAGGGAGCTCTGGAGCCCCTGGCAGCTCAGACAGGAACCCCTGGCGGCTCAGACAGGAACCCCTGGCAGCTCAGGCAGGAACCCCTGGCAGCTCAGGCAGCCCCAGCTCTTGCCCCTGCCCACGGCAGGGCTGAGCCCCCCGCACTGGCACAGCCCCAGGACCATGTGCGGTGCCAGCATGTGATGTGTCTGCTCCCACCACAGCACAGACCCCGGGAGGGCACGGGCTGCTCCCAGCGCATCCCAGAGTCCCACGGCACGCGCAGGACAAAGCCAGAGGGGACAGCAGGGGAGGGTTTCGGGGGCAGCACTCACCTGCACGGATGCCATGGCCCAGCCTGGGCACGGAGGCAGAGCCAGCCGAGCTCACGGCGAGGGACCGGCCTCGGGGATGTAGGAGTGTTGGGATCTCTTCTGGCTGTGCCGGGCAGGCTCTAAATGGCAGCAGGAAAACAGGGCGAGGATGGACCCAGCCCTCCGCACCCCCCAACACAGGAAATCACCATCAGATGGGAACAGAGGGAGGAAGAAGGTGACACAGCTCTGCGGGCAGGAGGCACAGCCGGGATGCTGAAACTGCACAGCACCGCCCTCCAGCCAGGACCACCCCGGGGGGACAGCCCATCACCTCTGCCCAGCCACCACCTCCAAATAAAACTTCCCCACCTATAAATACACCTTCTGCAGGAGGAGCTCAGCCAGCCCAGGGCACCCACAGACTCCAGGGATACACGAACCAGACACACAGACACAGGCACAGCTCAAGAGCCTTGGCTGAGGAAGGGATGAGTCCCCACCATGATCCAGCCCTGGAGCTGAGGGACAGGCCACGCTCACCCCGCAGCACTGGGAGCGGAAGGAGCTTTGATGTGCTCAGGTACAAGGCAGGTGTTGTAACCCCTCACCTTGCAGAGACAGACTGTACTTCAGCAGGGCTTTACCTCCGAGCTTGGCACAGCATGGTGAGCTGAGAGGTCTTTTCCAACCTAAAGGACTCTGTGAAATCGCTGCCTGGAAGCTGATGATTGATGCCTCAGGCCATCAGGGCACAGCTCACGCTTCCCAGCAGCTGGAAGGAGCAGAGGCTTCCCGGCCTGGAGGGGCAACACAGCACCAGGCACATCCTCTCCCTGGGGAGGCCGAGCACCACAGGAGCAAAGCCCTGGGAATCTGCCACTCCCACATCCAGAACACCCCCTGGCTGGGGAGGCAGGGACACGACTAAGCCACGCTCTCCCTGCTCACCTCCCCTTCCCTGCCTGTGGACAGCCTGGAAAACAGAGCAGGTGGTGCCTCCTGAGCTCAGCAGAGGAGCAGAGCAGGGAAGGAGGCTCAGCATGTCCCTCCATGTGAGGGGCACGTGGCTGTGACCTCCCCAGGGTACAGGCCTTGCCCAGGGGGCTGTGGGCTGGCACTACCCCCAGCTCCTGCTCCCACCCTTACTCTGGCTGTCCCGCTCCTGATTTTCCAGCAGGACACCAGGGAGCTTCCCACATAACAACAGGATCCCCAGAAGATCCGTCCAGGTCTCGGCACAAACACTGTTCTCTGAACACAAGCACTGACAGCAAAAGGTTGTGTTCCCTTTTGGGGCAGCTGGCAAAGGATAAATCCACTGCTCAGCCCAGAACACGGTCCTGGCTCTGGGTAACGCTGTGGTAAGTAACGAGCAGTAGCTAATTAACCTAATGAATCTGTGAAAGAGCAGACAGTGCCTGGAACAGCCCCTGGAACCAGAAGAGCACCCACCTGCCCAGGGCTGCTCCCTCCCAGGCTGGAAAGCCACAGCCCCTGTCCCTACTCTGCCTGCCCTGGGCAGGATTCCTGGCAGGAATCCACCTCGGAAGCCCTGCGGCAACTCCCAGCCCTGCCTCAGTTTCCATGGCAACTTCCCCTCCCATCAGTGCTCAATATTGTTCTTTTTCCATTCACCAGCAGATCCTGCTGCTCGTTATCCTGTCAGGACCCGCTGGGTGTGTCTTTGTGCTGCGGTACAGGAGGGCACAGGGGCAGGGCGGGACACGACCCTGCTGGATTCCTGTCCCGGGAATCTGCTCACACCTTCCCTCAGCCCCACCTTCACACACAGGCAGCTCCTGGGAAGGTGCAGGCCATGCCTGGGGACATGTGGGTGCAGGACCCTCCTTATCTCAGTCCCCACAGGAAGGGCACGATCCCACTCCACCCACACCAGACCAGCCCTTGGGCAGGACAGGCCCTGGATCCCCAGATACTGTGATTTCCTGCAGTAACATCTGTGACTAAAACCTGGTATTTTGCCTGGAAATAGCAGCTACTCAGGCCAGAGCCAAGTCCTGCAACACCATCAGCTCACATCCCCAAACCCCTCATTCCCTCAGCTCATCCTGGCCAAGACACTCACAAAGCAGGGACTTGATACAGACACAAACATCAGAAACAACCTTTGAAATTAAAAAAGTTTATTTGCAACTCTGTAAAACAGCTCCATGAAAGACCAACATTTCCAAACACTACGAGATGAGAACACGTTTTCCTACCGTTAGAATATAAAAAAAAAGTCACGGTCCTTCAACTACCTCAAGAGAAGCGAACATTTATGGACCAAACATGGAACTTGCACCACCACCACGTCAATGGGTTGAGTCAGACAGTCAATAGCACCAACACAGGTGACACAGCCCCAGGGGTCTGTCAGACTATGGAATAAAGCGGGTTAGTGAGGCCAGGCCTCGTTCAGAGCAGCCCTACGAGCACGGAGTTCATACACAGACACACCAAACACATTCCCTTCCATCCCATCGCTGCCAGCGAGCCAGGAACAGCCCAGAGCTCCCAGGAGCTCCGGGCGTGCAGCTGGGACAAGGGATCTTCACAACTTTACATGCCAGCTCCATCTCACACAACTTTGTTCACCTTATGTTTACAGGGCCTGTGCAAGAGCTGTGCAGTGGGGAGGTGAAGGACAGGATGCAGAAGGGTCCAAACTGGGATTACACCGCTTTCCGGTGGTACTCCGGAGGGGCCACTTCATAGTCACTGGCACTGAACAATGCAGAGGAATTCTTTGCTAAATACCTACAGAAATAATAAATACCTTAAATTACCTTCCTGCCCAAATTCTCCACGTGAGTCCTCAGGTGTTAGTCCAGACCACACGGTGGGATTTGAGCAGCACAAATCTCACATGTAGCCACTCACACCAGCTGCGTCAGCTTAACTCCACATTTGACAGCTCAGGCCAAAAAAAAAATCAATTAAAAACCAAAATCAATTCCAAACAAGCTGTCAAACTGCTCTGGCTCCAGGTGAGGTCAGGATTAATAAGATGAAACAGCTGACATTTGAGGTTCAGGCAGCTGCAGTACATCTACCACTGATCTACTCAAAGGCGCAGGGACAGGGAACAGGACTCCAGGGAGTTCTGTCTGCACAAACAGGGAACCTCAGGGGCTGAGTGAATGACTGCTGGAATGGCCAAAGATAAAGGTTATGCGCCCCTAACTCTCATCAAATGGATTCAGGGATTTCTGGTCACTGGCTTCACATTTCTGCCTTTATAGCCAAAGCTCTTCAGCACCTGCATTTACCTCAGACTGATCCAAAAGACCAGGATCTACTTAAGGCTCATCCTGGATTTACTGAGGGTTTTCTTTCAACTTCCAATTACTTATCCAGTCACAGAGTCCTGGAATGGTTTGGGCTGGAAGGGACCTTAAAACTCATCTCATTTCACGTTAAAGCTTTTTATTATCATTCAAGAGGGTGTTTTCCTCCCAGATATCCCACAGCCACAGGGTTGCAGCACAAGCACACTAAAGCTCCAGTGACTGCCTGTCCCAGAAAAAACATCCGTAAAGTTCATCAGTTTTTAAATATTTGCTCAATTGAGTAACTGCTGTGTAATTCAACAGCTTGCTGGAATTATCATCTGCTTTTTATAGCAACTAGAAATAAAAGCTGAAGCATTTATTTTGAAACAAGTAGCAGATTTGGGCAGTTTAGAAGGGCAGACTAACACAATCCAGGAATGGTTTGTGTTGGAAGGGACCTTAAAGCTCATCCTGTTCCATTCCCTGCCATGGGTAGGGACAACTTCCACCAGCCCAGGTTGCTCCAAGCCCCATCCAACCTGGCCTTGGACACTTCCAGGGATCCAGGGGC
>JAWMRA010000016.1:1066579-1090346 GCA_035584735.1 Pseudotriccus pelzelni | reverse complement strand
ACAAATTTTTACTGTTTTTTTAAAATAATAGTTTTCCCCCCCCCCCCCCCCCCCTTTCTTCCATCAGTCTTGTGTGTATGTCCAGCCTCCAGCTAAATTCCAAACAGCTGTTTTGTTGTCAGGTACCAAGTGCAAATATGCCAAGATAAAAGGGTTAAGAAAAAGAAATACCCGGTGGTTTGTTTTTGTTTTTCCCTTGTGTGTGATTGATAGGCTACATTGCATTTCTCATGCCTAAAAACAAGCACCATTGCTGGAAACATTTGGTCGGAAACCTCAGCTTGAGAAGGAAGTATTTGACAGAAAGGTCATGTTTACAGTGGCAGAACATGCGAGCGGCTCCTGAAGACACACACACATCCCGAGGAGAACCTGTGGAAAAGGGACAGCAAACAACCACAGCAGCACAAGTCCATTCCCTGCCAGAGCAGAGCCATCCTCACCCACACCTTGGTGAAACTTCAGCTGTAGAACGGGGGAAAAATAGCAATGCCAATCTCTGCCTTACTAACTTACAGTCTTTCCAGAACAATCCATATTATTCTCACAACTACTTTGATCTTATGCTGAAAAAAAGTTGGCACAACATAACAGGACACTCTTTCACTCTTATATCATAGGGGAGAAGAAATCCTTTGCTCTGTATCAATGCCTTTTGGGTACTGGCATTTCTCAGCTCCCTGTTCAAGCCGTGACACAACAGCTCGTAACTCTGAGGTACAAACAGAGATTAGAGGCACGTGCCCAAATTTATGGTGTGTATTTTCCAAGTAATGTGCGCTGAAAGTTTGGGAAATGCTTGTGTGTGTGTGTGTGTTCTGACACCCTGTGCCCTTCACAGATCTGTCTGTGCTTATTGCCCTCATAAAATATTCCCTTTTTATCCTCTCCCCCCTGCCATCCATTTGTCTTTTCAACAGGTTTATGTTCACCACTGTGGGAGTGGAATGGTGATTCAATCCAACAGCCAGCTGGGCTTGGAAATGGATCCATCCCCTTCCTATTAATTACTCTTTAATGCCTGCTTCTCTCACCCAGGCTCGTGTACCATCCCGGTTTATTTTGTGGGAATATAGCCATAGGATGACAATTACTGATGGAGCATAAAAACTATGGCTAAAGACCGTAGAAAGAAGCAAACAGAACTGATGCGGGAAGAGATGAAAAGATGAAAAATTGACTGGAAAAGAAAATTGGAACAAGCTCATTTACAGAGGAAAATGAACAAACCACGGCCAGGTAGCTCTGAATATGATTAATTGCTACACATTTCCTTCCTCTTTGCAATTTTTATCTGATTTCATCTTCTATTCCACTTTTCTATGTGGCAAGGGCTATAATCTCTGGAACTCTGATTCCATAAGTTTGCCAGCTGGGCACTGAGCGAGACGCTCCGTTTGCACGAACTGCTCTATCCCTGTCGACTCTGGAATTGTTACTCGAATTTAAGCCAGCCGAGGATTTGCTCCATTGACTTTCATGGAATTTATTTTTAATTTATTACTCTGAGTTCAGGATGCAGAGCTCTGGATAATAAATCTCGAACATAAATAGACAATTTCCAAATCTGAACAGTATAGCCACGAGTACCATACAGAAAAACAAGCTAGGCAGGTATAGAACTGTCTGGAAAGTGAACCAAAGGGTGCTGTGCATTTATTAGTAGTTTCCTGTTTATTGAAACAAGAAATCCAGATTCAAAAGAACTCAGTAATTTAAACCAAGGATTGTTTAGTGAAATGGGAGCCTGTCAAAAGACTTGGTGGGGAGGACAATTATTCGGTACAAATGTGAGTGCAAACTGTGTTTTGGAGACTTTTAAAGCGTGTTGTTGGTAGACAACAGATGTGCACAGTACAAACCTCGGACGTCTCCCCTGGGTGACGATAAAAAGCACAGTTTATTATAAACCGAAGTAAAAATGAAAATAAAAAAAGGAACTAAAATCACAGTTTCGTCATTGGTATGTGAAGGTTGTTCCAAGGGCCCATCCAGAGCTCCTCCTCGTCTGACTGTGTGTGTTCACTGTGCGACTCCAACGGCTCTTTCACATCCTCGTGGTCAACAATCGATTCCCTCTCTTCTGTGCTTTTTGTTTTGGACCCCCCGGGCTTTGTTACTATATTGTCGGCCCCTATAGTAGAGGCAGCAAAGGAGACGCTGCAAGGTCTCGTGTTCATTTTGTCACTGGGAGCAGGTCCCTTTGACAAGGTGTTCAGCGGGACGCTCTCCTCGTGCGTCACCGCCAGCTTGTCCAGTTTCTTGAACTGCTTCCCCAGTCTCACCGGAGACGTGGCTTTCAAATTATTGCCGAGGCAGACGCGCCGGGTCCTGACCACGGAGCCGTTCTGGGCGATGTAGATGTTGCCGTTGCCGTTGGGCTGCACGCTGGCGCTGCTGAGCCGCGTCCTCTGGCCGGAGTCGGGAGCGCTGTCCTCTCCCGTGGAGCTGGTCTCGTACTCCGGGTCCACTATCAACTTGATCCGCTTCTTTTTGGCCCACTGTTCAACAAGAAACAGAAACGTCATTACATCTCCCCCCTGCCACTTCTTACATTTCCCTGGGCTTTTTTTATCTGTTAATTAATTAATAACTCATATCGATTTCTCCTGGCTCGGTCTGTGCGCCTTCCCTTGGGCCGTGCACGGAAGGCGTTAAGGAGGAAGCTGCTGTGAAGGCAACACTTCCAAGAAACCACCCTAATGTGTAAGCTCTGGGAAGGCCTTAGAAGTTTTGTTCCATGGCTGCACTGTGGATTCAGTGCAGAAGTGGCATTGAGCAGCTCTATTTTACATGCACAAGACATCGAGCAGAGAAAAGCTCGGGACCTCCACAAGGGAAATCCTCAGGCACGACGCTGGCAAAATTGGCTGGCTATAAAAAGAAGGGCTCAATATAAGGCTTTGTGCCAGTTCCAGTCTGGTGGAATCACGGGAGATGCTTGGCTATTAAATGGAAAATGGTGGAGAAACAAGATTTCAGATTTTATCTAATTTATATCTTTTTTTTTTTTTAAGAATTAATGCAAACAATTTCCATGCTGCTGCAACTTTGTACTAATAGCGATTAACACAGAGTGATTACACAAACCCCACTACTTATTTTAATTATAATTGATCTTTTAAAAATAAATGCCTCCTTGCAGCACACTGAAACGAGCTCCTGCCCTTTCTGAATTAATGAAAACACTATCAGCAGATACCATCAGGTAACTCCCACTGCAAAACACACATGACCATGAAAAAAGTCAGTTTTTAGAGAAAGAAAATCATGCAAGGTACAAAGTGGTGGTGATTATTCTTAAGCTTTTGAGAAGTCACACTTGGTACAAGTTACTCTGGTGCCTATTCCCACTGTTCTTGGCAAAGACAGACAATTTTCTACACATTCTGCTGGATGAAAGGACTGCCTGGTTTAAACTGGAGTCCTGCCAAAACCCCCTGTGCAGCTCCACCTTGGTGCTGTATGGGAATGGAAGTGATCACAAACCTGGTTAATGAGGTGTTTAAATACAATGAAATGAAATCACTGTACTGTTAGGCAGGAAGGGTAGAAGCTGGGAAATGTGATCCATTTCCCTTCCTGGCCCAGCTCAATTGGTGTCCCTCGCTCTGCACCTGTCTCGTGCATCACTGCTGTTTGCAACCCGAATCCCACGATCCAGAACTGGTTCAATCCCAGCTCTCCCAGTTACACTCTGCAGTTTTGGGGGTGTTTCTTTGCTCCAGGTTCCCTTGTCCTACCTGCAAACAGGGCAGACGTTGCCAGCAGAGGATTCACCTGAAGATGAACAAATGTATAGCAGGGGACCGTAAGGTGAAAATATGTGTGATTTTAAACCTTTTTCATCCTCATCATTCAAATTCTCCCCTGAATGCCATGTTTTGCCCCACTGCCTTCCTGCTGTGTTCCCTTTTGTGACAGATCTATGCATGAACACGGGGTTTGTGCCCTCAGCTTTGGTGAGCTCTGTCACAGCCCCTGGAAAACACAACCTTCCTTTGCTTCGTGACGTGTGTGATGCAAAAGGAATAAACCTAAGAATCAATCTATCTTCACCTATATTATGGAAATCAGCAGGAAAATAAAGCATTTCTTCCTGCCATTGTTCCACGAAAGTTAATCTTTATCCACCACATGAAGTCACTAAGAGTATATATATAGTGTGTATGTATGTATATATATATATATATAAAATGTGTATTTCCTCTCGCAGGGTTTGGTTTTCTACAGTTCCATCCTTAAGACAGTCAAAAGCTGAATCAATAAGCTTTGCCCTTTTCTCTTTGGCTGTCTCTAGCCAGCAGAAAGACCACACAGAAGGCACAGCAAACAAACCCACTCCTCACTGCAAACCATCCACCTACTGTTGGTCCTCTTTAGAAGGACGTGGAATCCCCCGCAGCCTCCGACTCCGTGACTCCAGTCTCCAGGCTCTCACCTGACTGAGACTGACTCTGTTCCTGGGACACCTTTTTTCCTGTTTTTGTTTTTTTCACGTTGGGACCTTTGGAAATCCCACTGATTTCACTTTCCAGGCAAGAAGATTCGTTCTTACTGAGAGTCTCCTCCCTGTCACTACCATCTGTGTCAGCCTCTCCCACGCTCTTCTCCTCGCTGTCCTCACCACTGACAGCTGACTTTCCTTTCTTGCCCTCTGCAGCTTTTGCAGATGTTTTAGAAACTGCCTTGCTTGAACTATCTGCTGCCTCATCTGCTTCTTCTTCTTCTTCTGACACCTCTTCTATGGTGTCTTCTATCTCGACACTGGCGGAGGAGGTTTTGCTCTTGTAGCTGGATCCTGAAGTTTTCCTGTAGCTTGTGTCCCTGTCAGTGCCTGATGCAGTAGAGCCGCTGGATTTCTGGCTGGAGCGTTTTGCTCTGCCACGAGAGCTCCTTCCCCTGCTTTTTATACTGGACATTTCAGTGCTTCTTCTGCTGCTGGACTCGCTGGCCCCTGATCTGCTGTAGGAACTTCGTGTGGACGAGCTCTTTGACAGGCTGCTACCCTCATCGCTGTCGGAGTCTTCCTCGTCCTCTTCCTCTTCAGAGGAGTCCTCCTCCGACTCACTGCTGGAACTGGACTCAGAGTCATCCTCAGAATCCCCCAAATCCTGCCCAGTTTCTTCATCAGAGTCCACAGTACTTTCTGTGGCTTCATCTTGGTCCAGAGTTATTTTCAAGTAGTCTTTGTCTTCCGACTCCGAGCCGGAGCTGCTGCTCTTCTCCGATGACTCACCCGAGGTGCGTCTCCTTCTCTTCTTCTTCTCATAATCACTGTCCTCCTGCTCACTCTCTGCCGTGATACTTATTGAAACTCCCGATTTTGCTTCCTCTCTTTCAGACTCTTCCTCTCTACGTGCCAAATCCCTGCCAAGAGGCTCCTGCAGTTTCCTGGAGACGCTGATGCGCTTTAACACATGGTTTAGTTTCCTCATGGAAGGTCTGTCATCTGTGGATTTCTGGAAGTAGCTCCCCCTGATGATCACGCTTTTGTCTCTGTCTGCTTGGCGAGCCGACATCAGCTTGGCGTAGCTGGAATCTTTCCTACTGCCCTTCACCTTCTGCAGGATCATCGGGAATATCTTTGCTTTCTTCCACCGGGAATGAGCGGACTCAGCCCTTCCCACCGGCTTGTGAGCACTGACTGCCACACGACTCACATGCATCGCTGCTTTCAGTCTCCTTTTGCCCTGGCTGCTCCTGTACGGTCCAGGACCACGCCTTGGGTCCAGCCCACCACCTAAAGGTCTAGCTCCTATTTGAGCCCTCGCTGCCTGGCTTATCGCTCTGCTTGGAGCACCTCTGACTTGACTCATCCCCTGCAAATCACGAAAATGAATTGATTACCATTTGAAAGGCAGGCATAGTGAAAGCCTGTACCCTAAAAGAAGTCAAGAGGAACACACGCACCATTTTTTTCCAGCAGCAAAACTAACTTACCTGTTATGGAACTTTTTTTTAACCAAAGTTATGAGAAAAGGTTTACTTGTAGAATAGGCTGCAAGTGCACAGCTACCTTAATCTGCAATAGGGAAAAATACTGGCATAGAAATGTTATTTCTTCTCATTTAATATGGATTAAGAGCCTAGGTTTCAAGAAAATTTTTTTTTTTTTTTTTTTTTTTTAGGGAACCTTTACTTCCACTTTCCTCTGTTTGCCACTGACACTTTAAATTTTTTTTTACGTTCAGTTGTGAAGTTTATGATAATGAGTTCAGGTACTGCTTTGCTCAGTGGAAAGTCATCAGTTTTACATGGAATATTAGTAACAGAATCATTGACATACAGAATTATTTGGGCTGGACCTTAAAGATCATCCAGTTCCAACCCCTGCCATGGGCAGGGACACCTTCCACTCGCCCAGGTTGCTCCAAGCCTCGTCCAACCTGGCCTTGGACATTTCCAGGGATCCAGGGGCAGCCACAGCTTCTCTGGGCAACCTGTGCCAGGGCCTGCCCAGCCTCCCAGGGAAGAATTCCTTCCCAGTGTCCCATCTAACCCTGCCCTCTGGCAGTGGGAAGCCGCTTCCCTTGCCCTGGCACTAGCAATAACCTCAGTGTACCAGGAGAGAATTAAACCCAGTCTTACTGTGCTCCTGCACAGCAGAGCCGGAGCTTCACTGGGATCCGACACTTCACTGTGAAGATCCCACAACAGTTCACTGAAAACGGGCAGCAAGACAACAGTCTGTGCTTCCTGAACTTTGCCTTTCTGGCTACAAGACCTTCCCAGTACTTACTTTAAGAAGTCATGCAAGTAGTTTAACAGCAAAGCCAGGCTCTTCTCGTCCAGGGGCGTGTAGGCGAGCATGGCTCCGATCCGCACTGCTCCGAAGGAAGGAGCACTGGTTACTCACAGCAACAGCTTCAACAAGCGCTGAAGAACAGCCCAGAACTTCACAGCAGCACAGAAAAGCAGCCCAGAAACCCACTCCAATATGTACAAACTCAACTGGACTGTTAAAAGCCCATTTCCACTCTGAAGCCCCCGACGGCTCTCAGCATTCTGGATACGTGGAGTAAGGAAAGGGTGAACCCACGATCCAGAGCTGCCTGTCACAGACTCAGGAGGGGAAAAGACTTCTTTGAATCCTCCCAACTGCTCCTCCTCACCCTCCCGAGGTGGGACTCACCAAACAGCCTCAGGAGGTGTGGGGCACCGTAGACCTGCGACATGGGAGCATCCGGGTGATCCGCCAGGATTTCGGCGTACTGGGGCCTCTCAAACTTGTAGAGCAGCTGAGTTCCCAGCATGACGTTGAAGTACTCCTTAATTCCAGCCACCACCTCGTTGACAGCGTATTCCCTGGGGACACAGAACACTGCCAGCCTTCCTCCAAGGATGAGGATCTTGGACAGGCCTTCGGATCTTCCAAGGACATTTGTCTGGAGACCTCACAACGTACAGCCACGGGGAGTGGTGCATTTCCAGACCTCCCTTAAAAATGGGCCGTTCTGAACTCAGGATTTAGGCAAACCAAGAGCAGCCTTGTTTTTAGTCACCCGCTCAGAGAGGTGAACTCTTGGAGCAGCCATTCCAAAGGAACAGGCAGGATTTTAGGGACACTCACCTGGCTCTTCTCTTTTCCAAGCTCATCCCAAGTCACAACACTTTCAAAGTACAATACTGAAGTAACTGGACTGAACTCACAGAGAGGGACAGCCCCCAGTATGTCAGGCCCCTGATCCCAACTTCCCAGGCCATATTCCTGCGGGCCTCCAAGTTCCCCCTGCCCGTACAGGCATTAGTGACACCGAGCAACCCAGCCCTCACTCCACCCTGCCAGCACATTAGAGCAGTTACATCACAGAGGGTTAAAACACCCTGACGAGTCAATCTGCCTCCTCCTGAGCGGCAGAAAATGACCTCCCCTTTCTGTTCTCTCTCCCTTTCAAACAGGAAAGCTTCCTTCGGAATAAACACACCTTGTTTTGGTCAGGGCTGACTGCTGGGGTAATTACACAGGAGTAATTAGCTCTGCTCATCTGTTTTACGAGTCCTCATGCACCTCCCTGCCCCTGGAGCTCTGAGCTCATCTACCAGGCAGCTTTTTGGGGTTGTTTGTATCATCTTCCCTCGGGAAAAGGTTTGGGAGAAGGGAGAGAAGCAGATATAATACCCAGAAAGCAGAACTGCAGCCTGGAATTGCCTCCTCAAGATTTCTAAACTCCTCCATCACCTTGCTCTTGGAACAGGATGCTGGATATTGGGCTGGGCCACGTTTCACAAGTTTTCTCGATTTTCCAAGTCCAACAACAACAGCAAAAGAAGTGTTTAAGGCTGGGAATGGCCACAACTCACTTGTTATCAGTATTTCCTCGGGATTTTTTGTAGTTTGCATAATCCTCTAAAATGGAGTCAACATTCTTCTTGGCAGGAAGGTAAAAGAGCTGCAAAGAAGTAAAACAGAACAAATACAAGTTGCCGAATTTTTGCAGACATTTATACCTGGAAGCTGAATTGAAACCGGTGCACACAAGGGCATTTCTGGGCTGAAACCAGCAGGTTAAGGTGTTATGTGTTATTAAAGGAACACCCCCAACTGTTTTAATGGACAAACAAAACCCCAACCAACCTGAGCACCCTGGGCTATGGAAGGTGTCCCTGCCCATGGCAGGGAGTGGAACGAGATCGGCTTTCATGTCCCTTCCCACCCAAACCATCCCAGGATTCTACAACTATATCCACGTTTCCATTTAACTCCTGTGCTGCTCAACAGCCACCTGATGATGAACTACTGAATTGGAGTTAAATAAAGTCATGCCAAGAAGTCACAGGTACACAAGGCACACACGTGCCCCCCCCAGACTGGATTTTTACAGGCCTGGGATGGCCCAAACTGTTCTCTTGCCCACTCACCTGCTTCTGCCTGGTGATCAAGTCCCAGTCATCTACCAGCCACGGCTTCAGCTCTTCTGGGATCTTCACCTTTACTTCAACTCTGTTCATAAACGTTTCTTCCTGAGAAAGGCAAAGCCACACTCTTACTCCCAGGCAAGGATGGTGAGCACAGCCCCCTTCCTGTTTTCTACCCCAAGCCCTGGGGGGATGGAGGACACTCACACTCTCCACCGTTGGATCTACTCGAGCCCTTTTCTTCCTCGGGGGCTGGGGAGTCTCACTGGTGCTGCTCCCCTCTCCGATGCCTGGAGCTGTGCAGAACACAGACTTCATCACTGACAAATACCAGGAAAGATTTACAAGAAGGATTTAAGACGCAGATTTCCCTCAGATCACCCCTTTGTCTGGCTGGGTTTTGTGCTCTGCAGGTCCCATGTCTGTGACAGTTTAAACTGCTGCGCTGACATGTACCTGCAGTGGAGGTTTCTGCACTAAAACCAAACCAACGTGCCACTGTGATATTCTCTAGCAGAATTTTTGGGCCCAGCAGCTCAGCTGTGTCCCACCTCCAGGTCAGTAAGAAAACCTAAGTCTGACTTATGAAGTTACTTCCTCTGATCCGTGGAGATCTCGCTTTGCTTTTGATCTGCAAGAGGCCAAAATCCTGACAGACTGAAACAGATTTTGTGCAAAGCAGAAGGGTGTGCACCCTCCTGGGCAGGGAGGGACCGAGGAGTGCAGGAGAGACAGCAGAAGTGACACATTTAAGGTCTTTCCAGCCAAGAATCCTTCACCGAGGGGATGCACTTACATACAAAATACATACTTACTTTTCTGCTTGTTCTTTTTTGTTTTCCTGCAAAAAGAACACAAAGTATCGCAAATATCAAGAGAGTGGTACTTAAGGAAGCCAAAGCAGAAAGCCAGAACAATTGTCCACCAAGTTCAGCACAAGGAGCAGACACTCAGGGACCTGGGGAGCGTTTAGATAAAAACACAGGAAAGAAATATCAGCTAAGACTTCCCTTCACAGTTATAATACTACAAGATTTTTCATGTAACAGGTTACAATTCACCTTTTCTTTGGATGTTTTGTCCTTCCCAAGCGCTCCTGGGGAGCCACACTAGATTTGCAGGTGTTTTATTTCTGTCTTTCAAACGGAATATGGGACAAGGAAACAGAAGTGCTGGGAATTACCAGATAAATCTCAGTCAACTGAATCAAGTTCCAGCAGAATACTGAAAACCCCCCAGTTTTACCACTACAGCAGCAGAGGGAAGTTTCAGTAGCACTTTGTGTACCTCCTACCCATTTTCATCAAGTTTTAACCAGAGTACTGCTAGTCATGTCTCAATTTTCTCCCTGCTAACAGCAGGCCAGTTCAACTGCTCAAAAAGCAGTTTGTGTGGACAAAACTCATTTCCAGTAAGAGGTTATTTCCTTGCAAATTCACCACTACCTCAAGTGACTCAGGCTCTGAGCTGGGTTTATCTGGGCCAGGAACCAGACAGAGTCCCCAGGAAGGGCCGAAGATACGAAGAGTTAAGGGCTGTTTGTTTGGATTTTTTAACCTTCACATCAAACAAGCATTAGGCTGAAACTGGGGGCAGAATAAAGCTCATCTCTCCAGGAAGAAGGAGCAGTGGCCAAGTGAAGTCACTGATAGTGGACTGGTGTATTGAAGAGAAAGGCTTTTCTTCCAAATCTAAAGTAAACAGGGAGGAACAGGGAGTTCTTCCCAGAATTAAAATCACAAGATAAAAATTATGTTAAGCATTAGAATGGAAGCAGAGTTTTAACCACTGGAACAGGGGTGCAATATAATATAAATAATATAAAGTCCTTATCAAGTATCAAGCTGAACAGCACCGTGCAGGTGCCTCATGCTGCAGGTAATCCTTTCCTGCAAGGACAAGTGGAATGCAAGTCCTGAAGGGGCACGAGAGACTGAACCTACCCAGGATGGGTTAAACACATCCTTTTGTGCCACTTGACAACCACATGGGAAGAGAAGGCCCAAACTTGCACTGCCTTCTCTTTCCACAGCCCAGCTGTGCATTCCTCTATTTCTCCCTTCACTGCCACTTGTCTCTGAACTGGACAACAAAACACAAGAGCACCGTAAAGGCCTCAAAGAAGCTTCTGCGGAAAGAATTTTAATTAAAAGCTCGAAGAGAGGTGGGACGTGCTGAAGGTCTCACAGATCAGACTTAGGGGAGAAATGTGCTGGGGGGATCACAACAATAAAAGGTGGAGCCTGAAGAACTGAGCGGTCTTTTCCCAAGACAGATGAAAACCACCAAAAAGCCCCAAAGCAGCAGACATTAAAATGACGGGAGTCATCCTCCTCCTTCCTCACCTCTTCAAAAAGAGAACAGGCTGCCAGAAGATGATGGGGAGGCCAGAAGTCCAAAGGGCTCAGAAGTTACTGGATAAATATAAGACAGTCCCACACAGGGACATTAAACCATCACATGGCCACAGCCTCCAGCTCTGAGGTCCCTCAGAGTGCTGGAAGCACAGAGGTGTCTGGGCAGAGCATCTCTGGCCCTGACTCACCGGCTCCCTCTGAGCACACGTTACCAGTGCCCAGAGAGGAGGGGGGAAAGGAACCTCCAGCCTGAGCCGGTCCCAGAGCTGTCCCAGCCCTGCACAACCGACAGGGTTTGGATAGTGAGTGGCATTTGGAGGGCCTGGAGTGTCTGGGAGAGCCACCAGCTGTGCCAGGGAGCAGGGGATGCCCCGAGCCAGGCAGGGAACACAGCTGGGCATGGTCAGGTCAAAAACAAGACTTGTATTAGCAGAAAAAAAACAGCTAATGCTGGTTTTAAATAAACCCACCGCCAAACCAAGGCACTGCTGCCAAACTTACATTACCCAGCTGAGGGTCCCTACAAGAAGTGCAGGGAAGCAAAGAGGTTTGGAGCACAGGCCAGGACTCCTGGTGTGCCAGGCCGCCCCTCACTCACCGTGTGGAGATGGCTGGGGTCTCCAGACAGCACACGGTGTGGGCTCCATCCCGTCGGAAAAACCTGCGGGTAAGAGACAAGTCAGGCCTTGTGTTCGGCTCCAAACAGGCCGAAGCACGTCCTCCATTTGCTCTCCTTTGCTGGGAGCAGCACAGAGGGAAGCGCGGGGTGTGCTATTGCCCAGAGATGAGCAGCAAGATCAGTGCAACAACGTGGGGCCTGTCCTAACCCACATCCCCCAGGCCAGGCTGCTGCTCCAGCAACAGCTTTCCCTCTCCCCCGGCACAACTCAAAATCCATCACCAAAGAATCAGTTTTGACAGTCAATGAGACACAAGTTTCAGAGAACTACCCTATGTCTGCCTTGCTCTGCTGGAGACAACCACAAGAGCTCAGGGTAGTGGTGGCAGCAGAAAGCCAAGCCAGGCCCTTTCCAAAACCTGCTTCAACCAGGAATGGATGAAGTCAGACCTGGTAATGTGCTTTAAGCTTCACGGGGGCTTAAACCAAAGTAATTTCTGCCACTGGGTCTCCCTTGGACACAACATCAGGTGTGGGTGAGAAGATTAAGCCAGCTCTGACTTTAGCCCCAGGTTAACATTTAGTGTTTACTCAGCCAGAGGATCAGGCCAGCTCTGACTTTAGGCCCAGGCTAACGCTTGGTGTTCACTCAGCCAGAAACAGCTCCCCCTGCTCTCTGAGCTGCCTGGGTGACTCCAGCTGGACCCTCCTCTGCAGTTACTACTGACATGCTCTCTGTAGTGCAAACCACTCACTAACAACTCAGTCACCCTCTGTCAGACTGACCCCTGGGATTAACTCTCCTCCCACTGACTCACCTGGGACACCACTCCAGTGCAACAGCCCCTTAAGCAGCCAAATTACTCATAATCATCATTTAGACCTGGTTTGATTAGATTTTAATGACAACCATTACCAACTATCTACACAGAGGTGGGTTGGGTTTTTTCACCCCCAGAAGAAGACAGGCAGTGCCTGGGCCCTGGCAGAGGCTGGTGCTGAGCTGACAGAGCTCAAACCTGACCTGGTGCTGGAGCCTCAGCAGAGCACAGGGGAGCACCCCCAGCTCTGGGGATCAGCCACATCCACTGGCTCCCCAGTCCACACACCAATTACAGCCCGGGCTGGGCTCTGACAAACCTCAGAGTGAAACTGCCTCAGCAGCCAGAGCAAAAACCAGCTAAGTGACCCCACTGCTGCTGCCCTTCTCAAAGCAATGATTCATGGTTCACAACAGAGCTGCCCACAAATGACACACGAACCGTCAGGCTGCTGCCAAATCCGCTTCTGAAGAACTGATGCCATTTCAGCAGCTTCCCCGTGAACACCAGAATCATAAATGGAGTCAGGAATTCAAAACATCCCATTAGTAATGGCCATCTTCATAATTAAGTGAAACACTGCCCCAAACAGAGGAGTTTGGTGACAAATGATCAGGCATTGGAATGGGCTGCCCACAGAGGTGGTGGATTCACCGTCCCTGGAGGTGTTTAAGATGAGGCTGGATGTGGCACTGAGTGCCACGATTGAGTAATCACCGTGGGGTTGGATCAAAGGTTGGACTTGATGATCTGGGAGGTCTCTTCCAACCCAATTAATTCTGTGATTCTATGAAATGAGCAAAGCAGCAGAGCTGCACTGACTGTGTGAGAATCTACCACAACACCTCTTCTGAAAACCAAAAGGATGGAGTGAAAAACCTCCCAGTTCCAGCCTCAAATTAATTTTTCCAATAAATGTCTGAGCTTGCTTCTGGTCTCTTAAGATGCAAACCCATTTTTAATGAGTATGGGGTTAGTTATGTCCAAAACAGCCAAACAGACTCTTTAAATGCAGTTTTGATAATTCCGCAGTGAAAAGGCATTGTAAGGATTTTATTCCCAAGCGCCTGCCTGGAGCAGTGGGAAACTGTTCCCAGAGCCTGGAACGAGTGGGAAATTCTACATGGAAACTGATTTCAGTGTCTGAGAGACACAAGACTTATGAGAAACCACCACCTTTTGAGTGTCAGGTCACCAACTCAGGAGGAACAGAGTGCAAAAAACGTGGGATGTGTTTACTCAGTGGCCTCACTCCGTCCTGAACTCTTCACCATCTAAAGGCAGTTCAATAAAATACTTCAACAAAGGCCTTTTTGACATCATGTAACACAGCTTTTGCAGGGGCTGTGTCACAAGAGATGGAGTTTAATCTGCAGAGCCATTCTAAGAAAAACTCTGCAGATCAAGAGTAAAACAGACAATCAAAGGTTTAAGACCTGTTTGGGGTGGGGGCTTGGGGGTTGTTTTGTGTGTTTGTTTTTTTTTTAAATAAAAACCTTCTTACACTTCAACATTCTTCTGCTGCAGACCAGAAGTTTTCTTGCCTGGAGCAGCTCCTCTCATCTTCCCCTCTGCATATTGTTCCCTTTAAAAAGAGGAAATTCATAAATGAGACTTTAATGGAAAACAAGCTTGGTTTTGTTGGGTTTTTTTAACTCACTAACTTTCCTTGATATGTAGTTGTTGGATTGAAACTCTTAAAAATATTTTCTGAGAAGGATTTTCTACCAAAATTACTCACTGATTGGCCTTTTGAAGTTCTTTTTGTTTCTGCAGGTTGGTATCCACGTATTTGAGCACTCTGCTTTCTGGAACCCATTCATCCCAGCTGCAAGGAAGTCACAATAGCAGATGATCACCCAAAAACTTCAAGAACAACTGCACTCTATGCACAACAGTCAATTCAAAGCTTCACAGAATTTGGGACTAAACTGCTTTTGTGTCAAGTCATGGACTGGCACAACTCAAGGTGGAAGTTACCAAACACATTCCCCACTGACTGAAGCTGGAATGGTTTTTCTAGGGAAGTGTAACCCTCAGGCATTTCCAAAGGATTTCCCAAACTTGAAGATGGGCAATTCAGGAGGGAGAGGACTGACTTTAACTCAAAAGAAGCATCACAGGAAAAAAAAAAAATATTCCATGCTTACTAAATTATGGGACACCTGCGGCCATAATATATTAAGAAGCAAGTTTGCTTTATCTATTCCAACATTTTATAGGTTAACAAATTCAGCAATAAGATCTTACTGTAAGGAGAAGAGCTCTGATTTCTGTCTGTGAAGGAAACCAAGATGGAAAGAATATTTGAAGAATCTGAACAATTTAAGAGAAGAGGTGTTGGGGAAATTGCCATTACGAGCAGCAATTCTACTCTCACCAAGGGTGGATCATCTGAGCAATCCGACAGTTTATTTCAAACAAAGCACATTAGAAGAGGCCAGGATATTCTAAAGTTAGAGCTCTTTCTATGGAGTTCTGTGTCGTTTTCCAACAGACGCCAGTGTTGGAGCACAGAGTGGCAAAAGCAACATTGCTACAGGAGCACCAGAGTGTGAAGACAAGGCAAGCTCAGCACCCAAAAATTACAGAAAAACCACTCCAGCTGTACCCAAAGCTGCTGTTTTTAGGGCAGTGCTTTGGTAGCCATTTAATCACCTCCCTCCTGCCTGCACAGCTGCCTGAGACCCTCAGGAAGCGCTGTGTAACCAGGGGACACATGACACTGGATGGGCAAGGAACCTTTTTGTGTCCTGACTGTGGATGTTGGCAAAAAAGATTAGGAAGCCAAGCAATTGGCAAAGGCCCATAGTCAGGGCACCCCAAATGAGGGGGTCACAGCGCCCCAGCTCCCTGGCTCTTGCGGCACCGCCACTTTTAATGCCGTGAATTGGACGCCTGAAGGCAAAAGAAACGCAGCACAGGCAAGAAAAGCGGGATGGGGACACCAGTTCCGGCCCCTCCCTCGGGACAAGCGAGGGGAGGACGGAGCAGGTGTTTGCTGCCTCACGAACAGCGGCAGCCACACCAGCTGGCTGTGCCCCTGGAGCTGGGCACACCACCAGGCCCTGTCCCCTGGCAGCAAGGGTGAGCGGCTGCAATTCAAGGTAAACCAGAGAAACGCCGAGTTCAGCTTTGTGGTCGCGTCGGTGAGATCAGCAGAGTGGAGACTGAGAGTCTTCAGCGTTGAAACGAAACCAAAGCAAACAGGAAACTGCTCTCTGAGACTTCCAGGGCTGAGGAGCTGAAGCTTTTAGTCACTAAGGAAAAATTCCACTTTTCCTACGTTCAAACTGAGTGGCAGAACATAATTCAAAAACAGGGGGAAAAGTGCACCAGTACGACAGTCTCTTGGAAGTTTTCACCTTTAATGGCCTCATCACTTATTTCACAGTCGCCTTTCATTTTCAGCAACCCCTCACCCAGAATCCTGCTGTTTCTGCAGGAGGGAAAAGGAAGTTTTCTTTATCGAGGCAGGCTGGAAATGAAGCACAGGCTACACCTGCCCTTGTGAAGGGCTAACCCAGCCAGCCCTCCCCTGCTGCTACCCCAAGATTTCCTGCCCGACGTGCTATAAAAGTCAGGTACATGGTATTTGAGTGCAGTTTTTCTCCACCTCAGTAGGAGTTGCCTCTTCTACCAGCACGTAACAAGGAAGTTTTCACAACAGGCATTTCTGCCAGGGAAGAATTGCAGCAAGTGTTTTCCAGCCTGAACAAAGAGAATGCTACAGAGCATTCCCATCGCCCTCCTGACAGCCCAGGCTCTGCAGGAGATGGTTAGTCTGGCAATGTGTTACTGTAAATCAGCAGCTCAGGTATAAAATCACGTAGGTTGGTCCCAGAGAACCTCCCCACACCAGGGGCACTGGCAGTGCTGGTCCACCCAGTTCACACTCAAACAAAGCTGTCTCCTCCAAAGGGAAAAGAAACTCTGCTTTCGTTTTGTGCAATACTTACTTTTTATTCCAACCACTGTAATGGATGAAGTATTTCACTTGCTTGTCCTTTATGGCAACCTTTACACACTGGAAGAGAGAGGAAAGGTCAGTCAGCCCCAAAGACAACCAGGAGATTGGAATGGGTTTTGCTTTTTTAGCTTCCAGTTTAAGCAAAGAATTCCATGCAAGCCCCTGGAGTCCTGGCAGCTATTCCACAGCAGACAGTGCTCTCTAACCCACGTCACTGCCGAGGGATGGACTGGGGAGGGCAAAGCAAAGCCCTCCAGAGGGACTCCTTCCCTCAGGAGCAGGACCAGAACCCCGAGGATGCCCCAGGAGTAACCAAGAAGCTTCTTCCCTGCTCCAGGTGAGCCAAAGCCATTCCCTGGAGCTCGTTCCCACCCAGCCTCCCTCCCAGACAGGTCAGCTGCTGGCACACAGGAACACCCCAAAGTCAAATAAACAACAGGGATGTCCCCAGCCACAGAGAGAGCTGCAGGAAGGGCTCTTCATGGGTTAAGAACGTAAACAGGAGGTAAATAAACACAGTTCTTTCCATCAGAAAACTGGCCTATGGATACAGCTCAAGCAACCACGGCCACATTAACAACCCAGCCAGGGACAGGCCTCCTCCTGAACAAACAGCCCAGAACAGAAAGTACACGACCCCAACTAGGTCAGTTCTGTGCCCACCACGGGTCCCTGACCTTCCTGGCTACACAAATTAAATCCACCAACTTCAGCACTTCACCTGCAAAGTCACAGTCCTGTTCTGGAGATGCTGAGATACAGCTGCCACTCGACAGTGACAGAACAAGAGAGCTGTAAAACAGGAAGAACAACTCTCTGCTTTTAGTTCCTTTTTAAGCATTTTCCTCCACTGAAGCACGAACCACTCACAGAAGTTATAACTGCTGTTTTCTTGCCATGCTGAATCACCCCTGTTATATAGAGTTCTGCTACACAACATTTTCTCAAGAACAGTGCGATGTGCCCTTTTGAATTAAAAAAAACCCTGCCAACAGAGAGGAACATCATATTCCAGCAACCATCTCCAAAATGCCACATGTGGAACTTAAACTCAGGCTCACTTAGACTTGCACCTGGGACTAAGGTTGGAGCCAGTACTGCACCAGTGGCTCATTCTGCCAGCCTGAAGTTAAGCCCAGCCAAACACAGACTGTGCCTGTCTCTACCTGTCTTGAAGAACAAAAGGGCTGAGCACAAAGCAAAAGATGACTCAAGTGTATTTCTGTACCAAAATATTTTCCCTGCTGGAGGTTAGAAGTGTTTTAAGTGACTCCCATTTAACTCTGCACTGTAGAGACGCACAAACAGTTCCTGTTTGCCCCAGCTCCTCACACTCCTCTAACACAAACAAGTGCTTCCCTGACCATCCTGCTGTGGGCAGGATCAAAACAACCCATGAACTGAGAGCCACTGAAGAAAAACAGAGCAAAGGAACAGGAAGAAAGCAAAGGTTATTAATAATTACTACTTACAAAGGACCTTTTAAAAAATTAAACCCTTCTGAGTAAATGAATTATAATTGTAAAAGGTTTTAAGTTCATTCTGCCAGGACAGGAACTCAGAAGGATCCACTCTTATATAAACAGCCAGCCAAAAGCTTCTTTCCAGCTGGGAAATCCCTTCCAGCACCAGGCTGGCAGAGCCAGACCCTGCTTAAATCCCACTCTGGATAAAGAAGAGGGGACAGAACAGAAGACCAAGTGTTTCCCTGCCACCGCCCCTCTGAAGCTGCCCCATCAGCTAACATTCACTGACACTAAATCCTAACGGATTTAAATCCCTGTTTGAGGTGGCCCAGGAATTTTTGCAAATCCTCTAACCCAGGAGCCCTTTTCTCCATTTCAGCAGGCAAATTCAGAGCTGTACCTCCAGCAAACCTGAGGCAGCAGGGTCACCCTCCAAATCACAGAGCTGCAATGCAGGTCTGTGAGGTTAAAGAGCCACAACCGGCAACCAGAACTGGGAATGCCACTTCCTTTATGGCTGTAATCCAGCAGCTCCAAGTGCTGCAGGTGCAAATGCTTCCCAGTGTTCTGGGAACACGGCTCTATCGGATATTCAACATGAGAAACCACCCAGCCTTTTGGGATTTTACCAGAATAACTGGGCAGCACCACTGGGTTTCCTGAAATTTTTCAGTAATAGAAAGCTGCAGGATTTAAAATCTCATACATCATCAGGTTTTCGTTAATTTTCATTTCAGTCCTTGATCCCACCTAGTGAGGCACAGCAGGGAAACTAAACCAATTCCTTATTTTCCCGGGGGGGGGCAGTGAGAACCACCCGCAGCAATAAGCTGCCACGCTTACCTTTGCTTCGTAAAGGAGAGGTCCATGGAAACAAAGCACTCGCTCACCTGGAAGAAAGGCCCAGATAAACATCTCAGAACACGGCAGTGCCATTTCCACAACGTGCGTCACCCAGGCCAGCAGCACACACACCAGGTCAGGCCTGCCCAGAGCGCGGCAGAACAGCCGGCGACTTTGGCAGGGAACCGCCGCCAAAACTCACGTTCCTGCCCCTACGTCGGACATCCCACATCCCACTGCAAGGCTGGCGCACACACAGCTCCCTCAAAGCCTCCAGTTGCAGCTGCAGACCCCAAAACACCCAGGCTCCACGCAGCCCACCAGTCCCAGTGCTCACACAGCACAGGGAAAACTGCCTGGTTGTGAGGGATCCTTCAGTCCTGTGACACTGCACGTTGATCCCCAGCAGCAAATTAGCTCCCCTGAGAGATTCCACCTCAAGCTTCTGACACAGGAAAGCCACTGCCATCTGTGCTCCTTTCCCTGCAGGAAGAACAGCACCCGGTATTCCCAGCGCAGTGCAGTCGGGAAGAGACACCCCCCCACACTTCCCCATCCGACGCGTGGGATGGAGCAGCGCTGGGTCTGGGCAACAGCAACAAAACCTGTTCGCTTTGAGGAGTTTACGTGGGATGAGACTGTTCCTCAGCCTGGTCCTCTTCTCCTCAATGGCAAGGCCTTACTGGGTGGTTACACTGTGGGAATTTCAAGGTACTTAGCACAGGATACCCGAGCCCAGATGTTTCCTCCTGGAAGCTGCAGCGCCTCGCATTTTTGGGGACATGAGCTGCAGAACTATAAAATGCTTCTGTGTATCAAGAAAGCAAAAGATTTAGAAAGGTTCTCACAGAAGTGCCCATTTTGATACGTGACACAGCCTGTACTTGTATTTAAAGAAAGCAAATGTCAGTATAATTAGGGCTGACACTCAGAGGTGACATTATTCCCCTCCTGTGTCACAGTGCTTACAAGTGCTGGTGGAAACCCCTCTCTATTTCAACCACTGCTCAACATTTTCTAGGCGAGATGTCCACAGCTACTGCGAAACACTTATTTTTAAAAACCACACAAATATTTGGCATTCTTTGTTTCCGTGATAACCTGGCAGGCTCTCGCTCCCTCACTGCAGCCTCTCCCGTGAATCCACACACCGCAGCGACACAGCCACACCTATTCCTGATCCCAAAGGCCACCCCATCCCATCCCACCCCTGCCATGGGCAGGGACACCTCCCACTATCCCAGGTTGCTCCAAGCCCCGTCCAGCCTGGCCTTGGACACTTCCAGGGAACGGGGTAGCTCTATTACTATTTTTATTTCTCTTGTTTATATCACTGCAAACCCCAGTCATCACCTAAAAACCGAAATATACGCCGAAAAAGCCCCACAAGCAGCCCGACTCACCCTCGTTCCCCTAAACCCCCTGGCGCTTTGTGGCGAACATGGATTCCAGCACGGCAGCGATCCCAGCGCTGCCTCCACGGATCCCCCTGCGCCTGAGCTCCCTCTCAGGGAAACGCAGCCTTCCAAACGCCAGGAAAAACACCCTCCCTCCCCGCCCCGGCAGCCCTGGGGCATTCCCACAGTCCCGGCGGCGCGGAGGTCCCGGCCCTTCGCCGGCACCGACACCAAGGGCATCCATTCCCGGGAACGGCGGGTGGGAAGCGGCCCGCGCCCCGCCGGGACGGGAGAGGAGCCACAGGGAGAGACAAAGACTGCGGGAACTCGGCTTCGCCACGGATTCCCACATCCGCAGGGCTGAGCAGCGAGGGATTAGAGCCAGAGCACCGCGTACAAACCGCCGCAGCGGGGACCGGCCCGGGCGGCCGCGGCCCCGCGGGACCCTCGCAGGGCTCCCCCACCCGCTCCCCCTCGCACTCACCCTCCTGGAATTTGGGCTTGGGGTCCTGCTTGGGCGCCATTTATAAGGGCCGGTCCCCGCTCCGCCCGCTCCCCGCGGGGCCTCAGCGCCCGCGCCGCATCCCGGCCCGGCCCCGCCGCGCAGCCGCGCCCCGGGCATGGCGGGACATGGAGTCCGGGCCGTCCCCGCCATGCCCGGGCCGCGCCGTGCGGGGGGCACAGCACCGCGCCGAGCGTGCGGTGGCGGCCGCCGGGGCCGTGAGCAGCCGAGAGAGGGGGGGGAAAAATAATGTAAAAAAAAAAAAAAAGAGAAGTAAAAAGAAAGAAGAAAATTCGATGCGCCCAACGTGGGGCTCGAACCCACGACCCTGGGATTAAGAGTCCCATGCTCTACCGACTGAGCTAGCCGGGCGCTGTGTGCATCTCTTGCAGTCCTCGGCACTCGGCACCGCCCCGCGCGCTCCGCGCTGCGGCCGCCAGAGGGCGCGCGCGCGGGGCCAACTCCCGTTTGTGTATTACGTCACCCCTAATTAAATGTACATCCCCTCGAGGTGGGTTGCGGGTTTGCGCTCCCGGTCGCTTTTAACCTGAGAGGAAATAAAGAGAGGCAGCGAGGGGTAGCCCCGGCTGCGGGGGGGAGGAACGTGGCGGCATCGGCCGAGCGCTCCCATTTTTCAACGAGGAACATTTGCCGAAACGTTTCCTTTCCCACCGCAGCGCCCGCGGCGGCACAGGGGGCGCATCGGCGGCACCGCCAGGGGGCGCCCTCGGGCCGCGCCTGGCGCCGGCAGCACGCGCTGCCCGCCCGCAGCCCGGAGCCACGCCCCTGATTGGCATAGCCACGCCCCTGACCGGCATAGCCACGCCCCTGATCGGCATAGCCACGCCCCTGATCGGCATAGCCACGCCCCATGCTCAGGGCCACGCCCCCTCAGCGCACATAGCCCCGCCCCCCCGCCGCCCCTGCCGGCGGGAGCTCCGAGCGCCTCAGCCATGGCGGCCCCGGCCGGGCTCCTGCCCCTCCTGCCCCTGCTGCCCCTGCTGCCCCTCCTGCCCGGCCTGCCCCTCCTGCCCCTGCTGCCCCTCCTGCCCGGCCTGCCGCTGGCCGCGGGCACGGCCGCAGGGACCGCGGGGACAGGTCCGCGCGGGGGGGGGGACGCCGCGGGAGGGGCGCGCGGGGATGGATGCGGGGTGTCCGGCGGGACGTGGGGGATTGTCCGCGGGGCCGTAGCCGGGCACCCCGGTGCAGCCCTTCCCCGGCGGTCCGGGCAGGGTCTGGCCCGGCTCCCCCCGGCACTGCCCGGTGCCCCCCGGCTCCTCCCGCTTCCCCCGAGCTGCGCCCCGGCCGGGGAGGCTCCGGGGCTCTCAGTGCACGGGGGTTGCTTTGCCCCCGGAGGCGGCGGGCGAGCACCGTTTCCAAGCTGGGATTTGATTTTTTTTGCGGGTTATTTTGGTGTTCGGTTGGTGGTTTTTTTGTTTTTTTTTTACTGGCAGCTGGAGTTTAACAGCGGGAGTGTGTGTGCGTGGAAACCGGGACCAGCCCGGGCGGAGCGGAGCTCCGCAGCTGCCCGATCCCCCCCGTCCCTCCCCACCCGTGACCTTAACCCTGTCCCACGGCAAACCCCAGCCCTGACCCCCCGAGGGCACGAGGGGTCCCTGCTCTTTCCCTGCTCCGTCCTTCCAGCGGACACCAGTGACCTGACCCAACCGGAGTTTGGGGTACCTGCCGCGGAGTTCATCCAGCGGAAGGAAGGGGTGGGGGAGGACAGGTGAGGAGCCCTGCAGGTAACCCCTGCACCCCCTCTCCCCAGAGCCGCCCCCGCCGCCCTCTGGCAGCGACATCGTTCATCCCATCAAGGTTGACGAGAGCGGATCCTTCTTGTCCTACGACCTGACCCACCGAGCCCTTCACCGGAGGTCTCCTGCCTCCAGGAGCAAGTTCCCTGCCTTCTACGAGCTGCATTACAAAGGACAACCCCTGAAATTCAACCTGAGCCTCAACAGGAACCTCCTGGCCCCGGGGTTTGTCAGCGAGAGGCGCTTCGGGGGAATCGCCGGCGCCAAGATCCAGCCCCACACCTCCAACCCCTGCCACATGATCGGGGAGGTTCGGAGCCGGGCCGAGGGGGGGCTGGCTGCCCTCAGCACCTGCGATGGCCTGGTGAGTACAGCCCTGATCCATGAGGATCCTGAATCCATAAGGAAATAGCAGGAGCTAAGTCCCCCTTTCTGCTGAAAGCGATGGCAGAACTGGCAGCAGCAGGGTCAGGATCCCAGCAAGTAGGTCTGATGTGGCTGTGGATGAGCTGACTGTAAATTTCCCATGGATTCCAGTGGTTTGGGAACTCTCCGGGGTTGTGTTTCCTTGTTTGTGTCCACATTCCCAAAACCAGCAATTCTCTGCCTTCTAAGTACAGAAATGTGTGGTTGTGAGGAGCACAATGAGGGGCTCAGAGCTGGAGGTGTTAATGACAACACGGCTCGTGGGCACTGAAACTACTCCCTGTTTCCTGAACTCTCCCCTGCCTTATTCCACTGCAGATGTTTCCAAAGGTGATAGTGTGGGAGAGGAGCAGTTTTGGGGGAAGGGCGTAAAACCTCCCGTGTGTTCAGAGAAGTGGTACCATGTAACTGGTGATGTGCAGATCCCCGTTCCCGAGGGGGCTGTGGGATGACAGGGGCTCTGGGGTTGGGAACCCCCCCAGTGTCCCCAGCGCGGGCACAGGACACAGGGAGGGATCACCAGCAGTGCCCGTGCCAGTGTCTCCCAGTGTGGAGGGATGACAGCTCCATGGGATCCTTGGTCTGCTGCTGCTCTCAGGTTGGGGCTGTGTTTGCTTTTTGAGCTTTCTGTGTTTGAATGAATGGCTTTTCACTGCCAGAGGGCAGGGTTGGATGGGAGATTGGGAAGGAATTCCTGGCTGGGAGGGTGGGCAGGCCCTGGCACAGGTTGCCCAGAGAAGCTGTGGCTGC
>JAWMRA010000016.1:1054847-1066479 GCA_035584735.1 Pseudotriccus pelzelni | reverse complement strand
GGCAGGCCCTGGCACAGGTTGCCCAGAGAAGCTGTGGCTGCCCCTGGATCCCTGGAAGTGTCCAAGACCAGGTTGGATGGGGCTTGGAGCAACCTGGGCTGGTGGAAGGTGTCCCTGTCCGTGGCAGGGGTGGCAGTGGGTTAAGGATCTTTGAGGTCCCTTCCCAAGCCATTCCAGGATTCTCTGATTCTGATGGTCACTCCTACTCCCAGGTCCTTCAGTCTGACCCTGTGCCAAGTGCAGGTGTCTTCACATTGCCCCTTGTCTCTCCTGCCAGAAAGGCGTGTTTCGGCTCCTGAACGAGGACTATTTCATCGAGCCCGTGTCCAGCAGCCCCCGGGAGGAGGGGGCAGCTCAGCCCCACAGGATATACAAGCGCCAGGTCCCCCAGGACGGGGCAGAGCGGGGCAGGAGCCCCCCAGCCCCACGGGAAACCTGCGGCGTGCCAGGTACTGCCCCTTCCTCTGGCAGTGTTGGTGCTACCAGTGACTCGGTGTGTGCTGACCCCGAGTGTGTGCTGAACCTGTGTGTACTCAACCTCAGTGTGTGCTGACCCTCCATGTGTGCTGAACCTCAGCGTGTGCCTCTCGCTCTCATCCTCTCCCAGCCCTGCTGCAAGCAAGGAGATGATGTGGAGGCTGAGCATTTGCTTTCATTCCCTCGAAAACTTCAGTTTAGACCTGCTGGGGCGCTGGACTTTGGGAGTGAAACCCCTTGGTTTGCTATTTCCTAGAGCTCTCTGCTTTCAGAAACTGGGATGTTTTTTGCTATGATCAGGTTATCTTCAGGCATTCTTCTGATAATCTAAATTAATTATTTAATCTGTGGTAATAATCTTAATGGCTTCTTCAAGTCTTCGAAGTCTATTCTTGACTGAAGCCTACTCTTGTCTTTGAAGTGTATTCTTGACAATTCATTTCTCTGGGTGTGCTATGGCCCGTGTGTAACTCGTGTGGATCTCCCCTGCAGTCAGGGCTAGCAGGGTAGATGTGCTGGGCACGCCTGGAAAGGAACCCGAAGTCTGTAGGATTGTAGTGACTGCCACCCTTCCACCCTGCCCTGATGTACTGCCGGTTTGCTTTGCAAAGCACCGCAACAGCCAGATGGTGTTGGGCTGCTGTTTAGCTTGTGTCAATACGTGGTGCAGCCTGTGTGTACAGCTGGGCAAGTGTTTGAGAGGGATCATCCCAAAGGAAAATGCCACGGGAGCCCCCCGGGCACCCTCTGCTCTGCAGTACCCTCACGTCCCGGCTGGAAGCTCAGCAGCCAAGGGCACAATGGAAACAAGCTCCAAGGAAGCCGCTGCGATTAAACTGTCACAGTGGTATTAGCAATTCATCAAATTATCCAGATAGTTGGGATTTTTCAGGCCGGGGGATCAAACGCCCTTTCACAGCTAACGTCCAGTACAGTCCATAAAATGTACAAGTCCATTGTTAGGGAAGCGAGGCTGAGGCTCCCAAACTGGTCGTGAAAGCGATTCCCACTGTGTGGGATGAGGTTTGTAAAGCCTTCACCCAGCTTGGGGCTGACCCTGACCTTGATCTTGGAGCAGCGTCACAGGGAAAGTCTCCGCTGGAGAATTCCCAGTTGCTGGTGTGCGTGAGGAGCTCTCCTCCGCCTCCGGCCTCTTCTCAGCCCACTGAACATTCCCGTTGTTTCTCCTTGGGAAGGAGCAGGGTTCAGTCTCCGTGTGCCTGAGGAAATCTCTGTGCTGTCCTGAAAGGTCTCAGCTTGCCCAGGGCACTGATGGCTGTGGGACTTGGCTCAAGACTTCAGTCCTGCTTTGGGGGCACAGATTTTATCCTGCTGGGAGCTGTGCCTCCCTGAAAAATACAGATCTGGGATGATAATCCAAAATGTTGAGCCACGGGAGTTGTTTCTCAGGTTGTTTCTCGAGCATCTCTGCAGGGTTGCCTGTAAATTCCCGTGTCAGTACAAACCCTAAAACTCTGCTCTCGGAGGCTCCCCGTTCCTTGTGGAATATTGCAAGCCCTGTTCCAGTCAAAGAAATTGCTTCAAATGCTTTGTTTGTTTTCCTGTCATGCTCATGTGCAGCAAACTGAGGTCAGAGTCTTTTGGAACACAGAGCGCAGCAAAACACACAGAAGTTATGGGTCTAAGTGTGGAGTCTTCTCCCCACCAAAGATTATTCCTTTGAATTTAAAAAAAAAAAAAAAAAAAGGAAGATATTTTATCAAAGTTGCAGAAATTTCATCAAGAAAAAAAGACCTTCTTTTCCCCTCTAATCCCTCAGAATCTCAGGAAAGCCTGGAGCGGTCTGAGAGGCGCAGGGAAAGGTGGGAGCAGAAGCAGCACAGGAGGAGAAGAATTAGGCAGCGCTCCATCAGCAGGGAGAAGTGGGTGGAAACGCTGGTGGTGGCAGACACCAAGATGGTGGAGTTCCACGGCACCGAGAACATCGAGAAGTACGTGCTGACCGTGATGAACATGGTGAGTCCTGGCGGGGCAGAGCCACCGTGTCCTGGGAACACGGCTGTGAGACGTGGAGTCACGGAACCATGGAATGGCTGGTGTTGGAAGGGACCTCAGAGCTCATCCAGTTCTCCCCCGCTGTGGACAGGGACACCTCCTGCCAGCCCAGGGTGCTCCAAGCCCCATCCAACCTGGCCTTGGCCACTTCCAGGGATCCAGGGGCAGCCACAGCTTCTCTGGGTGGAAGACCCCAGGGCTTGCCAGGACTCATCCCTGGTGGGACGTCAGCAAACCTCTCACCACTCAGCCTCTTCCCACTGCCCTTGGCTTTGCTGCCCTGCTCAGTGCTCCGAGCCCGCGGCAGGACGGGTGGGCGGCAGCAAAGCCGAGGCCAAAACCTCTGCACGGGCGGGAGCAGCTCAGCCAACACCGTTTCGCCTTCCTGTGGGGCTCGAGGGCTTTCCCTTCTGCTTCCCTCCGTGGACGGCTGATGTGGCCTCCCAGGGAGGTCTCCAAAGGGAGACGTGCTCCAGGGAAGGGAGGTGGTGGGTGCCAGAGCTGGCACTGCCTGGGTTAGCAGGAGAGATGGGAACAGCTTTTCTGGGGAGGAGCACCAGGTTGTGGTGGGAATGTGGGGGAGTCTGCTGGTGCCACAGAAGCAGCAGATAAGTCAGGGTGAGTCGGTTCAGTCTGTTCTCTCTTCTGCTCTCTTTGCATTCCAGAAGAGAGCTTTGGCTGATGCCAGGAAAGGGTGGGATCGGGCAGAGGACCTCAGGTAGCATCCGTGGATTTCTGGGGGGGGCGATGAAGGAACCCAGAGAGCACCGAATTCCTTTGAGATGTTAAACACATCTATTAGTGAGAGCAGAGGGGTTCCCCGGGCGTTTCTGGGTGAGTTCCAGCGTCTACACAGATCGTATCAAGCGTGAATGGAAATCACGGCAGGCCTCAGTCCAGGCCCGTGCCTGTTCTTGCCCTGATTTGGGGAATTCCCCGAGATGTTGTCAGCAGCCTCCAGCAGCTTCCCCTGGAGCTCGTGTTCCTGCAGAGGGACGTGCCAGCAGCCGTGTCCCGTGTTCTGAGCCGTGTTTCCTTGGCGTTCCCGTGTCACAGGTGGCAGGGCTGTTCCACCACGCCAGCATCGGGAACCCCATCAACATCGCCATAGTGCGGCTCATCCTGCTGGAGCACGAGGAGGTGAGAGCGAAACAGGGGCACTCAGCCCGTCCTGGCAGCCAGGCTGGGATGCACTGGGAGCTGGCCTGGAAAGCCAGGCTCCCTCCTGGGCCGTCTGCATGGCCTGCAGGAGTTTGTGGAAGAGAAATCCAGCGTTTGCGTCCTCGTCTTGGCCCGTGGAGTCAGAGCCGGTGTGGTCAGAGGAGCTGCTGAGTCTGATTTTTAGGATGATTTCTGATAACTCAGCATGGATGTGGGAGCAGAGGGCCGTGGGTCGCTGGGTGGTCGTGTCCCAGCTGCAGTGGTGGCTCTGAGGCCACTCAGACGGGCTCCCAGCTGTGTCCTTCGCCCCCAGCCAGGACGGGATATTTCCCTGCAGTGTTTCTTAACCCCCATTACTGGATGATTTCATGTTTTGCTTGAATCACAGATGAAAAGAAAGCAGGAAAAGGACTTTCTTCCCACCCAGCCTCCAACCTATAAACATGGAGCAGTTCCATCTGGATGGCAGTCACTGCCGATTCCACTCCGAAGTGTCTGAGATCAGACCTCTCTCCTCTCCCTCCCAAAACCCAAACAGCTCCAGCAGTGATATGACAGCAGGCTTCTTCTCTTTCAGGAGGACCTGAAGATCTCCCACCATGCAGACAACACCTTGAAAAGCTTTTGCAAGTGGCAGAAGAGCATCAATGTGAAAGGAGATTCCCATCCCCTGCACCACGACGTGGCCGTCCTGCTCACCAGGTATTGTGTCCTCCCGATTTGCCGCTTGTAGGTGCTACTCTGTCAGGAAGAAACTGCCCTGGCTGCAGGGAGAGGGGCAGGCAGAGGAACATCCCAGGGGGAGCTGGTGAAATCTCAGTCTCCACGCCAGAGCCCTGCCTGGACACCTGCACCTAAAACGTGCGACATGAAATCTGGAGCTGTCTGGGTCCTGAGGGCTGGAACTGTGCTGGGAGGTGTCCCAGCCCATGGCAGGGGCTGCAATGAGATGAGCTTTGAGGTGCCTTCCGACCCAAACCATTCCAGGGCTGTGGTTCTGGGAACTGGTCTCAAATCTCAGGTTTCCTGCTGAAGTTTCCAAACCGGGTTTTCTCCGTGGCCCTCTTGCCAAGCCCCAGAGTGGCTGGATCCTCACAGGAGTTGTACGCAGGGATTAACTCTCCTTTTTTTCCTGGAGGCTGGGCTCGGCAGAGGAGCCTCTGGGAAGCCCCTGACCTCCCATGGAGCTAACAGGAATTCATGGCTCTGGCCCAGTTTATACACCTTACAGTCAAGCCCTGCTCTGAGGGTTTCAGGCTGCCGTTCCTTGGCTTTTGGCAGCGTTGTGGCAGTTTGGGTGATGATTCACAACCCACAACAGCTTTATCTTCTCTGGGAAGTTGCTTTGGAGCAGAAATGAGGCGCTTCAGGCCTTGTACTTAATGGAGTTGTTCCTCCTGGGTGGCTGGAGCTGCCTGGACCACAGCACCCCTGGGCTGTGCTTCCCCATAGGAATTGCTTTGTTATTCCCAGCGTCAGTTTTATTTATACAACGGAATAAACGTAGCCAGCAGTTCCCATTAATCAGGCTTACTAATGAGCTGGGGATACGGGGAGAGGGAAGGGGAAAGGCAAGGTCGTAAATGTTTCCACCGTGGAGGACGTTGGACGGCTCCGTTCTCGCTTCTGTTTGGCCGCTGTGCGTGTGTCTGGGCCGTGTCCCGCACTCTGTCCCGCTGCCTTCCAACGCCCTCTCTGCTCTGTGTCTGTCTGTCTGTCCCTGTCCCCCAAGGAAGGACATCTGTGCTGCCATGAACAGGCCCTGTGAGACCCTGGGGCTGTCCCACGTGGCGGGGATGTGCCAACCCCACCGGAGCTGCAACATCAACGAGGACACGGGGCTGCCCCTGGCCTTCACCGTGGCCCACGAGCTCGGACACAGGTACCACCGCCTTCCTCCTCCTCCTCTTCCTCTGCGCTGCTCAGTCGGGGCTGGACAGGGCACAGGGTGGGGGGAAGCTGGGAGAAGGTTCCCAGTGGTTCCTCACTGCTGCAACCCCTCCTTTTCCCCCCGGGGGTTTCATTCCAGAGTTAAGTTTTTGGTTGCCCCAGGTTTAATGAAAACCGCGTAACCCACGGCAGCCCGGACAAATTGTGTTTATGTATTACCTTGTGCTGCTTTGGGAGTCCCTTCCAATTTAAACCATTCCATGATTTAAAGCAGGATCTGTCTGTAGAATCAGCCACAGATTTCAATCGCATTTTGACAAGATCACTCGAACGTCATAGTTCACAATAGATGCCCGTGTGTGGGAAACACCCACCAGTAAGTTTAATTAAGTGATCTTGTCCAGTATTCCCGAGCATTCGGTGGGAAATAAAAGCACAGGGCAAAGCTCGGGGCAGGGTCCTTGGTATCAGTAGAACATCCCCCAGGGCCAGGCCCCCGGCCCTGTCCCTGCCCGTGTCCCCCCCCCGTGCCGGTGCCGTGCCCGGTGTCGCGCGGTGCCGGGAGGAGGCGGCGGCTGCGCGGTTGTAGCGGCGCGTGGCTCATCTCCCCTCTGTGGGGCTGTGCTCTTACACAGTTTTGGGATTCAGCATGATGGAAGCAGCAATGACTGTGAGCCAGTTGGGAAAAGACCTTTCATCATGTCTCCACAGCTCCTGTATGACACGTCCCCACTCACCTGGTCCCGCTGCAGCCGCGAGTACATCACACGATTCCTCGAGTAAGTCCTTCCTCCTCTTCTTCCTCCTTGGGGGGGCCCAGGGCACAGGGGGATGCTCTTACCTCTAAGACCTTCTATCTGAGAGCATCTGGGGGGTCTTTTACCCTAAGCAGCTGTGCCTGCCCCTGGATCCCTGGAAGTGTCCAAGGCCAGGTTGGACGGGGCTTGGAGCAACCTGGGATAGCGGGAGGTGTCCCTGCCAAACCATTCCAGGATTTTGCGATTCCACACGGATGGGCTCGCACCGGGATGCGCCGGCAGGGGGAGCCCGAGAGCGCCGAGCCGAACCCGGCCGAGCGGAGCCGAACTGAGCCGAGCCCAGCAGAGCCCGGCCTAACCCAGTATAACCCGGCCTAACCCAGTATAACCCGGCCTAACCCAGTATAACCCGGCCTAAAATAACCTAACCCAGCCATAAACATCCAAACTCAGCCAAGCCTAGCCGGACATCCCATGCTCCATCCCACATCCCCCCCAGTCCGTGACTCCCTGCAGAGGAGATGCTGCATCGTTCCACCTCCTCATTCCCGCTGGGATGGGTTTGTTTTTCCATGGCTGGTCCCCCGCTGGGGCCCGAAGTGCCCAATAAGCCCGTGTGAAGGGGTGCAGGGATGAGATTTTGGAGGAGGGGGGGGAATGTGGGGCTCAGCATCACGTGGGGCTCGTGTGTGTGTCCTGGTGTGCAGGCAGGAGAGGGATGGAGGGATGGAGGGATGGAGGGATGGAGGGATGGAAGGATGGAGGGATGGAGGGATGAGGGATGGAGGACGGAGGGATAGCGAGTTGGAGGGCTGGGGGAATGTAAGGTTGGAGGTTTGGAGGGATGAAGACTGGAGGCATGGAGGGATGAAGGGATGGAAGACTGGAGGGATGAAAGGTTGGAGGGATGAAGGGAGGGAAGGATGCAGGGATGGAGGGCTGGAAGGATGGAGGGTCAGGGGGATGGAGGAATGGAGTGGTGCCAGGGGAAATCTGGCTGCACTTCCCACCCCCAGTGTTTATTCCCACACTAAATCCATGTATGGCCTCGGGTGGGTGTTGCTGGTGCCAGACCTCAGGGATACCCATTCCTGACCTCAGGGATACCCATTCCTGACCTCAGGGATACCCATTCCTGACCTCAGGGATACCCATTCCAGACCTCAGGGATACCCATTCCTGACCTCAGGGATACCCATTCCTGACAGTGGCAATGCCAGTGCCAAAATCCCACAGAGAGCACGGAGCAGTGCAGGGATGCCCCACAACACCCCCACGGACCAAACTGGGGCGAGCAGAGGGTTCCTCGGGCACCCACAGCCCGTCCCTGTGCCAGGAGCTCCCACGGCCCCGGAGCCGCCACGGCTTCATTTTTAATATTTAATGAGATAAAAGGTTGGAATTGCTTTTAAGCCTTAAATTGCCTTGGCCCTTTTCATCTTTAGAAAAACACAAGGAGTAGCTTTTGGAGGTTGGGTGGGTTTTTTTTAAGGGTTGTTCTAACGATCCCTGGTTGCCATTATGGTGCAAATCAGGCGCTTTCAAAGGCGGTGGGGACACATTAAATGTTTCATTCCTCAGTCCCCCGTTCCTTTGTTTTTGATCTCCATTCCTATTGATTAAAGACACTGACTGCTCAATTTTGATTAAATCCTAAATCATAACTGGCTCACAAAACGACTGTGAGAGCTGACATTTATGAAGTTCAGTAAACTAGTTGTAAGAACAGGAGTGCGAGATGGAAAAAAATAATAAAACCCCTCTCCAAACAAACATCAGTTGACAGCAAACAGATGGTTTAGAGGCTCTTACTTGTAAACTGGAAAAATTAAGATTTGGCAGGTTCTGTGAAAAAAAAAAAAAAACAAAACCAACAAAAAAACAGTTACAAAACATCTTAAAGTTTTCCCCTTCATATCCTGGTGTTGCTCTGGGCATCGGTTCAATATTTTCATAGGCTACTGCACGGAAAAGGCTCTGGATACATGAAAGCAGCTGGCATAAAAGGGCTTAGAAATACTGGTTAAGATTTATAGGAAGCAAGGCTGCCAGCATCCCAAAGATGCAGGATTTAAACCCAGCTCCTCAGCCCGCCAATAAATCACCGCAACTTAGCGGCGCAGCTGGAGCTTCGTCTCCAAAGGTGCAAGAGAAGTGGGGGAAATGGGTAGATTTGTGCAGATTTGTTGACTTACCCTGTGATAATGTTAAGCCAACGTTTTTTGGGCAAAGTGCACCAGGGTAAAAACCAAACCTCTCGCTCACACAGGTGCCCCCGGGAGGGGAACACAGCCCAGGCTGGCTTCGTGCAGACAGAGCCCCTCCTGCTCGGAGCTGCGGGAGGAAAGGGTGAGGAAAACAGGGGAGGAATGTCCTGAATCCCACAGGGATGCACCTTTGGGGGGTGGTTGTGCCAAGACCCTTTGGCAGCGTGGCCTAAGCCTGCTTGGGACTTTGGCCATCGCCATGTCCCGTGGCAGTGTGTGCCCACTGGAATATCCCGTGGCAGTGTGTGCGCACTGGAATATCCCGTGGCAGTGTGTGCCCACTGGAATATCCTGTGGCAGTGTAGGGTGGTGACAGTGTCCTGTGACAGTGTGTGGCCATAGCCGTGTCTCGTTGCAGTGTAGGGTCATCCCCATGTCCCATAGCAGTGTAGAGTCATCCCCACATCCCACAGCAGTGTAAGGTCATCCCCATGCCCCATGGCAGTGTAGGGTTATCCCCATGCCCCATGACAGTGTAGGGTTATCCCCATGCCCCATGACAGTGTAGGGTTATCCCCATGTCCCATGACAGTGTAGGGTTATCCCCACATCCCACAGCAGTGTAAGGTCATCCCCATGCCCCATGACAGTGTAGGGTTATCCCCATGCCCCATGGCAGTGTAGGGTTATCCCCATGCCCCATGGCAGTGTAGGGTTATCCCCATGCCCCGTGGCAGTGTAGGGTTATCCCCATGCCCTGTGGCAGTGCGGGGTCATCCCCACACTCCATGGCATCGTGGGGCCATCACAACGTCCCGTGCCAGTGCTCAGCCATCCCCGCGTCCCGTGGCAGTGCCAGCTGCTTCCTGGTGGGGACGCAGCACCGGCAGACCCCCTGTGCCCGCAGCACCTCCCCTGTGAGGGCTGTGCCCGGGGTGCTCAGCTCAGGGTGCTCCCGGGAGGTGGGATCCCTGCCCCGGGGCTGCCCTGCTCCCACCCCTCCCTGGCTGTGCTGAAGCCCCGCAGCAGCTCCTGGTTCTCCGGGGTTAACACTGCACCAGGGAGTCAACGGAGCCTTGCCCACAACCTGGATCGCTGGCCTGCAAACACCATTCCAGAGGCAGCATCCACCCCGGTTCCTGCCCTGCCCTCCCTCCCCCTTGAAGCAGGACAGTCACCGAAACCATTTGTGATCCCCCCACCCCGGACACGCTCAGCCCACGCCCAGGGCAAATGTACCCACGGGCTGAGAGCAATCGGAATTTTGAGATCAAAGAGAGTCGCAGGAAGGAGGGAGAGACACGTCCAGGAAAGAGCCTGGAGTGTGTCTGTCCTTGCTCAGCAGCTGCAGGAGCTGAGCAGCCCTTGGAGCGATGGCAGTGCCACGCAGGGAACCGCAGAACCATGGAATCCTTTGGGCTGGAAAAGTCCTCTAAGACCATCCAGTCCAAGCATTCCCCCAGTACTGCCAAGGCCACCAGTGACCCAAGTGCCACATCCACACAGCTTTTAAATATCCCTGGGTCTGGGGACTCCATCACCTCCCTGTTCAGTGCCTGACCACCCTTTCCATGAGGAGACTTTCCCTCATGACCAACCTAAATGTCCCCCAGCACAGCTTGAGGCTGATTCCTCCTGTCACAGCATTACAGAAGCTGCAGGTGATGCTGGACCCTCCAGGCCCTGCTGAGGACACTGAGGCTGTTAATTCAGGATGTCTTCGAAATATCCTGTGGGTGTGAGAGCCCAGAGCTGCCCTGGACCTTGGCAGCTCTGGTGCTGGTTCTCTGGGCTCCCTGCAGGGCACGGGGAGCACAGTCACCCCAAATCCATGCCAGAAATCACTCACTGGCACAACTTACCTCTGCTTGCTGAGCCTGGGGACAGGTGCCAGTCATCCAAGGGTGTATGACATCTCCTGGGACGTGGGATGCCCGTGTGAAGCTTCTTCCACAGCAATTGTCACATTTCTTCTTCTCTGTGAGAACAAAAATCCCTGGAGAGCTGGGGCTCCGTTGCCTCCTTCCTTCCCAGGCAAGGCTCACTGTGCAGAGACACAGAAAGGTGTGTGAGAGAGGAGGACACACCAGCAAACATTTCTGAACTCACAGCACTGCTCCCATCCTCATTTCATCTCTGGGTCAAGCCTTCTTTCAGCAGAACCTGATTTATCATTCCTACCTCTAAATCCCCGGAAAAGAAACCCCCATGTCATGAGACGCTGAAAACTCTGCTCAACAGAGTGCTAAAAATAACCCCCTGAGGGAGAAATCCTGCTCTGCCCTGGAGGGAACAGAAAGATGAGTTAATGGGTCTCCTCCATCTCTGGTTCCTGCAGTTCTGTAAAACAACCCCCCAAGGATGAGTCTGCTGTTTGTTTTTTGGAATATGCAAAACTCCTCAGGTCTCCAGCCCAGCCCTCCCCGACAGAAGCACCGACTCCTTGTTGTCCTCCAGCCCTGTAAGTGCCTCTGATTGCTCTGATTTTTCAAGCTTTCCCTGCTGTATTTTTTTTTTTCCCTTTCTCCCTCCGCTCCGAGGAATGAAAGCACAGACAAACACTCGGCTGTTTCCAAGGGACTGTCTCCAGTTGCCAGCTTTTCTTCCCGGGAAGAATGCTCGTCTCTGTGTGGGAGCAGGGATAATAAATCAGGTGAGCAGGAACACGCCGTCCCCGGGGCCAGCCCCGCCGGCAGCTCCGATGGCTCCGAGGGGAAGGAGCCTGGGAGGTTTATTTTGCAGCTGTCTGCCCATGCTGGAGATGCATCTCCAGTGGGAGATGGGACATGAGTTACTGTTCCTTAAAAAAAGCCCAACAGCAAACCCAACAAGCCTCCAGAGCGTTTGTAGGAGTGTTTCCATCCCTGCCGGCTCAGGGAGGTGAAGGGTTTTCCCTCAGAGCCAAGGCCACCAGCTTGGCCAGGGCTGCCATGCTGTGAGTTTTGGGGTGTCCTGTGCAGGGCCTGGAGTTGGATTCCATGATCCTTGTGGGTCCCTTCCAGCTCAGGATATCCTGTGGTTCTGGGATGTGGCTCTGACATCAGTTCCATCCAGCCTGGCCTTGGGCACTTCCAGGGATCCAGGGGCAGCCACAGCTTCTCTGGGCAACCTGTGCCAGGGCCT
>JAWMRA010000016.1:1035771-1048013 GCA_035584735.1 Pseudotriccus pelzelni | reverse complement strand
GCTCTCAGCTCTCCCTGGATCCTTCTCCTCTCCAGGTGAACCCCCCCAGCTCTCCCAGCCTGGCTCCAGAGCAGAGGAACTCAACTCTTCCTTATTTCCTAGGAGTAAGGCCAGGAGCCATCGTCTGTCCAGTGCAGTCCCACCCTGGCTGTGTCACACAGCCAAGCTGTGCCATCGTGCAGTTATTGTCTGAACAATGAGCTTTTGGACACTCGGGGCATTAATTTCCTGGGATGACCCCTGGGAGCCTCTGGAGAGGCCGAGTTTGCTCTGGCTCCCTCCCAGTGTCATTCCCAGGCAGGGAGCGGTTACAGCGACTCAAACAAAGGGCAAAGACTCAGAGATGTAAAACACATCTAGTGTCCTTTAGTGACAGAAGAGCAAACCAGGCATTCTTGGAGCCTGATTCAGAGCTGTTTTGGAAAATCCTGCTGCAATTTGTCAGCCTACTGCATTCCACGAGCCAGGGAAGGCTCCCGCCTGGAGCATCCAGGCAGTGCCAGAGGAGCTGCCTTCTCCATCCCATGACTTCTGGGCTGCTCCATCTGCTCCCCAGATGTCCCCTTGGTCACCAAATCAACTGTTGCACAGGATTCGGCCAAATCCCCCGGCGTGCCCGGGAGTTGGAGCGCCCTGGGACAGGGAGGAAAAGGGCTTTGTGAGTGATGTTCCAGGGGAGTCGCTTTCCCATGGCATGAGGAGCTCTGGCAGCCCTGGGAGTGGGCTCCTGGTGTGCCCAGAGGTGTTCTGCCCATCCTCTCCCTTGGGCACGTTTGGCACGTGCCATGGGGCTGTTGAGGGAAGCGCTGTGTTGTCTCAGACCCGGGTCAAGAGCCAGGTCTGGTCTGACATGAGCTCCGTGGCAGAAGTGCTGTGGTAGTTTATGGAGTGTTCCAAACACAGCTGGGGACAGGCGGGAGAGCAAACACTGGGAAAGCAGCGGAATTTCCCGGGCAGTTGTTTGCTTTGGCCACCGGAGGTAAATCTCCAGCTTTGCCTTTGGGATGGAGTGAGCAAACGTGTGCGCGCTGGGCACCCCTCCTCCCACAGACATTCCCTCGGGGCAGGGCATGTAAACACAGCCCTAAAACAATCCTTAACTTCATTCTCTTCAGCAAAGTGTGTCCTGGAGAAGGAATTTTCATGAGGCCATGGGGACATGGGCCGTGGAGAGTAGTGTGGCCAAAGGAAAAAGCAGCATGGCAGGAATCTGAGAGAAAATTATTGTGGCTTCTCAAGTCCCTCTTAGTTTAAAAAGACCAGTGGCAGCTTTGCTGTTCCCTTGGGCAGTAGAGGAGCAGAGCTGGAGTGGTATCCTGGGTGGGACAGAGAGCAGCTCCTCCAGAGCAGCTGCAGGATGGACACCAGGCTGGGGGGAGCTTGGAGCAGCCTCGGATAGTGGGAGGTGTCCCTGCCCATGGCAGGCGGTGGAACGAGACGGGCTTTAAGGTCCCTTCCAACCCAAACCCTCCCAGGATTCTATGACTCTGTCATGCCAAACCCTCCCTGATTTCCCTTTCCCTGCCCTCGGACAGGCCGAAGTACGGGGGCCGGTACTGCCTGGGGGAGCGGAAGCGGTTCCGGATTTGCAACGTCAGGCTGTGCCCCCCGGACAAGCCCTCCTTCCGCCAGGTCCAGTGCAGCCAGTTCAACCCCATGCTCTACAAAGGGAAGCTCTACAAGTGGACACCAGTGCCCAACAACAGTGAGTGGAGGGCAGAGGCCTCAAACGCAGGAAACCTCGCGCGCGGTCCCGCAAACGGCCGAGCGTGCCGTTCGCGCCTGAGAGTCGCCTCGCGGCGTTTGAAATCGCGGCTGGGCTTGCAGGGTTAGGCTGTGCTGTCGGAGCCTTCTGGGCGGCCCCCCGCTGCCGGGGTTTAGTGTGTGCCTGTTGGGTTCCCCAGTTAACCCCTGTGAGCTGCACTGCCGGCCGGAGCACGAGTACTTTGCGGAGAAGCTGCGGGACGCGGTGGTGGACGGGACGCCGTGCTACGAGCGGGACGCCAGCCGCGACGTGTGCATCAACGGCATCTGCAAGGTGGGTGCTGCGCTGGTCCTCTGGGAGCCAGCCCAACGACCCCCCCCTACCTGGGAAAACGCGTGAGCCATCCCTTAGGGGAGCAGCGTCCCCTCCCTCCCGTCCTGAGCTCGTCCCTTTTGTCCTTCCCCGCTTGGAAACGTTCCTGATTCCCTCGGGGTGTGTCGCACGCGTGTTCCAGCCTCTGTGCTACGTCAACGATTTAGAGCACGATCCAGGCCAGGTGGGACAGGGCTTGGAGCAACCTGGTCTAGTGGAAGGTGTCCCAGCCCGTGGCAGGGGGGTTGGAACTGGATTATCTTTAACGTCTCTTGCAACCCGAAACCATTCCATGATTCTATGAATCCACTGGAGATGGCGCAGCTGATGCAGATGATCTGGGAGATCCTGGTGTGGCTGGAGAGGCTTTGCCAAGCTGTGCCCTGGCTCCTCCAGCTGCCTTTAGTGGCAGTGAACCAATCCCCTTATCCCTTTCCCTAGGGAAACTGTCCCAGGGTTTGGGATGGAATAAGCACATGTGCAAGACATGGGAGTTCTGTTAAATGAAGGAGCGGGTGGTGACCTGTGGTCTGTGGAGTCCCACGTGGGAGGCATCAGAGCTCATGGCCACGTGCCCCTGGGACTCGCAGGGTAGGAGGGGCCCCGGGGGTGTTGCCCAGCCCTGGGTCGGGGCTGACGGGGGGTCCCTTGCAGAACGTGGGCTGTGACTACGAGATCGACTCGCACGCGGTGGAGGATCGGTGCGGGGTCTGCCACGGGGACGGCTCCACCTGCCACACCGTCCACAAGACCTTCGAGGACAGTGAGGGGCTGGGTAAGGGCACAGCGCTGTCCCCAAAAATACTGAGTGCCTGCTCCATGCAGAGCCAGGCTTGCTGCCACTGCTGCAGCTGCTCCTGCTGCTCACTCCCATTTTTAGTGCCAACTTGTCAGGTTTTTCGGGTTAAGCCAGCAGAGAATGCAGCTGGGCTCAGTGCAAGGTGGGGTTTGGTGCCCATGGGTGCCTTACAGAGATGCGAGGATTGGCATGATGCTGGTGCTCAGTTGACAGTAGCACCCACAAAGGGGACACTTTTACCCACTGGGGGACACAACACCCACCCAGGGGACACTCATCCACACAGGGGCACAAATTGTCTCCCCCAAGACCAACACTCGGTTGCATCCCCAGGCTATGTCGATATTGGAATTATCCCAGTGGGAGCCCGGGAGATCCGGATTGAAGAAGTCGCAGAAGCCGGGAATTTCCTGGCGCTGCGGAGCGAGGACCCAGAGAAGTATTTCCTGAATGGTGGCTGGACCATCCAGTGGAACGGGGACTACAGGGTGGCAGGGACCACCTTCACCTACAAGAGGACGGGGAACTGGGAGAATCTCACCTCTCCAGGGCCCACTGTGGAGCCCGTGTGGATCCAGGTACGATGGGATACACAGCGAGGGGGATGGGGGGACAGAGCCCCTGGATCTCCTGCCTTCCTGGGCAGGGCTGAGCTGCCACGGCCTGTCACAGCACTTCCCTGCATCCAGGGATGGGGCTCTGCATGTCCTGGCCGAGCGTGTTTCCCCGGGAGCCAGCGCTGGAGCAGCCAAGCACACGCCACGGGCCCGGCGAGCGTTCCAGCCCACAGCACTTCCAGCTGAGCCTCATCCCCTTTGCAGCATTCCTCAAAATATTTACATGGGAGAGGGAGCGTGAGCAGAAAGAGCCGTTTCCTGAGGCCCTTCCCATATCTTATCAAGAGCAGGGGAGGAGCCCTTGGTTCTTCTGGCTGGGCTGGTCAGGGCTGAGGGATCTGCCAGTTAACACGAAGCTGTTGGGGATCAATATCCTCGTGACCGTGAGGCCAAGCCCTGCTCTGGAGAAGCCAGTGGGAATCATCCCACAGCGGAGGGCACAGCCAGCTCCAGCCTGAAACCCCACGTGGTGCCAAGTGTGGTGCAGGGGCAGTGATGGCCACGGAGCTGCATCCCGTGGACCCCCAGGACCCTCCCCTGCCCGGCGGTCACGGCTCATCCCGGCACACGCTCCGGAGCACCAGCCCTTTGCACAGGCTCTCCTGGAGCTCAGCCACCCTGAGCAGCCAAAATCTTCTCCTTCCCTCACCCTTTCCTTCATCAGTGGCTCAGCTGCGGGATCCTGGGCTCGCTGCCTCCAGGAGCTGCTGTTAATGGGAACTCTGGCGCGCTCGGCACCCACAAGTCGCTTTCTGGGATCTGTAGCCTAATTAAAACCTTTGGACAAGAATGTTTCAATGTTCATGGAGAGGTTTTGGAAAGACGCCCTGGCTTCCGCCAAAGCTCCAAGAACAACAAAGCTTTGGCAATAATGGGAGTGCTTAGGCTAAGAAAAACAGGGATAAACTCCCGGCCCTTGGAGCGTGGGTGCAGGAGGCGCTTTGGGCAGGTCTTGTGTCAACCGCAGGAGCAGTGGGAGCCTGTTCGCAGCAATTTAGGGAATTCCTCCAGGCAGGGACATCTTTCCTTAGACCAGGTTGCTCCAAGCCCTGTCCAACCTGGCCTTGAACCCTTCTGGCTGTGCTGGGCAGGTCGTTCTCCCTGGAGAAGCCGCCGGGGTGTGATGCCACCCCCTCTGCCCTGCCCTGACCGCCCCTTGTCCCTCCAGCTGCTGTTCCAGGAGACCAACCCCGGGGTGCGGTACCAGTACACGATCCAGCGCCCGGCCGACAGCGAGAACGAGATCGAGCAGCCCGAGTTCCTGTGGCGCTTCGGCTCCTGGACCACCTGCACTGCCACGTGTGGCACCGGTGAGTCCGCGTCCCGCGGGACGCCCGGCTCGGCCCTGCGCGGTGGCGTCGGAGCAGGTGGAGCATCCCCAGGGATGCCTCAGGAATTCCTGGGTCTTTGGTTTCAGGAGGTCTTGGGGGGGGGGGAAAAAGGGCCATCTGCTGAGGTCACAGCTCCGGTGCCCCCGCGGCGCTCACAGGGACCCGGCGCTTTATCAGCGCTTTGCTCCCGGCTCGGTGTCCTGTTACTCGGCCGTTCCTCGTCGGGATGGAGACAAAAGGGCTTTAGAGAAATCCGGGAGCGTGGAAGGGCTGGTCTCCCGCCTGGCTGGGCCTCTCCGTGGGGGAGCACGTCCAGGGTTTTGCAGAGAGCACAGGGGAAGGTGCCTGGTGTGGCTCCGTGTGTCAGACACTTGCGTCCCTCCACCCTGCCCCGCTGCACCACGGGGTCCCCACGGCAGCTTTTGGGGCTGATGGAGTGGGACATTCTTGGCACGCTGCCAGGAGGAGGCTGGGACCAGCAAGCAGTTCCTCGAGAGCGGCTGGCACTGGGGAGAAAGGGGAATTCAGGGACACTCGTGCTTTCTAGGTAGCATGGAGTGCCAGGAGGTGGCTTTTGTTTAAAACTAGCTTTGCTTTGCACGCTTTGAGAGCTTGGCTTCCAGAACAGAAGGGAAGTGCAGGAGTGAATCTGGCAGGAGTCGGGTGAGGGTGAGCAGCTGGAGGAGGGCTGAGCCTCTCTCCCTGGGCTGGATGATGGAGTGAGCTGAGACATGGATTGGGAGAGCTCAGGGTGAGCCTCTGGTCAGCCCCAGGGCCCCCCCCCGTAAGCTCCCAAGTGCTTGAGTGAGAGCCCAGCTCAGCAGCCTCAGCAGGGCTCCGTCAGTCTCAGCTGGTGGCAGGGGTTCAGTGACAGCTCTCCAAGGCACAGGTCAAGTATGTGTTACAAAAACGGGGACAGAGGCCGGAGTGAGGCAGCGTGGTGAGGTCACCCTTAAAAGCATCACCCCCCGAGTGCTTCGAGGACACGAGGCTCCAGGGCAGTGATTTATGCCAGAGCTGCGAGGGGGCAGGGCTGCCCAGCAGAGCTGTATTGCTGCCTGTTGGCTCCCTTCGAACACAGCCCCCCAAATCCCCAGTGCACACAGGCTGCTGGGGCTCTGGGCAGCGCTGCCAGGACGGTGCCAACACCTTCACAGCTCTCCGTCCTGCCCCACCTGCACTGGTGCCACGGGGCTCTGGGAGGGCACCGGTACCTTGGCAGATTTGGGTCCGCAGCTTCACGTGGTGGTTTCCTTTCCTTTCCCCTTTTTGGTGGCTCAGACTTACCGAGGGCCTCTCGTCACCTGCCGACAGGGTGTTTTGGTGTGGTTTGGTGTGGTTTCCAAAGGCGAGCTGGTGCCTGTGTTTGGTTTGGTTTGGTTTCCCAAGCCCTCCGGAGCTCATGGCCGTGTCCGTGCCCACAGGGGTGCAGCGGCAGGTGGTGCACTGCGTGGAGAAGCTGGCTGGCATCGTGGAGGAGCGGTTCTGCGACGCACTCACCCGCCCCGACGACCAGCAGCGCCCCTGCAGCGAGGAGCCCTGCCCGGCCAGGTCCGACCCTCCCCTTCCCTCCCCTCCTCAGCTCGTCCTCGGTGTCCCAACAGCCCTGAGGGGTGACCGGAGTGGGGGGACCTCGGTCACTGCTGTGCCAAGTCAGCCCAGGATGTGTGCAGCCCTTCACACCTCTCCTCTCCCTCACCCGTGGGGATGGATCGCAGACCCTGTGCTGGCCCATGAGAGCATCCCTGGGGTTGCCTGATGGCCACAGGGCGCTGCTTGTCCTCAGGTTCTGAGCAGCACAGGAGGTCCCATGCTGGCAGGATACTCCTCTCTGCCTCTGGGCACAGAACCATCCCTGGCACAGCTCGGGGACTGACCCATCCCTGACCCTCCATCCTGACCTTGGGCTGACCCACAGGATCCTCATTCCCCCATGGCCCCACAGGATGGAACCTGGCACGTGGGTGCTGGCTCTGGCTGAGACCTTTCCCTCTCCCCTTCCCTCTTCCCTCCCCCTTCCGTGTGGTGTCCGTGTCGCAGGTGGTGGGTCGGGGAGTGGCAGCAGTGCTCGGCCTCGTGTGGCAGCTCGGGGCTGATGAAGAGGACGGTGCTGTGCATCCAGAGCGTGGGGCTGGACGAGCAGAGGGCCCTGCAGCCTGCGGACTGCCAGCACCTCCCCAAGCCCGATGCCACCGCGCCCTGTCAGCGGGACGTGCCCTGTCCCTCCCAGTGGGCCGCGGGGAACTGGTCCGAGGTGAGGAGGAGCGTCGGGGAGGTCCCAGTGCCTGGCGGAGCTGGTGGGAGCTGGGGACAAGGTGCCCCCAGACACCCTCAGCAGCGGGTGTGCCTCCTGCTCACAGGGAACAGCCGTGGATGTGTCTGTGTGGGCTCAGCAGCTCCCGTGGACGGGAATCCCATTGCACGGAGAGCTCTCAGGGTGAGGAAGGGGCACTGGGCTGTTTAACTCTGCCCCATCACTCAGCCTTGCTGCTCCCTCAGGCTGACGGCCACACTCCCTGTGCAAGGAGGGCAGAAACAAGAGGTTTTCAGCTGGATGGGGCTTGGAGCACTGCTCTGGTGGGAGGTGTCCCTGCCCACGGCAGGGGATGGAACTGGATGATCTTTAAGGTCCCTTCCAACACAAACCATTTCATGATGTGATTTATGGTCATACTCTGTATAGCCTTGATTTATTTTTGTATTTCTGTGGATCAGCTTAACCACAGGTTGAGAGTTTCAACCAGAAAATGATAACTCCTGATTCAAGCAGCCATTCCAAAAAGTGTTCAGCATGAAGACAAATATCAGGAGAGAAAGGAGAGAGCCTGGGAACGGGTCTTGTTGCTAAGGAACAACCGGGATCGAATGCGAACAGGGAATTTGAAGGCTACATGAGAGAGGGAGTTAGAAATATTTTTCCAGGGGCCCACAAAAGCCACAATTAAAGGCTGAGAGAGATGGATGCAATGGTTTAACGGGAAAATCATGGCTTGGTGGTGGGTCAGTGCTGGGCAGGGCCAGCCCCAGCCCTCACAGTTGTCCTCTGTGGTGTTGGCACGGACAGATCTGTGAGCTCAGGAGAAAAGTGCTCAGGATTTTGAGGTTCTGTCATTTTTCTGTCCTTTAATTTAAAACAAGGGCTCTCTTTCTTCTCTGTTTCCACCAGCACTGTAAGTAGGGGAATTAGAAGGGTTTTGAAGTTTCTTTCACGTGGTACTTCTGGCAGCAATTCCTAACAGGGGTTGGGGCTGGTTTTGTCCGTGCAGACCCTGGGAGTCTGTCCGGCACCAGAGCACCCGATGCCAGAGGGGTTCTCTGGGGTTTGGGGGGTCCAGCAAGCTGCTTAAACACCAGGACTTCGTGTCTTCAGAAGGACCCCAAAGCAATGCACATCCAGCTTTAGGGGCTTTCCAAGGAAGCTGGTGCAGTCAGAAGGATGATTTGTTGTCCGTTCACTCCCAAGCGGGAGCGTCTCTCTCCTGGCAGGAGCATGACCCAGCTGGCCGTGGTGGCTCCTGCTCAAGGCTGAACCCTCCTGTGAGCTCCGTGTGTTCCTCCACGAGGCTCCTACCAGCCCTCATTCCTTATCTGTGTCCCAGAGGCTTCTCTGATAACCCAGCCTTGGCAAAGAGCCCCCCTGCTTCCCCCCTGGAAGCACTGCAGTACCTGGAGTTTATCTCCTGGAAGGGACTGGAGGCCTTTGCTGGCAACTTTTAGCTTTGTGGGAGTTGATCTGTTTTCCCTGGGTTGGCAGTGCCATCCCAGGAGGGGAAGCAGCCTCCTTGTAGCCCTCTCACGGGTGTTGGTGTGTGGTTATATTTTATTCCAGCCGGTGGAAATGCCTGTGCTGGCCACGTGGTGTTACCGGAGAATCCTGGAATGGTTCGAGTGGGAAGGGGCTTTAAAACTCATCTCATGCCAACCCCCTGCCGTGAGCAAGGACACCTTTCACAAGTCCAGGCTGCTCCAAGGCCCAAATGCAGCAGAAAATGCTGCTGATCTTTCCAGCCTCTTGGCTTCTTTTAACTGACCATCTGAAAGAGCCCATTATGGTGGGGGCCAGGGTGCCCCCAACAAAGCTCCTTCCTGACCTTCGCTTTTTCCCTACTCAGACAACACCCATGTTGTTATTAGTGCTTCAAAAAATCTTCTGCTAGAAGAAGAGCTGCAATTCATGGTGATAGGTCACAGGAAGGACCTATTAGATCATCTTATCCAGTGCCCCTCCCAGTGCCCATCTCCCGGGAAAACTGCTTCTGGCTGGAATGCAGGTCAAGGATTACCCTGAGCAAAGTACCCCACAACACCAGCCCTGCTCTGGGATGGCCTCTAACAGGACACAGCCCCAGAATTCGATTTGGGCAGCAACACCCTGCTTACCAGTGGGACCAGTACCCCCTGCTCCCAACTCCCGGTGCAGGGGACCCGCTGCCAGCAGTGGGAATGGCACAGGAGCTGCCTGGGGACCCAGGTGGATGGTGGGAGTGAGGCAGAGCGACGTGGAGCCCCCGTGCCCAAAGCACATGGGGCACATGGGACAGCCAAGCACCCCCTGTGGTGTCTCAGAGGGAGCACCGCTGAGGGGCACGGGCACTGCTGCCAACCCCATCCCCAGCCCTGCTCCTCCCGCCGCCCCGCATCCCCCCGCGCTCCCACCCCTGACGTTTCCCTCTCTCTTCCCTTCCCAGTGCTCGGCGACGTGCGGAAATGGGACCCGGAGGCGCCGTGTTGAGTGCAGCAACAGCACGGGGGCCGCGTGTGACCCCGCGGAGAGGCCCAGCCCGGAGGCTCCCTGCTCCCGGCCGTCCTGCCCGCGGGACAGCGACAGCGCCGACGGCTCTGGCAGCGGCTCCTCCGGCACGGAGGTGTTCAGTGAGATCCATTACGTCCCCAGCAACCACGTTGCCAAGTTTAACCCCCTCGTCCCAAGCATCCCTGAGCCCGACGACGTCAACGTCATCCCTGAGGAGGACTTCCCAGCCAGCAAGGGAAACGTCTTTGTTGATGATTTTTACTATGATTATAATTTTATCAACTTCCACGAGGATCTGTCCTACTACCCCTTCACAGAGAAGGAGACCAAAGGTGAGGAGGCAGAGCCGCAGCTGAGCAACAACGACGTGGAGGGGCCCTGGGAGATGCCCACTGCTGTCCTGCTCACCACCGAGCTGGGAGGAGAGAGCGAGCATCATCTGGGCACCAAAGCCTCTGCTCCTGTGGATGAGGGGGAGACGGACCCTGGGAATTTAGCCAGGAATGACTTCCTGAGCGTGGTCCCCAAGGATGCTGGATCAGCCACTCCCAAATACACCATCCCTGGGTTCATGGAGGAGGAGGAGGACACAATGCTGGTGTCCCATTCCGAGGACCACCCACCCACCCAGAGCACCACGAGTCACAGCTCTGCCAACAGCCACGACCACCCGGCCCTGGATGAGCCCCATGGGGCTGTGCTGACAAGGACAGGTCCTGGGCAGGATGCTCCAGCCCGTGGTCTCGCTCCCTGGGGTCCCCACCCGGCTGATCCCCCCCCTCCGCTGCCCACAGCCTGGGGCAGTGTCAGAGGGGATGTGTCCCACATTCCTGGAGCACCGGGCACAGGGGAGGGGGGATACCCCAGCAGGGAGGGGCACGGCGGGGCCACCTCTGCGGGGCCAGGCCACGAGGACTCCAGGGAAACGGGTCTTGTCCTCACTGGTGACACTCACGGTGACACCACTGAGCAGGACGGGGGGGCAGAAGTGCCAGGGTGGGTGGTGGGCACACAGGCAATGCCAGCAGATGGTAATGATGAGCATCCCCGTGGGACAGACAGGGCAGATCTTTCCTTCCCCACCCTGCAGGCACCGGGGTGGGAGGTGGGATGGAGTGCTGGCAGCACCCACCCTGCTGTGAGTCCCTCTCCCGTGGGTGCTGTCGGGGGTCCCACGGGGCAGGAAGGGCACCAGCCAGAGCTCCACACCCCCACATCCCTGAGCTCAGTCCCCTGGGCGGCCACTGCAGCCGTTCCTACAGCAGTGTCCTTGTCCCCTGCCGTGCCCAGACCAACCACCCAGCCCAGCTCCGGCGGCCTCACCCAGCAGGATGCCCTGGCCCCAGCCATGCCCACGGCCCCAGCTCACAGCCCAGCTGCACACCCAGCAGGAGCATCCCCCTCCGAGGCCCCCCCGGAATGGTGGACCCTGGGGATGTCTCACCGCCCGGAGCCGGCATCGCCCCGTGCTGAACAGACCTCCCACGGGACCCCACTCAGCATCACCGTGCCAGGGGAACCCTGGGCACCCCCAGGGACATTTGCCTTCAGTGACGGGGGGCACAAGTGGTCCCAGCCCTCCCCTGCACCCCCACAGCTCTGGGAGAAGAGGATGGAGGAGGAGGAGGCGGCTTTGCTTCCACCATCAACCACCGCGGCAGCCACCGCCAGGCCCAGCTGGGAAGTTGGGAACTGGAGTGAGGTACGTGTTGAGCCCCACTAACACGGAACGGGGTATGGGGAGGGTTTTCCCTGAGGGCCTCCTGGTGTGGGACCGCTCAGAGAGGAGCAGCCTTCAGGAGAGCTCCCGTTCCCACGTCACCCCAGAGCCCTGCCCGCGCGCAGCCCGGTTTAACCAGCGCGGCTCCCATCGCCCGTGGGAGGGCTGGGTCCGCAGGGACCTTTCTGCCTCCGCGCTGCCCCATCCTTGCCAGCTCCCCGCGGGCCGTGTGCCCGCTGCAGCTGTGTGCCCTGTGTTGCAGTGCTCGGCCACCTGCGGGGTGGGCGCGATCTGGAGGAGCGTGCGCTGCAGCAGCGGCAGCGACGACGGCTGTGCCTGGGCCGACAGGCCCGTCCCGGCCCGCAGGTGCTCCCTGAGACCCTGCTCCTCGTGGCGCGTGGGCAACTGGAGCAAGGTACGCGGGGAGGGGGTCCCGAAAACCCCTCGGGGCGAGGCGGGTGTGGGGCTCACAAAGGCAGAGGGTGAGGGTTTGCGCTCGCCGTGGAGTTTTGAACTCCTTCATCCCTCTGTATTTCCGTTTTTCCTGCTCTTGGGCCAGGAATTTGCAAAAGCTAAATAAGAAGTGGTTTGCGAGGTCAGGTTGGGTGGGCTCCTGGGCAGCCCGGCCCTTCCCCAGCGTGATGCTCGTGTCCTTTCCCAGTGCTCCAAGAACTGCGGTGAGGGGACGAAGGTTCGGGACGTTCACTGTGTCGACACCAGGGACCAGCGGCTGCTGCGGCCCTTCCACTGCCAGGCCGTGCTCCCCAAACCCCCGGCACAGCTGCCCTGCCACAGCCCGCCCTGCCTGCACTGGTACACGTCCTCCTGGAGAGAGGTAGGGCCCGGGCAGGGGGCTGAGCAAATTCCACCCCCTGCCATGGGCAGGGACACCTCCCACCAGCCCAGGTTGCTCCAAGCCCTGTCCAACCTGGCCTTGGACACTTC
>JAWMRA010000016.1:1005294-1035345 GCA_035584735.1 Pseudotriccus pelzelni | reverse complement strand
GCTCTCCTGGAGCCCCTTTAGGCCCTGCAAGGGGCTCTCAGCTCTCCCTGGATCCTTCTCTTCTCCAGGGGAACCCCCCCAACTCTCCCAGCCGGTCCCCAGGGCAGAAGGGCTCCAGCCCCTGGGATCCTGAGGGTGCATTCCATGGTTTGTGTCCCGGCAGTGCTCGGAGTCGTGCGGTGGAGGGGAGCAGGAGCGGCTGGTGACGTGTCCGGAGCTCGGGCGCTGCGAGGAGACATCGCGACCCAACACGACCCGGCCCTGCAACACACACCCCTGCACCACCTGGGTGGTGGGCTCCTGGGGAGAGGTGAGGGGGTCCTGGGAGAGGGGAGGGGGCTCCTGGGGGAAGGTGAGGGGGCTCCTGGGGGGAAGTGAGCAGGCACGGGCTTCCCGCCATGGGATCTGCATGAAACACGAGGAACGGGATGAGCGGAAGCCCAACCCTCCAAACCAACCGAGGGGGCTGCTGCCACAACCACCTCCCGGGCTCTGGGGTGGCCCTGAGGGGCTCGGGGAGGGGTCCCCCCCAGCTTGACAGGGTCCCTGCTCCCACAGTGCTCGGCTCCCTGCGGAGGGGGCATCCAGAGGCGCCAGGTCAAATGCATGAACACCAGGACAGGGGTGGCCGAGGAGGACAGCAGCCTGTGTGACCACGAGCCCTGGCCCGAGAGCACCCAGAAGTGCAACCCCCAGGACTGTGACAGCTCCGAGCCGGGTAAGCGAGCGGTGCCGGTGCTGACACAGAGTGCTGTGTCCTTGGGGTGGTTGTGCTGCCCAGGAGCTTGTGCAGCTCTTGGGATGAATGCTGAGTTTTGAGGGCATGGTGGTGATCTGGGGGATTGGTGTGGGAACCACCCAGGCTCCCAGTTAAGACTCTTAAGAACTGTAGGAACGCGACCCGTCCTGGGTCCTGTAACCAGGGACGGTGTTTCTAGCCAACTTTCGCCTCATTCTTTATGTTTCTCCCCACTTTTCCCTTCCCATCCCTGGAGACCAGCTCCGCTCCATTCATTTTTCCAGGGCAGGTCATGCCCTGTGCTGTCCTGCTCCTGGGAAGGGACTCCAGGATGCGCCGTGCAGCCAGGGCTGGTGCAGGGTGGGATGGGCTGAGTGCTGGGGAGGATCCAGGGGTCTGGCACAGGGAAGGGTGAGGGGCACAGGGAAGGGTGAGGGGCACAGGGTGCTCATGGTGCTGCCAGAGACCTGGTGCAAGGAGTGACCAGGGAGGATGGAAAACCAGTCTGAGAAACAGTGTGGGAATCCTGTGGGGAGGTGAAGGGGGTGTTTCATACATGGATTGTGTAAGGCTGGCTTGGCTAATCGATAATTAAGTGGGAATGTTATAACCATCTCTCAGTGTCCGGAGCATCCGCCTCTCCGGGGCCGAGCAGGGATTTTACTGGCACAGATGAGGGCTGGGATGTGCTGGTTGGATGCAGAAGTGTCACTGAGCACTGGGACAAACCAGCACCCGCCCCAGGGACCCCGGTGGGGGTGTAGGGTAAAGGGACCTGGTTCAGGGGCAATGTGACACAGGAAAAAGAAGGCAGAAGGAAATATCCAGTGATGGAGCTCTCAGAAAGCTGTTTGGTGGTAAAGTCCCAGAACACAGAACTCTGGAGACAAACTGGACCAGCATTATCAAATCAGATAAAAGTCCAGTTCTCCATCCTCTTCAGGTGTGTCTGAGCAGGTGCCTCAGGGAGACAGCCCCATTTCAACCCACTTTTCATTTACCTGCCCTGGCTGCAGCCGCAGTGCTTGGCCACAGCACAGCACTCACTTGCCTTCTCCTGCCCCCTTCGCTCACAGAGGTACCTCCCAGGGCACCAGGTAGTTCCCTGAGGGCCAGAAATCGGGGGCTGTAAGGGTTAATGGCGCTTGAAGGAAAAGCACTGTGAGGAGGGATTGGATGTCGTTGGTATGAGCCTGTCAATCATTTATCAGCTTTATCTTTTTAATGTGTCTGTGCCAAAAAAACAGCTCTTTGTCTGCCCAGAAGGCGATGTTGGCCCCTCGGGGGGTCTGCTGAACAAAGAGAGGGGCTGAGAGGTGGAGCGGCTGGGCAGGAGGGCAGCGGTGCCGATGCCCAGGGTGCAGGAGCCGGATCCACGGCTGCTCCACGCTCAGGGCAGGTCCCCCCTGCAGCCTGGGACACCCATTCTCACCCTTCCAGCTCTTGTTTATCCCGTGTGTCCAGCATGTTCCTCCTGGCTCCTATTGCAGGGAGGGCAGGAGCGTTGGCTTGGGCTCAGTGGGATCTGGGGACTGGCACCGCTGGCCAAACGGATGTTTTTAGCCATTAAACAGCTCCCTTTCGGAGCCTTCGCAGGGCCGTGGGGTTCCTCAGCCTGTAGGGAATGATTAGTCAGCCTCGCTCGAGAAACGATGTGCGGTTCCGGCTATTTTTATAAGGGAAAATTTCCGTGCCGGGCTCGGTGATGAGAGCGGTGGAGCCAAGGCTGGACCAGAATAACCACTGAGATGTGTAGGAAGCACACAAATAAATGTTAAAATCCTGGATCAAAAATGACATAAACGCTCTGGCTGCAGCCCAGGGCAGGAAACGCCTCTTGGAAATACAAACGTTTCCAGCCAAAGCATGAAGGGGAACAAAACTTTCACATGGCAGGAAATCCCAGATGTGTAAATCCACAGGCTCCCAGAAAGGCATGAACGTAACTCCAGCCCTTTCCTGTGTTTCAAAGGATCTTTACTGCACAAGATGGATGCAGGCTGGAGCGATCCGTGTTTTCCTTCGGAGCACAGGGAGCCTCTCCCTCCTCTGGCACGAGATGCTCCGGTGCCACAGAGCCACGGCTGGGTCTGTGAGCGGTTGTGTCCTCACTGGACACAGAAATGCCAATAACCCCAGTAGGGTTTAAATGTTCAAACCATTATCAGATGGATTTTGAGCCGAGATGGAACAAAATGAAGCACAAACATCTCACAGCAATCGGCTCCTCAATTAAAGGAGGTCGGGATTAATTAGAACCAGAGTCCTGTGCTTCTGCCAGGTTATAAATTAATTGAAGATTACACCAAGGTTATTTTTGAATGTGCCTGTTGTCTTCCAGCTGCAGCCAGCTGTGAGTGTGTCCTTAGATGGCTCCTGGGGAGCATCAGAGCCCGTGGGCACCCCGATGCCTCTGTGGGATGTTCCAGAGGCTGAGGACATTTATCTGGGAATTGTTTACAGCATCTTGGAAAGGAGCTGAGCCCCAGGCCCCATGTGAGGGCTTGGAGAAACCAGCAGCAGTTTATCCGGCAGATCCAATAGGTTTAAGCCAGAAAAGCAGGAATTGCTGTGTATGGGGAGGAGGAAGCCAAGGTGTGGACAGAGTTGGTCACTCTGCTGGTGTGGGGTGGTGGCCGTGCCAGGATGGTGGTTTTTGGGCAGACCCCGGTGACGGTGACACAGCCCTGCTCGGCACAGAGCTCAGGCAGCCCCTGGGGGCTCACCGTGCCCATGTCATAAAATTAATCCCTTCCCTTGTGCCCATCCTCTGGATCCGGCCCCGGGCGAGGTCTGTGAGCTCTCCAGGCGGGTGTCAGGCGGGCGATGATGGGGCCAGCTCTTGGCTCCAGCCAAGCCACCGCTGTCCCACAGGTGTCTCAGCCTGGAATACCGGAGGGATGAGGCAGAGCCTTCAGCTGGCTGGAGGACAAGGGTTGTGCACTGGTGCAGTTCCTGTGGGAACGGGGCAGAGCAGCGGCTGCAGCCCAGCCTGTGCCCCTGGGCAGGGGCAGAGGGGGCACCACGCTCGTTACCCGGGGCTGCCTGTGCTTCTGGTTGCCTCGAGATTAATTGGCAATTAAACGCTGTGCTCCTGCTCGCTCTGAGTAAGGAGATGGAATTGTTCGCGGTTCTGCCTGTCGCTGAGTTTGTCCACAAGGGATCCATACGGGAAATAATTGCAGCAAATTCCAATTTTCTCTGTCATTTGAGCGTGGCAGTCCCTATCCGGGGGGCAAGGCAGGGAGGTGCTGCTGAGCAAGGCATTGAGGGCAATTAATTAACTGCTAACTAACAACGGGAGTCAGTGGGAAAGGGATGCTTGGGAATGGACTCCCTGTTTTGATTAAATGTGGGAGAAAGACGTTGCCCACAGCAGGGCTGACACCTGAGAACTGGAGGGGGGGGGTTGTGGTTTTCTCCCAGTTTTCCCAGCTTGGCCGTGTCAGTGCCAGTCTGTGCAGGCAAAGCTGGCACTGGGGGTGCATCCCGTGCATCCCATCATGCTGACCAGGGACGACAGGGGAGGGCACCACAGCCCTGGAGCAGCACCCTGGGATAATACTTGTTAAATTCGGCCCTGGCTTTGAGAGCATCCCGAAGGCCAGAGGTCAGCAGCCTAATTCCCTGGATTTGCTAGCTCAGCTCGAAGCTCAACCTTTCCTTGTTTTTACAAAACCTGTTCCAGGAAGTTTGCTTTTCCCGAGAATAGAAGTAAAGGCTTAGGTCTGGGTGGCAGGAGCTTAAATGAAATTTAAAGCGACTTCCACGCTGACCTTAAAAAAACAACCCCCAAAAAAGTGGGGGTTTTCACTCTCTAATGTGCTGACTTAGCCCGGATTTTTAAAGCCCTGCTTTAAGCTATTTCTTTAGCCTAAAATTTGGCATAGACTTACGGTGCGTGTGTCCAAATGAAGTGTGGGGATTATATAAAAAAAATTGTTAATAGAAAAAAATAACAGTAAAAGGATTAAATGGAAATGGAAATCAGGCTCTCTCTGAAGAGCTGACAAATCAAGTGCTTATTACAGCTTCCCTTGCCCAAGACCAAATTCCAGGGAGGAATCAGGAGCCCAGCCAAGACTGTCAGACCTGAGCTTGACCCCACACACATCCACCCTGAGACGCTGCCTCAGCCCCGAACACGGGTCTGGAAAAGTGATGAGAACTCAGCAACTCAACGGCTCCCATTGACTTCACTGAGCTCTGGAACGCTCTCAGGCACAGGGTGGGATTGTTGGGGTGTCCTGTATCTGAGAGTTTCTTTGCCTCTTGCACGACTCCTGTGCAGGGCCAGGAGTTGGACTCGACGATCCCTGTGGGTCTCGTCCAATTCAGGTATTTTGTGATCCCGTGAGTTCATTTTGCTCTGGACCCAGAGTCCCGCTGGGGTCTCCTGTAAGGTCAGCAGAGCCTCCAGCCAAGGGAGGTGGCTCTTCTCCACCCTGTCCGAGCCCATCCCGGCTGTTTCCACAGTAACCTCATTCCTGTGCCGATCGGGTGGTGCTCAAGGGGCAGTAACTCCCGGCAGGACGGGCTCGTTGTGCCTGGGCAGTGCAGGGACGGGAATTTCCCTCCCGTGCCCGGGGTGCTGACCTGCTGGACAGGGACCAGGAAAGAGCTGAACCGTCACTCCAGTCCTGGAAAGCGACCTCCCATTGCGAGCTCCAGCAGCCTGCGGGGCTCTTTCAAGGGAAGGCAGGAGGCAGCTTGGTTGGGATCCATAAATAACTTCCTAGGAAGCTGCGGTAAGTGGAGTGAGCAGGAGAGAGGGCTGAAAATACCGAGGGGCTCCTGGGGGTCTGCCCGGGCTGGGCACCCCCTGGGCAGTGACGGGGACGTTCCCACCTATCCGTGGGGCGTTTTTAGCTGAGTCCTTGGCCCTTGCTGCAGTTACACCCGAGCACACCAGCCCTGCCCCTGCCTGCCAGGAGCCACCGCTCTGTTCTCCAGCTCTGCTGCTCAGTGTCACTTCCAAACCCAGCAGCTCCCAACACAGCGAGTTTGTGATCCCTGCAGGGATTGAAAGGATGTGGCGCCTGGGGATGTAGTTCAGTGGTGGCCTTGGCAGTGCTGGGGGGATGGCTGGGCTCGATGGGCTTGGAGGGCTTTTCCAAGCTTAGGAATTTTGTGATCCTGAGTCTGTAAATCCCGTGGGAAGCACAGGTTGGGCAGGGGGGGGTTACCCAGTGGTGAGGAGTAAATGAATCACTGAATCCTGTGCGTGGGCATGGCCGGGGTGAGTGGGCTGGGCTGGAGCTGGGGAATGGGGTGGTTTAAGGTGCACCCCAGTGTTGCCATCACCAGCCACGGGGGAATCCTCCAGGGTGATTCCCTGGCCCTTGCTGGGCTGTACAGAGATTTCTTATCCACTTTGCTCAACCAGCAGGAAAAATCCACACTGTCTCAGGGCCCAGGGGTTGGAGCAAGCCCTCAGGCTGGGGGTTGGTGTGAAGCTGGGATCCACTCAGTCCCGCTGTGCTGGCAGCTGTTGGATCCAGTGGGTGATCAATGGCTTTGGGGGACACTCCTGCCGGGCACAGAGAGCTGCAGCTCGGAAGGAGGAGAGGAAATACCTCAGCTGAAATAGAAAATTAATTTTAGAGCAGTGGAGTGACCTCCTCACTGCTGGGCTGGGGGAGGGGGCTGTGGCTGAAATCCCAAATGGGGGGAAAAGTCTCCGCTCTGCATCTGCCGCGTCCTTCGCGTCAGCTCATCCCGTGGGAATCGGGGCAGCAGCCTTTCCCTCGGCACAGCCTTTGTTCCCAGAGGGGACATGGCGAGGGGCAGTGGTCAGTGAGAGCTCCCCTGGCTCGGACCTGGTGTTTGCTGAGCACGGAAGTGTCCTGAGAAAGAGAAAAAAGCCCTTTTCCTGCCCCAACTCTGCCCCTGCTCAGTGTGGTCCTGGTGGAGGGTGCCCAGGGAGGGGCAGTGGGAGGGAAGGGGAGGGTGCCAGTCTAGGGAAGCATCAGCTCTGCGCCTTTCCAGAGGAAAGCTGTCGTTTATTTAAGTTATTTGTACAGGAGGCAAAATCAGACAGAGCTGATGTAATTTAAGCGAGTCTTGCCCAACTGGGTGAGATGCTGCGGGCTCAGGGAGGCAAATGCTTGTGTGGAGATAACAGCAGAAAGGGAGGAAATGGAAATGAAACCAGCTATACATCCATTTAAACAGTGTGTGTTCAGTGATGGGTCTCTGCTGCTGTGGCTGAGCTGAGGTGCAGCCTGGCTGAGGCTGGTGTGGCTGGTGGTGTGGCTGGGAGCTGCTGATGGTGCAGGAGGGGGCTGTCCCCTCCTTTCCACATTCCCACACCATCCCATGGGATGTATGCCCCGTGCTGCCCCATGGGATGCACAGGGAGGCAGGTGTGAGGGTGTTTTGGGGTGGTGGGATGGTACACCCTGTCACACCCCAAGGACAAGGTCTCTTCGGGGCAGCACTCGAGTCTCCCCCTCTGTGAACCCAACCCCCCCGACCTGGTGCTCCTGGTCCTGGACTGGGATCTGTGATTTCCAGACTGTTTGCAGAGAGGAAACAGCTCCTGCAAGTTTGCTCAGCCCGTGAGTGACTCAGTGGGGCGGCCAGGCCGTGGCCACCACGGCCGCTGCTGCAGCTGCCCAGGTGGGAGCAGCGGTTCCCAAAACAAAGCCCGTCCTTGGAGCAGCACCAGGAGTTGTTTGGGGGTCTGCAGGACACCTGCAGGAAGCGAACCAGCTGATGCAGGTTCTTGAAATAACCTGAACAATGCCCAGAAAAAGGAATTCTGTTCTTTCTGCTGCTCTGCCAGCACCGGGGGGGTCTGGGGACGGGGAGGAGGCGTCAGTGTGGGCAAGTTTGTGTCCCTGGACCTCAGCCCTGCTCCCTGGGAATGATGCTGCCCTGGGAGGATGCTGTGGAGCTGCAGGGAGCAGCACAGGTGTTGTTGATGCTGGGAATGAGGAATACCGGGGTGCAAGTGGGCTCTGGGTTTGGGGAGCTCTGTCCGTGCCAGCTCCCACAGAATCCTCGAGGGGATTGGGTTGGGAGGGACCTTAAAGACCATCTCGTTCCAGCTCTTGCCGCGCGCGGGGGGGAATTTTCACATCGGCACCTGCAAAGGCGGCGACGCCGGCACTGACTGTCCTTGTCCCCTTGCCCTCCCCTCCAGGTGCCCCCTGCGAGCGCGACCGCCTGACCTTCGGCTTCTGCCAGACCCTGCGGCTGCTGGGCCGGTGCCCCCTGCCCACGGTGCGCCTGCAGTGCTGCCGGAGCTGCCGCCGGCAGGGGCAGCCCGGCCGGGACCGCGGGGACGAGCGGCTCTCCAGGAGGTGACAGGAGCGGCCCCGGCGGTGCCAGCCCCGCGGCTCATCCCCGGGGGAGGGGGGGACACACTCCCGAGGCAGCCGCGCCTTCTTTTAGCTGTGCTGCTCCGTAACGGTGCTCAAACCATCGGATCCGCGGGGTCTGGGGTCGGGTCCTGCCGGGACCCCCCTCCCCGGCCGGGGCCGCTGCCCTGGGTGCCCAGCGGGGAAGCGTTTTGGGGAAGGGAACCGAACGCAGCGGTAATTCGGGGGACGCCTCCCAGAAATGCTTATGGTGCTACCATTTGACCTTTTCAGCCTCTTGAAGGTGTTGGCTGGCCAGCACAAACCTTGCCTTTTTTTACTGTTTTTGTATCTCTGAAGTGAGCATCCCGCATTCCACCGACCCTTTGGGGTAGGGACTCTTTTTTTTCCATAGGGGACTTGAAGCTGGCAACCCATTCCTGTAATTTTCATTAAAATGTTTACGAAGCTAAATACATTTGACGTAAGAAATGGAGACAGGGCAGAGGAGTCGAGTTTTGGCTTCAGTCAGGGCTGTGCTGGGCTCCATCCCCTGTGTCCCCACTGCTGGCTCTCTTCTGCCAGAGCCACTGCCTGTGGAGCAGAGGGGATCATCGGGGACACCAGGGCTGGGAGTCCAGCAGCACATTCCCTTGCATGTATTTGGGAAGCAGAGGGAAGCTGCTCTGGCCGTGGTGGTGAGCAGCACATCCCCTGCCTCGTGGGCAGCCAAGAGCTACCCCTGGATTTTTGTATGTGTAGCAGTGTAATGGTTGGTTAAGGTGTTTTTCTGTGTTCTTGCAAGCTAAACCCCTTTTTTTCCTGCTTATCTAGAGTCACCTCTGTTAAGGTTAGCTGATTTTTAACTAGAATATCCAGCATTGCATGAGGCACAGCTCCTTTCCCGGAGCGGCGTGTGGGAATCCCTCCCTGTCTTGGGAAGGGTTTGCTGGGAGGTTGGTCCCTGGAGAAGGGCAGGAGCATTCAGGTAGGAATTTCTTTCCCTATTACTCTTCAGGCTGTGGAGGATGCCCAAAAGCTGGGGGGTCATGAGGGTAACTCTCCTGGCACCAAGCAGGGCCAGGCTGGACCCATCCCGGGTCACAGCTCCAGGAGCGTTTCATCACCTGTCAGGAACAACAATCAGTCCCAAAACGTGAAGTTCCTGTGTGAGATCTGTATGTAAAACACACCCGTGACTTCACCGGCTGTGTTTTGTTCCCTTCCAACATGGTGTACGTTTCTCATGTCCCAGGAGCCTGTGTTCAGTCCTGGTTTCCTTCTCCCTGCTCCCTCCATCCCGCCCTTCCGTCCCCTCCCAGGTTTGCTAAGGGACATCCCCTGTGTTGGGGTCTCACGGCCACAACTCATGAGTGTGTTAAATTAAACAGTTACTGAAGGAAACAGGTGGGTCTCACAGTTTCTCTTCCCCTTGGGCAGTTTCGAGGGAGTTTTCGGCTGATTGGGGGTGGTTTAGGCCCTGGCAGCAGGAGGGGGGATCTGTTTGCGTCTGAAAATCATTTCCAGCGGCCCTTGGCCACATGGGATTTGTTGATTAAAACATGAGCTGGGTCGATGTGGTGAATCAGTTCTGCAAATCAGTTCACCCCAGGGGTACCCAGCCAGGTGAGCCCCTCCTGTGGTGCCTGTCCCTGTGCAGGGTCCCATCACAGCTGGGACGAGGGCACGGGATATCCCTCCCATGGGAGACTCAGCCAAACCACTGCACCAGTCCCTGGCAGAGCCTGGTGCCCCCCAGCACCTCGTGTCCCTGTGGTCCTGGCAAGGCTGTGTCTCTTTGGCACAGGGAACTGCAGCAGCCAGGGGGAACCTGTTCCTTTCAACCAGAAACCTTTCCTTTTCAACCCCAAATCCTTTCCTTTTCAACCCCACCTCCTGCGTGTCTCCAGAAGGGCTGACCCTGCTGGGCTGGGAGCCCTGGGGTTTGCAGAGTGTGGTGACCCCAGCCCTGCCGTGACCTCCAGCTGTCACAACAGAGCCCTGGGCCGGGTGTCCCTCTGGGAAGGGCTGAGCCCGTTCCCAAGCTCGGACCGGGAGCAGCAGGATTGGATTTAATGCAGACCAAAAGCACGGCACCCTGAACCCTGCAGTGCCAACGTGGGGAGGTGTCAGGTGGGCGCTGGGGCTGGGGGAGGTTGGATCATAGCGTGGAGTCTGTTGGAAGGGCATTTTGTCTAATTTGTAGGCACATAACAAGCCAGGCCTCCCAGCAGCACAGAAACTGCATTATCAGGGGTGATAACACACATCTTGCTTCATTTTGTTTCAGTGAGACACTTACAGGGAGTCTCCCTGGAGAGAGATTCTTAACAAGGGCCTGGAGTGACAGGACAAGGGGGAATGGCTTCCCACTGACAGAGGGAAGGGTTAGATGGGATGTAGAAATGCCTCTTTTCTCCTTTTAAAGATGCTTTTATTGTCTCAGCACAAGCAGGATGTTATTCAGACACAGCTGCTGCAATGGGGGGAAAGGGAAGGAGGAAAGGGCTTATGGATCAAAAGATGTTTGAAATAGGGTCATGGAATGGTTTGTGTTGGAGGGACCTTAAGCATCATCTTGTGCCATGGGCAGGGACACCTTCCACTGTCCCATGTTGCTCCAAGCCCCGTCCAACCTGGCCTTGGACACTTCCAGGGATCCAGGGGCAGCCACAGCTTCTCTGGGCAACCTGTAGCAGGGCCTCCCCACCCTCATAGCCAGGAATTCCTTCCCAATATCCCATCCAACCCTGCCCTCTGGCAGTGGGAAGCCGTTCCCCCTTGTCCTGTCACTCCCTTCCCTCCCAAACCGTTCCAGGATTCCACGATTCCGTGATCTCCTGAAAGCCTCTCTGAGAGGAGTCAGAGGCTCTTGGCTTCAGCTCAGAAATGAGATCTCCCTTGGTCACCTCCAGACATTTCCATCCTGGAGACAGGAAGGAAGGGAGCTCACTAACTGGGAAGCAGGAGGCACTTATGGAGGAGCTTGTTTGTGTCTGGGATTCAAGTAAACTTGAAGCGCTTCTGCGGCTCCGGCAGCAGTCGGGTCTGCCCGGCAGGGCACCTGTGGTTTGCAGCTCTCAGACCTCACCAAGTGCTTCTGTCTGGCCCAGATGGTCTCATCTGGAGGATTTGAATTCCCAGAGAGGTCATCAGTCCTTCATCAGCTGCAAGGACGAGGGAGGGTGACCTGAGCAGGCGGGGAGGCAGCGAGTGCAGTGGGACCAGGGATAGGTCACAGCTGCCATCTGTGCTCTGTGACGGGTAACAGGTAGGAAATAAGAGATGGGTTTGTGCTCTTAAACCTTCCTTGTGCTACACACAAAGGCTTCACAGGCACAGCCCTGAGGGTCAGCAAAGCCGGGACAGCAAGCAGAGAATTTGAAGAATTTTGCTGGTTTATCTGTTTTTTAATTGGAAGCTGCTCCGGGTGGGAACAGCCTCCATCCAACCCCTTTGGGGTGCTGATCCCAGCCAGTGCTCCAGCAGGTCACAGCCACCCCAGCACCGCAGAGGGACATTCCCAGAGGGAAGTAAAGCAGCAGAAAACAGGAGGAGGGCAGGAAGGGGAGGGAAATGAGCTGCCTGGCTCCTCAGCTGGTACCAAAGCACAGCCTGTTTGCTCACCCGGAGCAACCCTTGCTGTTGGGAAAGGAAGTAAAGCTGTTTCACATGTGCTGAAGGAGGGGAGGGAGGACCTGCAGCCCCCACTCCCCCTGAGCTCCAGACCTGCATCTGCACTTGAGGGAAGGCTCAGTAGGCTGCTGTAAATATTTAGAAGTATCTATGGGCTAAAAATAGCTCTGTCTCTACGTGCAACACTCCATTGCCATCTCTGGTGAGTAATAGTTACACCCCCGTGTAAAGTGTTTGCAGGGGAGCCCCACGAGCCCTTCACACAGCCCTGCTGTGGGTGAGACCCCCAGATGTGGCATTCAGTCCCCCCTCCACCTCTGGGTCTGCCGCTCCTTTGCAAGGGCTCAGCCTGGGCATCTGGGCTTGGAAAGGGGATTTTAAACCTGTTATTCCAGAGGCTGCTGTGAATCCCTCTGAGTGTCAGGGGAGCCCAGTAAAGGGGCACAAGGAGGCTGCTGCTCCTCCTGGGAGCATTGGAGGAGGGGAATGGCCTGTCTTCGTGTTTGTGCTGTGGTTTGAGGCAAGACAGGAGCTAAACCTGGACGTGGGACCCTCCCTTCTTTGCAGGGTGATGTGATGGGGATGAAGGTGCCTGCCCTGTCTGAGATCCTCACAGCAACGCGTGCTGGGGCTTTTCCTGGGTCTCTGCTTCCTTCCACATCCCTGCGGGCACCCCGCGGGTTCCTCCGGAGAGGCGAAGCCCCGGGTGCCCACCCTGCTGCCGGGACACCCCGCGAGGGCACGAGTGGGGAGAGGGGAGCCCTCCCAGCCCGGAACGCTGCGGGGTTCTGGGTGCCGGTGCCGCGGCTCTCCCAGCGCTGCGCTGCGGGGTCTGGTGCCCTCTGCAGTCCTTCCCGCTCGCTGGGAACGCGGAACGAGCGGTCCGAAGGGGCGGCTTTGCGGGTGGCGACACGCGTGTGTCTTGCCGGGTTTGGAGGGGCACCCCGAGCTCCTCAGCCCCCTGGAATCCTGCCCGACAGGCCCCTCCTGGAGCTGGTCCCGGCTCAGGGTGACCTGCTCCTGGACGTGTCTCTGGCACCCACGTTACGGTGTCACCCCCACGGTGTCCCCAGACCCCCGTGGAGGCAAAGCCTCTGCCCAGCCCTGTCTGTGGGGCAGCAACGGGGACGGACAAAGCCCCCAACCCCGGTTTTAATGGAAGTGCTGGGAAGTGCAGCAGCTCCTGGGGAGTCACCTCCCTGTGTCCCCAGCAGTGACCCGTTCCCTGAGGAACTGGGAATATTCCTGGGTTCAGACACCTGCTTTTGGGGGCAGATCCATTTTCCCCAAATTGCTGGAGTTCCCAGGCTCTGAAGAAGGACATTTGACCTCTGTGCTCCAGCGCAAAGCCCTTGGAACTAATGATCCCAAGGCACTGCAGAATCGAGGCAAGGTGTCTTCTGGTCATCAGGCCATCCCGTTCCCAGTCCCCCCAGTCCCCCCAGTCCCTTTGTCTGAGCTGGGAATGCCACTGTGGTGGTGCAGGCAGAGCTGTGTACAGGCACCAGGCTCCTCATCCGAGCAGAGGAGCCGCATATCTCGTGGTCACAGGACCCACAACCCCTCCTTGCTGGCTCGGATATCAGCATTTCCGAGGAGAAAATATCAACCCCCCGTGCTGGACAGGAGGAAAGAAAGCAAATTCCAGGAAAACAGCCAACAGATAACACAGCTCCTGCTCTCCAGGGCATTGAACTCCCTGCAGGAGTTTACCTGCCTGGAGCCCTCCCTAGCAGGGCTTGGGTGCAGGACACGTGTCCCCTGTCCTGGCACAGGGACACACATCTGTCCCTCCCCTCTGGACTCAGAAAGCTGGACAAGCTGCCAGGCCGGGGAAATTCCCTGTCCAGATATCCCTGGGCAGGAGAATTCCCTGCACAGGGACTCTTCGGGAGAGAAAAGTGGAAGGAAATGCCTTATATCTACTAAACTGAAAAAGAAGTTTGCTTTTCGTGGATTGCTTTGTTTTCCACCGAGGTGATGGGTCTTTGTCTGATAAAGCCCTTCCCTGGCAGTTTTCCAGGTGTGACAGGGACAATTCCTGCCTGAATCCTCTCCTGTTCTTTCTCTATGGGGTTTTCGTTCTTGGTCCAAATTAATTACTCCAAATGTTTCCTAAAGCCTGGGTTGGAATAACTCTTTGCTTCACCCCCTGCCAGCCCCAGGAGCTCTTGCTTGGGACAGGCTGTTCCTGGTACCCCCAGGCTGGTGCCTGGGACATTTGCACCCTCAGGAACATGGATCCAGCGAAATCCCGTGGGCACACAGCAAAGCTGGTCCGAAAAATGGCATTATATCCCTGAAATGAGGGTTTGCCCCATGTGCTGGCCTGGTTGGACCTCAGCTGTTCAGTGTTTCCAGAAAATTGCATCTTTTGATCATCAAGACAATGTGGAAAACCCCGTTTTAGTTGTTTTAGTAATTTAAACCAGACCTGGGCTTCTCAAGGAGCTCAACTCAGCAATGAGGGTACAAAGGGGTTTGAAATTCAGCTAAAATGTAATAGAAACTGAGCAACTGAAGTTAAGAAAAGCAATTTTCCACGTGCTGGAACTGAGGGTTCTACAACTGGGCAGAAACCTGTGGAAAAGGGGGATTGTTCTCTCCCTCACCCTTTCCCCCCCCCCTTTTAAATGTCTTTTTTAGGGTAATTTGGCCCTGGGATGGGGCAGGGGAGGAACCTTTGCTGGCACAGCTGTGCCATGGGGCAGTTCACTGCTTCACAAAGGGAAACATCCCCCCATTTATAATGCTGGAGTCCAGTCCAGCATTCCATGCCTCCAGGAAACCTTTATGGGGATTATTAAAATGGTTACAAATCCCTGAAATCAAACCAGATGTTTGCACTGAGCTCTGAGGACTTCTCACCGCTGAACCAAACACAAAGGACTCCGTTCCAGGGAGGAGCAGCTCCCAAAATCCCTCGTGAGCCACTGCAGCACATCCTGGACATCACCGCCCCGGGGAGAAGGGCAGCTGGGAGGGGAACGCCTGCCTGGTTCCCCAGGGAAAGGTAAATCCGTGGGCAGAGCCACAGCCGCAGTGGAAACAACCCCTGAGGAACTTCTCCAGCTGGAAACGTTATGGATGCTCCGGGTAAGATCAGTGAGGGAGCAGCAACAAGGAACGGGGCAATGGGAACCCCAAAGGAACGGGGCAGTGGGAACCCAAAAAGAACGGGGCAGTGGGAACCCAAAAAGAAGGGGGAGTGGGAACCCAAAAAGAACGGGGCAGTGGGAGGCAGAGGAATGAAGGGCTGTGGGATTCTCTCACCTTCCACGCTGCAGGGAAGGCATCAGAAAAAGCAGGATCAAACCGACAAGATCTCGGCCACAGGGAAATTTTACCCTCAAGGCGCTTATAAAGCAAAGCCTCCGGAATTAGAAATGTACTTAACAGGGGAAAAAATAGCCCAAATATTTAGCAGGAATAGTGTCCCAGGTAAATTCTCCCTGTTCTAGTCCAGCCTCTTGGCTCCAAACACCTTTCTCAATTAACTTCAGCTTTAATGTCTTTGTTGAAATGAAGTTGAATAAAATGAAGAAGGGAATCTTTCCTTCTCTAACAGAAATCTAAACTTAAGCTTAAAGAAAACAATTCAGAACCCAGAAAGCGGCATTTCATTACAAGAATCTGTTTTATTTTTTACAGTGCAGTGACTGAAACAACGTAGAAATTTAACTTGCAAAACTGTATTTATATCACAATGTCTCTCAGAAGGCAATTGCAGACGTGTGTCGCTTTTGATCACAAAACATTCCTCTGGACACCAGAAATTCCAAGCTCTCAGCGCTACACACTTCATTTAGAGACGGATTCCCCATAATTGAAATCTACCTTATAAAACAATTTCTTTTTAAAGAAACACGTTTTAAAAAAACACGTGGAAGGTATAAAGAACTCAAGTATTAAACCCAAGGCCTTGATGATTATTATTATTATTATTATTTCTTCTGCAGGCCGAGCTGTCCCGAGGAGCCTCCCCAGGCCCTACTCGGGCTCGGTGACGCACTGCTCCACGATCTCCCGCAGCGTCGGGTTCTCCATCGCCGCCGCCACGCGCTCCTTGTCGTTGATCTGCTTGTTGACTGCAAAACACGCCACAAAAGGCAGCTCAGGAGGCTCCAGGGCCAGGGGACACGTGGGGACGAGGGTGCTCAGGAGCAAAGGCAGAGGGTTGACAGGAAAAGGGGAATGAGGCCAGTGAAAGCTCAGTCACAACCAGCCAGCGGAAATCCATCATTTCTGACACTTCTCCAGTTTAGGAAAAGGATTTAAGATGCTCTAATGACATGTCTCGAAATTTAGTGTGAAAATCACAACAAATCGGGAGTCTGAGTCCTCCAGGTTCAATTGCTAAGTTATCTCAGCAAAATAACCCGTTTTTGCCACAGACACCCAGTGCTCAAGGGACCGGGACGCTCCTGGCAGGGGCTCCAGCAGCTCTCGGGGCAGGGCCTGGCTCTGACAATGCCCTCAAGTTTCACTTTAAGCAGTGACTGAGAAACACGCGTCTTTGTTACAAATATTTCAGGCCAGCAAGACCAGCCAGTTGGTTCCTTACATTAATTATTCAGCAGCAACTTCTTTCATCACAAAACAACTTAACAACTGCAAGAACTGTGCTGAAAACCAAACAGCAGCAAGCAAGCACGTGGTCACAGAGCCACCACAGCTCTGGGAACAGCCTCAAGGGCATGGTTGATTTTAAGGCTTTCCCAGGGTATCAGTTCCTGGAAAGGGAGGCAGGGGAGGGAAGGACTCAACCAGCACAACAAAAAGGCTGCAGCAGCTCATTCCCAAGCTCTACTCACTGTCCTCTTCCGTGGAATGTGTGCCCTCAGATATGTAGATTTCCAGCTGGAGGAGAGATCAGCAATATTAGAAGAGTCACAACAGCTGAATTTATCCACTGCTGGAAGAAAAAGGTTGTCCGGTGCACACTCAGTGCATGTCATCCCTACTGAAAAACAGGGGATCCATGGAAGAAGCTGATCCTGGACTTCACTGCAACACAACCACAACACACCCTCCCTGGGAGATACTCCTGACACTCTGCTCAGTGATGACAATCCCAGATATTCTGTTTGAACTTGGCCGACACAGTCTGTTCCTGCATGGAACACACTACGGGACTGGAATCTGAACAGCCCTAAACCACCTCCAACACTTAGCAGGCCTGGGAAGAACAACAGAACCCCCCGAGACCGGCTGGGAGAGCTCCTGAAGGGGATGTACCCGAAGAACCAAGGGAAAAAAAAAATCAGCTCCTGGCTGACAACAGAGCAGGTCCTTCCCTGCCCTGCAGGCCCTCTGTCAGAGGTTGTCTCTCGTTCATGCAGTTCAGAACATGTTTCAAAGCAGGTACTTTACCTTGTGTCTAAAAGGCAAACATCTCTGAAGTTTTATTCTTAAACAAAGGCCTGTTAAAACAAAACAGAGATTTCCTTGTGAAATTCAAGGGTGAGGTGCATTTTCAGAGAATCCACATTTAACAGTCGGTATAACTGAGAACCTCCTTTTGTATTCTGAGCAGCACAAGCCACAGAGGGACTGAAGAACTTGTGGTTTGACCCCTTGGACGCAGCTTTGCAGGTGAGTTCACACCTGCCTTATAAGCCTGAAGACCTCTGGTCTCTAATCATTTCCTAGAAACACTAAATAGAAACAAATTCCTCCCTTTCCAGCTTGCTTTGGTATTTCTGACAGAGCTTCCCAGCTGTCCCTGAGGCTGCAGGTGCACTGAGGGGAATGCTTGGTTTGTTTTTTCAATAGTTGTTTAAAAAAAAAAAAAAATAATATTTGGGCATAAGTACATCAGTTTCCTCATTAAACTAAAGACTTGATTTCCCTTAAATCTTTAAAACACACCAAGAAATCTCAGTTCTGATATTTAGTGATAAGATTTTCCAACCTCTCTTTAAACAAATCACATCAGAGCTCTCAGCTGGGATATTTCAGATGAAATCTCATCACAAATCATAAGGGAAAAGTAAAAAGGCAAAACAGGCCAGTGTAAATTCTCATTCAACATAATTCCCTTCCAACTCCTGATGGTTCAGGATTTTTTTGGGGATTCCTGGATTGCATGTGGGGATTTTTGGTGTGTGGGAATGGAGAACAGCCCGTAGGGAAGGGAGACAAGCATTAAGTTTGAGGTTTTTTAAATTTAAGAGCTGACCAATTTTTAATCTAACGTTGCTGAAATAACGTGGCCAGCACAAAGAAGGAATTCTGTCCCACTTCCCAGGAGGTTTCTGGGAGGTTCTTTTCGAGGAGTTTCCCTGGCTGGATACAAACAGCTGGATTTCCCCCCCCATTTCTCTGGATTTGGGTTTGGTTTGGGGTTCTGGTCTGTTTGCCTTGCTCGCTGGGGCTCTCAAGATGCAATTCCTGGCCAAACCAACCCCCTTGAGCTCACACTGGTCCCACTCAGACAAGCCCCGGTGACCAAACCTCACCGATGAGAGTGGCCAAGGAGCAATGAGGTACTGTTGGGGTAAACCTGATGGTGACCAGATACTCATCCTCTCCTATCTCCTGCACCTCCACACCGCTTTCTGTCACCACTTCCAGTTCTTCCAGAGTGTTTGGCTTCTCCGGGTCCCGGATGGTCCGGATTATGTCTGAAGCAGAAGGCAAGGGAGCAACAGTAAAGCAGCTTTCCAGGATTTAATAAGAGGTATTTTCATTATCAGCCACCTCCCCAGCACTGTTTGTTTTGCCCCCCTCTGGAAGGGGCAGAGCTGTAAACACCAGGGACACTTTATCTCACAAATTCCTTCGGGACGGGACAAACTGAGGCATTTGTTGCTCACTGTGGGTTTGTTTTTCATGTTCCGTTAGTTCTGATTTAGTTCAGCAGCACCTCAGGGATTCCTCTGCTCTTTCAAATCTAATTATACGTGGACAAGTGCTTTATTCTGCAGAGACAAGCCTGACCCTGTGGATGAACCAAAATCCTCAGGATTTGCTGCCCTGCTCAGGTTCATAACCTGGGTTATGAGTAGTAACTTTCACTTAGGGCCACTGATGTTTTAGAGTAGCTCTACTTAAACCACTCAAGTTGTAAGACTGAGTTTGTTTGACATCGTGTCCTCTTTTATTCTTTCTACATAAAACTGTGAAGTGCTGCCCAAGCCCCACTCCTCAGTTCTCTGAACTAGCAGTGCCCTGAGGCTTGACAAGGTGTCTGGAATCCTCCCCAGGCAGCACTTCCAGCAGTGAAATCTCTCCCCATTTTACAGAAACAGTCACTCAGCGACAGAAATCTCCGTTTCCCTGGATCCACTGGTGACCACCCAGGAATTCCTGGCCCTTCCAGGTGTGTCCAGCTGCTCCTCTGTCTCAGCAGAGGAAGCACCCAGCGGTGCCCCCGAGGCAGGGGCTGAGCTGGGGGGCGATCCAGGCCTTTCCCAGCCCTCTGGAGCACCCTCCACTCCAGAGGGACAGGAGAGACACTTCTCCCACGCTCCTGGCCCGGGGTTCCCCTCACCGTCAGCACCCCAAGGACGCAACACCCGCCCTGTGCCAGACCTGCCCCTGCGCCCCGCGGCACCCCAAGGTGCCCCATTACCCCCCTCAATCGAGCCAAACCAACTTTCCCCCTGCCCCACATCGAGCGCAGCCCCTCCAGCCCCCCGGGGACCCCCGCGGGTGCTCCTGCGCCCCGAGCTCCCCGCCCACGGGGCTGGGCAGGCAGGGAAGGACAGGGAGGGGTCCCCTCGCTCCAGCCCTCCAAGGGCACAGCAGGACCCCCCCCCTAAAATCACCCCCCCATCCGCCTCACAGCCCCCCCGCTCCACAGCCCCTCACGGCCCCGGCCCGCTGCCCGCCCCAGCCCCCCGGCGGTCACCGTAGACCTCGATGGCCCTGTCGTGCTCCATGGCGCGGCTCGGGGGCGCATGGCCGGGGCTGAGGCCGGGACTATGGCCGGGGCAGCCCCAGAGCCGGCCCAGCGCCTGCGAGAGCAGCGCCCGCAGCAGCGCCATGGCCGCGCTCCGCCATCGCCCGGCCCCACACAGGGGGCGGGGCCCGGGGAGCGCCTGCGGGCGGGCTGGGGGGCGGGGCCTCGGGGGGATTGGCCAATGGACGGGGCTGTGCTGCGCTGGTCCCGCCCAGGGGGCGGAGCGCGTGTGTGGACACGCCCCCTCCGCGCTGTCCTGATGGGGACAGAGAGACCCCTGGACAGACAGAGGGACCCGGGACAGACAGAGGGACCCCGGGAGAGCCCCGGCTCGGGGGCACTGCGGGATTCGAGCAGCTCTCTAAGCCCAGAGTCAGGGTTAGAAAGGGGGCGCTGTTTGTCGTACGCACGGGGCAGGGCGGGTGTTCCCACAGTCTGAGCATGCGAGGGAGTAAAATTAGCGGGAAGGATTTGTGCGCTGCAGTTCACAGAAACTCTTCCGTCCAGTCCGCGGGTCCGTTCGCAACAGAGATCAAAGGAAGAGGCAGAGACAGAGAATTCTGCTTAAAGACACGGGAAATTCTGCTTAAAGATAGGGAATTAAATATACAGAGAATTCTGTTTACACACCCAGCGAATTGCGCTCACAGACACGGACGGCACCGCCTCCGTCCGCGGGGCGCACGAAACTACATCTCCCAGCGTGCTTTGCCGCCCCGCCCACCGGCCCCGCGCCGCGATGCGCGCTGGGAGTTGTAGTCCCGGGTCCGCACTGGGCGGCGCGCTCAGCGGGGCGGAAGGAGGCGCTGCCCGGCCAAGATGGCGGCGGGCGGGGGGTGACGGAGGAGCCGGAGGATGGCGGAGGCGATGGCCCCGCGGGAGCTGCGGGTGCTCCTGGCGCCCCGCTCCCTGCAGCCGCGGGGAGCCCCGCGGGACGCGGCCCGGGTGCGGCTGAGCCGGGCCCAGGACGCTCTGGGCACGCTCCTGGCCCCCGGCGGCATCTCCGTGGAGCCGCTGTCGGCGGGCGGCGCGGGGCGGGCCCGGGGCGCGGCCCTGCCGGGGGACTGGGCTGAGTGAGTGCGGGGCACGGGCGGCCGGAGGGACCCCCGGGGGCGGTGCTGGGGGGAGCCGGGGCAGCCAACAGTCGGGGGTGCGGGGGCTGAGGGGCTGCGAAGCTGCCCCGAGGCGGGACGGGCTCCGTGAGGCGCCGGTGCTGCAGGGCACGTCTTGCATCTTACTTGTTCGTGCGAGGGGTCGCGGCGGGTGATCGGCAGGCCAAAGCAAGCGAACAGGGAATTTGTCGGGTTGTCTCTTCGGCCCCCGCGGAGCCCTGACCTCCAGTCCTGCCCGCGTGGGTGGCAGTCGCTCACACGATGTTTGTGGCTTTTAGCGCCGACTCAAAACCTCAGTCGCGTTTTAATCCTGAGCGTCTGCAGTGTGGAGCAACGGCAGCACCGTCCAGAGCACCAGTCACGGGGTGCTTTGGGTTGGGAGGGACCTTAAAGCTCGTCCAGTGGCACCGCCGCCGTGGGGCAGGGACACCTTCCATCATCCCAGGCAGCTCCGAGCCCCGGTCCAGCCCGGCTGGGAGCATTCCGGGGTGGGGAATGTTTCAGGGCTGTGGCAGGGCTCTGCTCTGCGCTTGCTGAGGCTGGTTGCTCTGTGCCTCCTCCCCACCCACCCAGGGCAGGTCTGAGGCGCGGGGGGGGAGTTTCTCAGCCCAAGCAGCACGACAGGTCTGGTGTTCTGGTGTTGGCAGGGGCAAAGTGACAGCAACAGAGTCACTGTCTGAAAGTTCAGTGGTGCTGCCCTTCGTCAGTGCGTGGCCAGAGCTGTCAGTGTGGGAAACGTGAGAAGGGAATAAATAAAGCCAATAACCCTCGTGAATGTTCTATCTCCAGCTTTGTGTGGGAGGACACGGAAGATGATGGTTCGCAAGAAAACAAGCCCAAACTCCTGGCTCTTGGGCAAAGTCATGGACTGTTTGTGTATGAACTCTCTGTAGAAGACGGAAAGTGCAGCCTAAACTCCCTGCACAGTTGTAAGGAAGAGACGCTTAAAAAGCTCCTTGAAGTTAAAAACATCAGTGAGTAAATTCCAGGGTGTTTCTTGTGTGAAATTGTTGCTGGTCTGGTTCTGCTGCACCTGCTGGGACAAATGCAGGCAGTGGGACTGAGCGCTAGGGAAGTGTCAGGTACTTCCACAGTGATCCAGAGTGATCAGCGGGATTAACTGGAAAAATAACGGGGACATTTCTGCGTTCAGAGGTGACATTGGTAGAGGGAATTAAACTGTTATAGGGTCACGTGTTCGGGTGCTACGAAATTAAATTTTCATAAAGCATGTTCAAGCAACGCTGCCCCCTCAGATTTCCCTTTAATATTGGAACTGATGGGAAGCAAACCGAGACAGGGCTCCTCACTAACCCTGCAGAGACTGATTAAGTGTTTCACCTTATGTATTATGATAGCAAACATAGTGCACTGCTACACTGTGCAGGACCTTTGCTCTTAAACAGTCTCCCTTCCTAAAATATTTCTATTTCCAAAGTCTGTGGCTTTTATTTTCAGTGCTCACTGAAATATTTTGGAATGATTTTATGTGTTCTTCACAGTACTGTCCACTTAAAAAGCCACATCAAAAGTTTTAGGGAACTGTTCTAAAATTAGTGACATAGAGGGTGAGATTTAAAACAAAACAAACCCCCTTCCCCAGTCCCAAATTTTTTTAAGATGGTACCAGAGAGAACGAACTTGAGCTGTCATTTTCTTGGGGTTCCTTTGCAAATCAAAATTCCCAGGTGGTTGTAGTACTAAAATATCTTTAAATTTACAGGTCTGCCTTCAGTTTTCTCTGTGAAGATTCTATCCTTTGGAAACAACAAGTGCAAACTTCTACTGAACCAGTTCATCCTTGTGCATCTGACCTTTCCTGGGGAAGACTCGCCCTCAGAGACCTGTGACTGCTTCACCCTGGATTTGCCTCCAGAGGCTTTGGGGAGAATAACAGATTCCTACTTTTGCAGAGGGATCCTTTTCCTGTTGGATAGTGCTGGCTGGATTTGTATCCTTTTCAGGAGAGAGGAGCTCTCAGCGGAACTGATTGGGAAGAACAAGGTTGTTTTTCTTTACTGGAAGGGTTGAGCAGAAATTTCTTTAAAGACGTTCAAGTATCTGGTTTGAAGATGCCTCCGAAAAGGGTTGTGTGGCAAAATCCTGGTTATTGTAGTGAAAATGCCACAGTTGTGTATCAAATGTTTCTCAGGACAGCCCTGGAAATCTGTTTCCCACTGGATTAATGTTTCCAGTGGTTCTGCTCTGCGAGTCTGCGTACAATGCGCTGACATCGACTGTCAGCTAATTGCTTGAGTAAAGTTAGAAACTCCAGAGGTACCCAGAGAGTCACAGCCTGGGAGCCAGATGTGTGTGCTGTGCTGGACAGGGGCTCAGCCCTGTCTGTTCCACCAGGTCTCCATTTCCCCTGTGCTTGGCCATTGTCTCTGACACCTGGAACAGTGCAGGGAAGTCAGGGTACCTTTTCCTGGCCATTTTACCCCTGGAACAGTACAGAGAAGTCAGGGTACCTTTTCCTGGCCATTTTACCCCTGGAACAGTACAGAGAAGTCAGGGTGCCTTTTCCTGGCCATTTTACCCCTGGAACAGTGCAGGGAAGTCGGGGTACCTTTTCCTGGCCATTTTACCCCTGGAACAGTACAGAGAAGTCAGGGTACCTTTTCCTCCCCCCAGAATTGCCAGGACAGGTCACCATCTGCCCCTTCTGTGTAACCCCTCTGTTGGACCCCGCGAGCCCTGGGGTTTTCCTTGACGCTGCCTGAAGACATATTTGACTGCTTTGATGGTGCCAGCCTAGGCAGGATCAGTGTAGCCCTGTGGCAGGGAGAGGGGCAGGCTGGGGGCAGGAGCCCAGCCCTGCCATCCCCACTCACTGCCCTGAGGGTGTCCCAGGATCTCAGCGTGGCCGTGGTGCTCAGCGCTGCCCACTGTGCCCTCTCCGTGGGGCTCAACAGCTACTTCAGGTATGTGGGTTCCTGAATGAAGGTTTGGGTTCAGCTAACCTTAACTAGTGCCTGATCCTCGTCCTGCAAGAGCTGAGGTGCTGTCACCTTTTTCTTCTGAGTTCTGGCCCTGTGGCAGAGCAGAAATTTCCTATTTGTTTAAAGTTTGTCCTCTATTATTTGCTCCAATTTGCACTCTGTCACTTCAACAAAAGAAAATTTATCTATTAACATCAAATAGTTTTAATTTATCTATTAAATACATTAACAAATAAAAACCTGTGTATTGGACTCTGTTTTTCCTAGGAAGATTAGGGCAGGTGTTCTCAATGCCAAGGGTGGGTGGCAGCACCTTTTAGAGATGCTGTGGGGCCTGGGATTATTAAACTCCTGATACACCTGCTCTGGCTTGGTAACTTAGGGCCAGGTTGTAATTGAGAAGAAGGAGCACCAGGGTTTGGTGGCTCACCTGGACACCTCCCTGGGAGTGCTGCTGACCTGAGGGGAAGCTGCTTTGCAGAGAGCTCCTGCAGGGGTTGGACAGCAAAAAAAATGTCAAGAGGGAGGTAAAAATTAATATTTATTTCTTTACAGGCAGTTTCCTGAGCATTTGCTCTGTAAGAGAGATCCTGAAAGTCTTCCCATGGAGCCTCCTGCAGGACTGGATGAGGATGACCTTGGCAGTTCTGAGTACAGCATGGAGCTCCTGTCCTCACCTTTCCGCACGGACAGGTACTGAGGGAAACCCTCCTGGGCTTTGCTTCCTTTACATCACTGAGAATAAATCCGGAGGGGGGAGTTTAGTTGTAATTGTGATAAGTAAAACCAGCTCATTCTGCTCTAAATATTTTGAATTGAGGATGATGTTTGCAAATGGGCTGAGAGAACTTTACCTGTGTCATTGAACAGCTACCGAACAGTAATTGCCTTTCACTTAAACAGTACTGACAGATTTTTTTAGTATCCCAAGGGCTTTACATCTCCTTGTTTGTTTAGCACAAATGAGCGTGTGTGACCTTCAAAATACTCTTGTGTTCGTGTAAAACATTTTAACTGGTTGTGAACCTTAGGGATATTAATACTGATAAAACACATTAATTACAACTTGATGTAAATGTGGTAAATACTCTAGTCCAGAATTAATTTCATTCTAATTTTTTTTCATTGAGGGGACATTTTCTGTGAGGAAAAGAAAATTTTCTGTGACAAAGGGTAAACTTGAAAGTTGTCATCTAATGCAGCTGTGATCACTCAGCTTGGCTGCAGAGGGCATTTCAGTAGAAATTAATCAGGCCATGTTAAGGTTAAAAGGTGCTTGATGGATTTTCTAAGCTTAAAATGCATTTTATTTAACTGAGGAAACTTTCTCTGCATTGTTGCTGGAGTGATACTTGGTGTTACAGGTGCCTTGTCCCTTCTGCCCAGGTCCTGGAAGGCTCACTTGTCCTCGCTGTGGGACAGAGTAAGAAGAAGAAGACCAGGTTCTCCACATCTGGGGAACGACTTGAATTTACCTTGGTATCAGTTTTTTACCCATCTGGAAGATCATGATCCTGAAATTTATGAGGATCCGGAGAAGATGGTGGCCTTTGTCCCACGGGTTGTTACGCGGGCAGCTTCCAGCCCCCTCCACGGCCAGGGCACAAACCTCGGGGCTGCAGGACAGCAGTGGACACAAATCCCTGCGGGAGCACCGCAGGAAGTGGTGAAAGTGGAGTGTAAGCTGGTGACTGGAGCTAAAGCTGTGTTTGTGGTGGTGACAGAGGACACGGGGTTGTCTCTCGCTCTCTGGGATTTTGAGTCCCGCGACGTGACGTGTTCCCACTTCGGCACAAACAGTGTTTATGTGGAGTGCAGTGCAGAGCTGCCACTGTGTCTGCTGCTCACAGGTGAGGGGTCATGGATTGTCCTCAGACAGCTTTTGGAGGGGGTTCTGCTGGTGTTCTTTCCTCTCTGCCTGGCTGCTGTTGGCTCACGGCCCTTCCATTGCACGGGTGAAATCCTGGCAGAGCTGCTGCAGCTTAGTGTCATCCTTTGGGAAGAGAGGCGGTGGATGGAAATGCTTTAATACTGAATATCTTTAATTGTGGTTTGATTCTTTTCTTTAGAGCGTGGTCTGTCCCTAGTTCTGTTTGGTGTGACCCAAGAGGAGTTTTTGAACAGACTGATGATGTTTGGCAGCGCTGGAGTCGTGGATTCCGTTTGTCACCTCAATGGATGGGAGAGATGTTCCATTCCAGTCCATGCCCTGGAGGTAAGGAGAGCTGGTTCACGTCTTACAAATAACAGAAGTATTTCTTTCAAGTAATGAACACAGTTTATGCAATGCTAATGGTGGTTTTAGACACAATTAAAAGTGCACTTTAAACCTAGGGGCGAAAAGAAGTGGTTTAGTTATTAAATAACAAAACCCCAAGTAATGCAGATTAGTAAGCCTAAAGTAGAAATACCCAACAAAGTGAATGCCCATTAATAAAATAAAGCAGAATTTTGAAGTAAGCAGTGCTCAAAAATCCCTCTTGATTGGACTCAAAAGCATTTTTGCCAATTTGCTCATCTGCAGCAGTTTTTGTCCTCTTGCAAAATGTCAAATATTAAAAGAAATCCTTGGAACTAGATTCTGGGTTTGTTGTACCATTCTTATAAAGCTGGAGGAGAACCAGCAGGAAGTATACGATATGTGTAGAATTTAGAATCCATGCATAATTGTTCTTCTGCCTGTTTGTCCAGGCAGGTTTGGAAAATCGCCAACTGGACACAGTGGACTTATTTTTAAAAAGCAAGGAAAGTGTTTTCAGTCTCTCTGCTCCCTGCTCTGGGCCTGGGCAGAGCACTGATGGTGCATCCCAGACCTACCTGAGAAGTAAGTCAGTCCCTGCAGCTGCAGAGGGGTTTCAGTTGAACTGCCTCTCTCTGTGGGACAGTGCAGATGTTTCATCTTTGTCTGTCACCATTGCAGATTTGGAAGAGCTCAGGCCAGCTTTAAACTTGCTTTGCTCAGCAATCCAAGAGAATGATATGGAGCCTCACAGCAAACACTTCTCTGAGCAGCTCCTGAACCTCACCCTGACTTTCCTTACCAGGCAACTGGAAGAAATCTTTGTGCACACACAGGGTAAGGCGACTCCTTTTGAGTCATGTCTAGTACTGTGTCGTTGTTTAGTTAAGTGGGAACAGCAACTTTTTTAATTAAAGGCTTACATTTGCCCAGAATTAACACAGGAAAGTGTCAGAGATGAGTGAATGAAAGGTTTTCATCCCAGCATTTTAAATGGGACTTACCTGATTAATAGTTGGTTGGATTAATAAAAAATGTCAGTTCTTATGTACTGGTCTCTGAGGGGTAAAACACCTCAGTGAGGGCAGGGAGCACTGGTGGGGCTGTGACTGTGTCCTGACAGGATGCAGAAAGTGCTGGGCATTGGCAGTACCTGTGCAGGTGAAAGAGCTGGTGAAAGTTTCTGTTGATCAATCAGGAGAACATTCAGCATTTCCAGACACCAAAAATCCTGTCTTGTCCATTCCTGTTTAACTGGTATCTTTGATGCTCTTGGCAGAACCCGATGAGTTCCTGCAGAAGGCTGCGGATATTCTGACTGATTACATTATTAAACTGAGGAAATTCCTGAGAAAATATCCTCGCCCACAAATCGATCCAGTGCACACAGGAGACGATCAGGATGAAGAGCTGCCTGAGATAGAAGAGAGCCGTGTGTGGGAAAAACTGACAGCAGAGGTGAAAATGAGTAACCCAGTTTTTACTGGTCTTATTAAATATATCTGAGGGGATCATTGGTGTGGAAATGTCTTAAAGTATTGGGGGAAAGGTCAGGGATTATAGGGATTATAAGGACAGTAACACCGACGATAGACGAGTTTGCTCCACTGTTTCTCTGCTGTAGGAAGTCATTGCTGAGGCCATCTTAAGCAACAAAATGCCAGAGGCCCAGATCTTCTTCCGAATGCATCAGCATCCTGCTGAGAATCTGCAGGAATTTATTCAGACGGGTCTGAATCTGGTCTACGACCGTCTGCTGAAGGACAACACCAGGGAGGCCTCGGAGCTGCTCCGAAATATGGTGAGAGGTGTTCAGTGGTTCTTCTGCTTTGTGACTGATGAAGTCAGTGAGTGCTGGGAGTATGGGGAGCTCAGGGGTCCTGCGGGTGCGATTCCACCGGACTCGGGTGTTGCAGTGAAAATTAACGTGTTTGGAAGAGCTGCTTTGAGCACTGGTGCCCTCAGGAGGCTGAGGGAGCCAGTTTGGGGGGTGATGTCATGGGCCACAAGGTGTGAAGGTGATTCTGGCAGGTGAGGTGTTAAAGGGCACAGGGTTTGTACCCAGACCTGCTGGAGACATCAGGCACATCCCTGGGTTGCTGTGACACTTCAGGAGCTGCTGAAGGGAACATCACGAGCTTGCTTTGGAAGGGAAGCATTTATTCCATCCCTGTACAGCTGCACTTTACGGTTTGCATACAGTGGGTGTCTCCTTTCCTGCCAGGGCTTTGATGTGAAGCAGGAATTGCACAAGATCTGTTTCTACACTGTGGATAAACACGTCAGAGATCTGCTGGTAAGTGCAGCAAAGGCTCTCCTTGTCCAGCGCTCGGGTCTGAACCTCGTGTGTTTATGCTGAGGGAAACCAGTGTACTGGACTCACTTTCAGAACAGACAGGCAGGTTTTGTCCCTGCATCCTGGCAGTGTAGTTATTGAGACGTGCCAGTGCCATGCCCGTGTTCCTTTGTGTTTGTAGTTCAAGTAAAAGTCAGTTAAAATGTCATTTCCTTGTCCTGGCTCTGCTCTAGTTCCCCTGTCCTTGCACACAGAATGGAGTCCTCGTGTCCTTTAAGTGTGTTGCCCTCTGCTTCCAGCATTTTTTCCTGCAGTTGGTAACTGTTTGCACTTGCAGGGTCGTTTGCAACTTGAATATATTAAAAGTAGATCAAAATGACAATTGGAGGTAATACTTTAATTTGAATTAAAGGTGAAAGTTTTACGGGAAGAAAATTATTTTTCTGAAAAAGAGAAGAAAATGATAGACTTTGTGCATCAGGTTGAAAGCTTTTACTCGGAATCCTTCCAGGAAAATAGAGAGATTCAGTCTCTTTCCAGGTAACGTGGGTTAACAGTTTTAATTGTTAATTAATAATAGTAATAGGATTTAAAATGTGCTGGCTTCTACATTCTGTGTGATTTACTCCACTAATAAATACAGTCTCAATGTCATTAATTTCACACTGGTCTTTGTTTGCAGAAATCAGGGTCGGTGGGGGGATGAAGCAATTTCCTCATTAACGTAAAGTTGCTGTCATGTTCTCTCCAGACCAAGTCATGACTTTCTCTTGTCAGGGTAACAGAGCCCTGCTGCTCATGTCATCACTGTAGATAAGCGTTTTTAATAGCAAGTGATGTTATTATTAATCAAATTAAACATTCAGATGGAATGCTTGCTGGTTTTGATGTATATCCATAATACACAGCAAGCTAAGGTAACTTAGAAGAACCATTTACAGTTAAATAATCGTAAAAATGTTGCAATACTTACTATTTGCCATGTCAGTTTTGGGGAAATGAGGTAATTCTTTGGTTCTCAAACCTTTAGTTCAAGTCGGTCCCTCTGCCACTTCCAGAGCTCTTCGAAATGGACTGGCAAAACTTGTTGACCTTTCCATCGCCTTCTGTTTGTTAGATTGGTGACTGTTTATTGAAAGAGCAGTAAAGAACGCCCTGATTCCACCCTCCCTTGCAGCGTCAGCGAGTGGAGGAAGGACCGAGACCTTTCCAGGCACGCAGCAGTGCTGGACTCGGTGCTGGGCTGGGACAGACACAGGGCCCACAGCCGGAGACTGCGGGTCGTGTTCGACTGGGCTCAGTGGTGGGATGAGCTCACGCAGGAAATGATCCTTCTCCCCAGGAAACCACGCCAAGGCAAGTGTTTGGGAACAAGGACTTGAACTGGGAATTAGAAACCTGCCACTGCAGTGCTGCGGGACTGGCACTGCTGTAACTGAAGTGGGAGCTACCACAGCGGGTCACCTTTTAGCAGGGAAACTGGGTAACAGTGGGGTTTTTTAATCCTGCTGCATCCTGCATCTGCGTTTTTCCTGTTTGGAACTAGCTGAAAAGGACTTGCCTGAGGCATGGCCACCTGTAAACGGGTCCTGCTCTGCCATGTTCTCCCAAGCTCGTTGCACTGTGGTGTTACTTCCAGCTCTGCCAGCATAAAGCTCTGAGGAGCTGTAACAATATCCTTCACCTCAGCATCATATTTGCAACTGTTCATTAAAAATAAGTGCATGGAGCGACAGGACACAGGGAATGGCTTCCCACTGCCAGAGGACAGGGTTAGGTGGGATATTGGGAATAAATTCATCCCTGTGAGGGTGGGCAGGCCCTGGCACAGGTTGCCCAGAGCAGCTGTGGCTGCCCCTGGATCCCTGGAAGTGTCC
>JAWMRA010000016.1:987678-1005048 GCA_035584735.1 Pseudotriccus pelzelni | reverse complement strand
CCCAGAGAAGCTGTGGCTGCCCCTGGATCCCTGGAAGTGTCCAAGGCCAGGTTGGGCAGGGCTTGGAGCAACCTGGGCTGGTGGAAGGTGTCCTTGCCCATGGGACTGGGTGAGCTTTAAGGTCCCTTCCAGCTCAAACCATTCCATGGTTCCATATGTAAAGGAATATCAGTATTTCCCTCAGCAGTGTTTGTTGTGCTGATTTCATCCGTTTGCCTTTTTTGAAACACAGAGCTCAAGACGTGCAGTCCTGAGGTTCTTTGGATGCACTTGACAGCCCAGCACGACTGGCTGAGTATCTGTTCCTGGATTGAGGAGTCAGAGCCCAGGCAGGCTCGGAGTGGAACCGCTGCCTGGCCCCCTCTGACTCCAGACATCGTTGACCGGAACACGCGGTGCAGCAGCTACATGAGACATGAGATCCTCAACAAGCTGGCCAGGTACGTGCCCTTGGTGCCTTGCACTAACTGTCTATCCCGTGTGAAGCCAAAATCAGATGGATAGAGAAGGCTTAATTTCTGTATTGGAAACAATTTCTATTTTGGAAACAGCACAAATCCATTAAAATTTAATTTTAGTCTTTCGCTTCCACTTAACTGAAAACAGTAAGAAACATGAGTAAAGGAGAAATCCTCCCTCAGCCCTTGGATCTTTCCCAGTGATTATGTTCCTGATGCTCACTTTAATGCAAGTGGGAATTCTAGGAGCACAGGATTTCCCTCCTCGCACCTTGTTGTCTGCAGTGACCTGCAGGAACCACAGTGTTGTTTGAGGACCATCAGACAGATTTTGGCACATTGTGTTTTCCTCAGCAGTGAATTAGTCCCTGAGAAGGAAAGGTGTGCTTTAATTTTGAGCTGAAAACACCCTTCAGAACGTGTTGAAAAGAGAACTGTCTGATCTGTGTTTTCTCTGCTTTCTGACAGAAATGGAATTTTTGTCCGTTCTGAGCTGGAAGATTTTGAGCTCCTGCTCCAAAGGCTGTCGTGCCTCGGGGGAGTCCTGCAAAATCCTCACCCTGTCCCAAAATACAGCTCTGCCAGTGGCTTGGACTTCCATGCTCAGTTTGTCCTCCACTGCTTACAGCACAATTTGCAGTACCTGCTGTACACCTACCTGGACTATTACAGGTAGGAATGCTTTTCATCCCTCAAATCCAGTGTGGATTTAAAGAATGAAACACAATTTTAACAGTTGCTGGTTAGAGTTTTCCTCAACCCTTCCTGTCTATTGACAAAGACCTCCTGGGTCACAGTAGTGTCATTTAACAAAATCTGTGGGGCAGTGTGGGAGGTTTTAAACTGTATTTTGAAGTTTTATTCAGGTTCTCTTAATATTGATTTGTGTGTCAGTCATCAAAGGAAACAATTACAGTTGTAATTAGTATAATGCTACAGGCAATACAATGTCAAATGAGCCAAGGCAACTTGCTCTTCCTAAACACAAGTGTGAGTTCGTTCTTGATGCGTTCACAAATTACTGGTTTCCATCTAAATTAGGATGAGTTGGGATTTGAAGGAGGAAGCAATATTAGGCATTGGAACTGTGTGAATACTTTGCAATTAAAATTTCTGTAACTCCAGTCTAACACTGGAATTATCAAGAAGGTAAAGGTGGACCAGAAAAAAGTCAACAAGTCATTTTTTGTTATTTGTCTGATTGATTTTAGTTTGCATAACACCAGTCAGGTGCTCCCAGCCTTCAATGCTGTGTTACATATCGGGGCGGAGGGTGGTTACAAATTCTGTGTTTTCACTGTGCTGTTCATTTATTTCCAGCTTAACCCCTTCAAACTGCCCTGTTTTGGAGAACAAGGAGCTGCACGAAGCACATCCCTGGTTTGAATTCCTGGTGCAGTGTCGAGGGGTTGCCAGTAATCCCCGAGGTAGGAATCTCTCTCCAGAGGGGGCTCCCTGTTCTGCTGAGGGTCGGGCACAGCTGGACTAAACCCTCTGCTCTGCTGAAAACCTCCTGTTGACCTTGGCAAATCACTTATGTGGCCATCAGTTCCCCATCTCTAAAGTTTGGATTATGATTCCTCCTGAAGCTGTGCAGAAAGATTTGGAGGCTGCAGATATGTGAGAGTTATTTTGTGTATGGTCATCATTACCCCCAAGTTTATTATGTTCCCAACAGGATGATCAGAAGGGGAATTCATAAAAAAGTGCACATCCCACTAAAATTAAACCTTTCTTTAGTCCTTCTGGTGCACTTTGACTTCTCTGCCCTTGGATTATATTTGCTTTTTTTTTTTGCTGTTGTCATTGCAAATGAGCAGAATTTGTGCCCTTAACTCATAGCACATTTTCAACGTTTCGTCTTTTGCTGAGTCACACATTAACACAAGATAAAAATAAGCCCAAGTGAAGCTTTTTTTAGAAAGTGTGATCAGTGTAGGGTAAAGAATTGAACTAACACACTGTTTAACTGTGGGGCTCAATCCCAGTCAATCCTGTAAGCAAAACTGTGGTTTGAAATTGGGGAAAACTTGGTAAAATTTAGATCAGCCTGTCTGTATTTGTAAGTAAATTGAGAAAAATCAGTATTAACAACCAAAGGTAGAAAATGCGGGATTTTTCATAGTTGGAGAACAGTTGTAATGTGTGATTAACGATTTGATATTGGGTTTGCGTGAAACTAAATCTCACTTTTTTTTCCTGTTAAGATCCAAAGATGGTTTTCCAGGCGAGTCTGGCAAACGCTCAGATCCTGATTCCCAGCAACCAGGCCAGTGTGAGCAGCATCCTGCTGGAGGGCAGGACCCTGCTGGCCCTGGCCACCACCATGTACTCCCCTGGGGGCATCGACCAGGTACTGGGGGTGGGCACCACATCCCTCAGCAGCTTCTCTGCCGCCGGTAGTTCTGCTTGTAATAGAAAAGTGCTCAGTGAGCCACGTGTTGGAACAGAATTTATTAACACAGAGGGTGTTTTCATAACGCTGCACCTGAAACATCAGGTGCTGTTGGAGATATGTCTGATACAACTGAAAAGCATGTTATGGGGAAAAAATGATACTTCTGTGTTGTCACTGCGTGTCAGATTCCCCTGGGGTAGTTTGGCACATTCAGAAATTGTTTTGTCTTAATGCAGTTTCTTCTCAATTAATTAACTTTGCTTCCTTGCAATGTAGGTTCTTCAGAATGAAGATGCGGAAAAGCCTCTAAAGAAAGTTGATCCTCAGCTCTTAAAAATGGCCTTGACCCCTTACCCCAAGCTCAAGGCTGCTCTCTTTCCCTCCTGTACTGCTCATGGCATTTTGCCACCTGACATCTCTCTCTACCATCTTCTGCAGGTAAGAAAGAAGGAGCAGAGCGAAGAGAAGCTTGTTTGCAGTTAAGAGCCTGGAGGGAGGGGGCCACGTGTTGTTCCCTTGGAATCCTTAGTTTGGGGCTTAAGTTTATGGCTTCGTTCCGAACAGTTTAATTTTAAATGGTGTATAAATGCTGTGAGTCTGCAGTGTTAAACTTGAGCAGCCCTGGAATGTCAGGGAGGGATATTGTTGCAGTGTTCAGTGGGAAAGTTGTTTAGTATTGCAGAAATGAAAATATTTAAATTTTAGAATGTTTTTAACAGTCTTAGAGACATAGAATTGAGGGTTAAAGGACAGTGATGGCATATTCTTAAGCTGCCTCAATGTGTTTTGTTTTTAATCTTTCAGTCGTTAGTTCCCTTTGATCCCTCGAAATTATTTGGCTGGCAATCAACAAACACTCTTGCTGTATCAGGTATGTTTCCTGTCAAGGTTTAGATGCTTTTCTAGCCTCGAAAAAAGTACCTTCCAGTGGAATGGTTTGGCTGGGAAAGTGACTCAAAAGGCCATTTCTTTCACCAAAAAATAGTGTAATTTACTAAATTTGTGTTTTGAACTGAAATCCCAGATAAGGTACCTTTTTACAATAAACTCCTCACAGACAGATTTTTTTTCTAAGTATAAGATAGAAAAGCAATGTCTTCTTTTAAAAGCGAGCTGAGGGGCTCAGAAGGGACCCAGAGTTCTGATCTTCCACTGAGAAGTGGCATTTCAGTGGGGTTTGGATATGCTGAGATCTGAATTAGGACCAGGGCAAAGGGATTTGATGGTCAGCTCACGTCCTGTCGCTAAAAGCCACTTTTTGATGTTTAATTCACCTGCTAATCAGCTCATGGTGATGCTCTTCCCAGATGCAGCCAGTGAGCTCCCTCACTTCTCGTGCCCCGAGCTGGTGAACAGGCACGCGGTGCTGGAGAGACTGGATTTCCTGTACTACCTGCACCACAGCCGGCCCTCCTTTGCCTTTGGCACCTTCTTGGTCCAGCAGCTGGTGAAGAGCAAAACCCCCCGAGAGCTGTAAGTCTCCTCCAAAGTGACAGCGAGCTCTTTGGCCGTTAGGGTCGAGCGCACGGGGCAGCATCAGTCCTCCCCGGCGGCGAGCAAGTGGTGAGCGGTGAAATTTTGGGTTGTGCTGAAGTCTGTTTGGTCCAGCGTCCGCTAGGATAGAAATAAATATCCCCTGAGTGGAGGCGAGCTTTATTCTGAATTAGCTAAGTAAAATCTGCACAAGGAAAGCAAGGAACGGGGAATGTTCCACCTTTATCAAACACAGGTGGGCTCTTCTTTTGGGAACCTGAACCCCTAGATCCCTTTGTAGGGAAAAAGATGCTGCTTTCCTTTGACATTTCCGAAGGGTGACAGTTCTTTAGTTAAATTAATAAAGCAGATAATGTACTGGAGGTTGATGGAATTAAATTTTCTGACTGAAGCTTCAAAATTAGGTGTTCGAAAGGATACAGTCAGATTACAGATCTTCCATGTATTAAATTTACTCTTCAGTGTATTCAAAATTGGTAGGAGTTACATCAGAACACATCACTTTTTCTGGAAGGTCTGGGTGGTGTGTTGGTCACTGCTGGTTTCTCTGTGTCATTTCTGACCAGATCAGTTTCCCTTGTGGAAGGCTTTGTTCTCGTACCTACATTTGTTATAAATACGACTGTTTCGCTTCGTCGTTACCTTCCAGAGTAAACCTTGTAGGTGCTGGTTTGTGTGGGGAATATTCCCGCTTACAGAGGCCGTGTGTTCCTCCCGTTGCAGGATCCAGCAGGCAGGGAAGGAGGCCCATGTTTTAGCCCTGTCCTCCTTCGGTGCCCCCTCCGTAGGAGCAGCCTGTGTGTGCTTTCTGGAGCTGCTGGGCCTCGACAGCCTCAAGCTCAGGGTGGATCTGAAAGTTGCAAACATGATTTTCAGCTACAGAACTAGAAATGAGGAATCTCATCCCGGTCAAATCAGAGACTCTTTGGGTAAGGGTGTCTTTTGTCCGGTTTGAAATAGAGGGCTGTGGATTTTTTGGGAAGAGCAGCAGAGAGGGATGGGAAGATGGTGACTGATGGCTCAGGAACGCAGGAAAAGCATCTAAGAATTTTGTTCTTTTGTTCCTGTTCTTTACTGATTTTGAAGGTGCATTTTGAACCTGTCATGTCAAGGCAGGAAGACTTATATAACATATAATAAATCATGGATTCAGAACTGCATCAGGATCTAAGAGGCAGTCCCACAGCTGCCTAAGGATCTGTAATGTTTAGTGAGGTTTAGCCTAATGTTGTAATAATGTAATAGAGAGTTAAACGAAGTCGGTTACTGAATCTCTTTTCACGTTTGAAAACTGTGTTACAGCAGTGAAATCAGGGAAATCAGAGCTGTAGGGAAATTTAATTTATCCTAGGGATAACTTTAGAGAGTTGAATTTCTCACTCCAGGTCCACAGGTGTCTTTGTTTCGAATAGCATCTCAGTAATAGCAATATGTTCTTTTAAACAGTTGAAAAGTTAACAAAATTGGCTGATGGTGAAAAAGCAGCAGCAGCAGCAGTTCTTCCCTCCTTGGAAGAAGCCTTCTGGGATGCAATTGAGCATCAGGGAATAAAGAGGTGAGAACAGCGTGATTTAAAGGGCTGTGGTGGGTGAGCGCTGAATTTTGCCATCTGTGTATCGGGTGATATTAAAGACACAAGACACGACAGTGTCCCTGCCTTGGTGGTGGGAATGTCCTCGGGGTGTGGAGGCTCCCACAGGGGAGTGTGAGCCCGTCTGTACTGAAGCCCCTGGAGGTGCTGGTGGTGCCCTTTGGTTACAGCTGAAACCTTTGAATTCTGTGCAGGACATCCAGTGACTCCAGAAGGCAGTGGGCCTTGGTCATGCAGTTCTGCAAGCTGCACAACATCGGGCTGAGCGCGTCCTACCTGCGGGAATGTGCCAGGTCCGGCGACTGGCTGCAGTTCCTGCTGCAGAGCCACCTGTACGGCCACCAGCCGGGCCAGGTGAGCTGCCTGGGCCTCAGGGGAAGGGGCCAGGAGAGCATCGGTGTGGGGACAAACTCAGCACTTGCAGGGCTTTAGCTCTGGAGTGTCAGCACCCCTGGCTGTGACAGCCCTTCTCTTGCAGCCACGCTTCCCAGCTCTGCTGCTCTTCTCTCCTCTTGGTATGGGAAAAGCTGACACAAGGACAGGAAATGCTGCAGAGAGAACTGACTGTCCAGCAGACCCAGTGACATGGGTCTGAGAGCATGGAAGTGAGCTATGAAAGGAAAAAATTAGGGACAACCCCCCTACCTTGTTGGAAAAATCATTTGTGATTGTATTAATCAGTGTGGAGACAATTTTCAGAGAGGAGTTATTAGAGTGTCTCTTTGATGTGAATTGGACGTTTGTCAAGAAGGGATTTAATTTTCATTTTTAATTTAGTTAAAATTATTACATGCTCATACTGATTGTAAATTTAATTTAAAATCATTTAGTTAGTGGGGTTTTTTTATTGGAGAATTGCCAGATGTTCAGTGGAAGCTTTAATAAAGCCACTTGTCTTTCCTTTCAAAGCTCACATTGATTTTTGTGTAAAGATACTTAAACTTCTGCAAACCCAAATCCTCCATTTTTGGTGTTGAACATTATTTCAAAATTAGTGAAATAGTGCCAATACATTAAAGCAATTTGGGAAACCTGCAGAAGCTACCTGGAAAATCCCAGGTAAGATGATACTTAGGAGGTCTGGGGTTTTAACTTCGTTGTTGTCTGGAAAAGAAAAATAGATAATCATACAAAAGCACCCCACTAGAGGCTTTTCGTGCTCTGCCGGTGGCAGTACAGGAGACGTGGCAGAACTGAGTGTCTCTGAGAGGCTTTTTAGCTTCACAGAACGGGATGAACTTCAATATTTTATTAAATAATTCACAACTACAGAACGCTTTTTCCTCTCTGCGTCTCTGAAATTGTTCTAAAAAGCTGAATTTGAAGAATGTTTCATTTATCTTTGCGTATTTACTGCTTCAGTCCTCCTTCCCCCTCCCTCTTTCTGGGTCTCGCTGCAGAGGTGATTTTGGTTCTGTTTTCCCAGGTCGTTTCCCTCCTCCAGGATTTCCCTCCCGCCTTACACGATCACTTGGCGCTGGCCCTGGGGAAGTTCCTGTGTGCCCAGGACGGAGCTGTGGCCCAGGGCAGAGGTGCAGAGAGTGTGTTCCAGGTGCTGCTGCAGTGCCAGGGCAGCCCGAGCCCCTGGCAGCAGCTGCTGGCTGCAGGGCTGAGAGAGCAGGCTCCTGTCCTTAGTGTGCTGGCTGCCTGTGTGCCCGTGAGTACCCGCGGAGCCTCAGACACACCAGCAGGGAGGGCTGAGGGTGGGGCAGGGTTCTGCTCAGGGGTGGATGTGCAGTTGCATTAACAGCTGCTTTTCTCCGGTTTCGTGGTAGTTGTGACTGGTGTGACACAGTGATTTTTTTTAACGAGGGGACGTACAAAGCCGTCGTTTTTGGCGTTCCCAGGACGCGAGCGTCGTTCCCTGTCTCTGTGTTTGGATCGTCACCTCTGTGGATGTTGGCACCAGAGCTGAGGCAACAAACCACCTCCAGAGCTCAGCGGAAAACCACCAGTGGGACCTGCAGGACCTCTCAGTTATCTGGAAAACCTTCTTAAGGAAGCAGAAAAGTAAAACACTTCTAAATGGCTTCCAGCTGTTTTTAAAGGTGAGGGAGTGTGTTTCTGGGGGTGCATTTGAGTGTTTCTCAAACCGTCTGGGAGAGGAGGTGGCCTGTAAATCCCCCTCTGGAATAACCTGGGTTATCCACTGAAATCCCAGTCAAGGAAGAAAATCTTGGGATGGAAGTTCTTCCAAGTACCACAGATCTGCAGATCACATATCAATTTTGCATGCAATTTTAATACATTGGAGCTTTACCGTTTTAGTACTAAGGAAGACAAATTCTGCTTTTATTGAGGTACTTTTAGAGAATAATTATAACCTATTTCTGTGTCTTAAAGGATTCCCCTTTACTGCACATCCTGGAGATGTATGAACTGTGTATGAACTGTAAAAAGTACAACGAAGCTAAAACCAAACTGGACAAGTTTCAGGAAAGTCTCTCAGAGGTAAAGACATTAATTTTCTCTGAATGTCACTGCCTGGATCTGCCCTTACTGGAAGTGATGGGCATCCAATGTCACATGTGAAAGTAATGGAAAGGGGTGTGATGGAAAGCAGCAGGTTTCAGCAGATTCTTTTTATTGCTCACAGTTGAAAAAAGTGTTTTTGACAAAACCCCCGGTTAATTTTCCTAAATGAGTTTGATTTAAATTGCTGTGGGCAGAGTGAAATACAACGTCATCCTCCTGGGTGTGAGCAGTTCACTGCTTTGAGGGTTGGCACTGACCACTGCTGGTAAATGGAATTACTTGTAGTGAGTAAGGAATAATTCAAATAATTGAATTATTTATGGGATAGTCTCTATTCTGTGTTGACCAGGGCAAGTCAATACTGAGCTGATAAACCAGTGACGTACAGGGAATATCTAGCCAAGAGAGACAGCTTTTTGGATCTGTTTGAAAGGTTCAGAAAAGTCTGTGCTGTTACTGCAGGTTTGGATTGGAAGGCGACTCGGGGGTCTGAATTTCACACCTGACCAAACCCTGGTGGAGCAGTTGGTTTAGGAGGACCAGAGGCTTCCCACCCTGTTCCTTGTCTGTCACAGACAGATGTTTTCACAAATTAGTTCAGTTCTTCCCTTTCCTGCCCAATTTTCTAGTTTCCTGAATACGTTGGTAACAAACATTCCATGTCATTTGTGGTTTTCCCTGCTGGAATTGAGGCTCAGGCCAGCTCTGAGCTCTGACCCGAACCCTTTCCCTACCTAAGCGGATGTGCTGTAAAGGATCCAACAGTGATAGGGATTATTTATCCAGCAATTTATTTGATCTGTCCATTTATGATCCTTCTTTTCTCTCTTCCTCGATCATCAGGAGTCACTGGTGGTCACCCTGCTGTAAAAGGCACTATTTTCAGATCAAACAGGCATCAGTAACGGATCAGAGCTCCCTTGGGAGTGGCAGGTCATTGTTTCCTAAGGAGGCAGATCTGGTACACCTTCCATTCCCAGTGCCATTCCCACCAAATGCAGAATATATTCGTAATAAACCCCAACACTGAAAAATCTTTTCCTGCACAGCTCAAAGCTGGAGAAGAACCAGCAGCCCCTGAGTTCCCTGTGCCGTGGCTGGAATCACAAGCGCTGTTCCTTCTGGAGCTGATGATGCAGCAGTGCAGGACGGACTATGAGTTGGGAAAGCTCCTACAGCTCTTTGCTGCAGCAGAAAATCTCCTCCTGGATGGTAAATACAGGCTCCCCTGTGAATCCCATGCCCACTGGCAGGGCTGGACGCTGAGGGAAGCAGCGGAGTTCCCTCAGGTTTGAAACCAGCTGCCCTTTGTTGTTCATCCTCCTAAACCAGGCCCTTACGTGAAGAAACTCTGTGCCCTCAGCGAGGCCCTGAAGGATTCCTCCATATCCATTAACCGCTCCATCCTGACGAGTCACAGCCTGGAGACATTCCAGAGGGAGTGCAGGTCCATTCTGGAGCAGCTGCAGGAGAAGGGGATGTTCTGCCTGGCCCGGGAGGTCGCGGCACTGGCTGAGCTGCCCGTGGACAGCGTGGTTACACAGGAGGTACAAGGCAGTTCAGTAGTGAGGGTCACCTTCATCCTCCTGGCACTGCCAGGGGTGAGGATGCAACTTCTCATCCCTCCTGAGACACAGATATTCCCGAAGTCACTTTTTATTTTAAATGCGAGAGCACAGAACTTGTTGGCTGTAAGTGCTGAGCTGCAAAGGACAGCACAGCTGTCCTTATTCTTGACCACTTTTTACTTGCTATGCAATCAGTTCTATCTGGGGAGAAAAACAGATGGATTTGCCCATCCTTGCCCATGGCGTTAGTGGAATGAGATGATATTTAAGGTCCCTTTCACCCCAAACCATTCTGGAATTCTGTGACTTGTTGCATATTGAGACACTTGCCCAAATTCCGTGTTTCAACGTGAGTTTTCTTCCTTGGAAACAGGGTTGTTTAAAACCTCTGTGAATTTTGCAGGTTCTGAGAGATCTGCACCATCTAAGAGAGGGTGGACAGTGGCATCAAACCCAGACCAGAGCTGAGTTCTGGAAGAAGTGCAACGACACCTTCCTGAAACATTCCATCTCCAGCCAAGCCGCAGCCGGTTTTTTCCTTGATCAGGCAAACGCGGTGTTGGAATCCTCAGGGGAGGAGGGGGTCGCCGGCATTACAGAGAGACACCTGCTGCTCACCCTGGCCGGCCACTGGCTGGCCAAGGATGCCTCGGTGCCCCTGCACCAGCTGGAAGAAGTGGAGAAGCAGATGTGGATGTGTCGGATCGCACAGGGAACGTCCCGGGCGGCCGAGGGCTCGGGGCAGTCCCCGCGTCCCTCCCCTGCCGTGGTGAGCGGGGACGTGTCCTTTGACAGCCTGGCCAAGGAGTTCTCCTTCTCCAAGCTGCCCGCCCTGAACTCCCCGCGGGACCTGGAGCTGGGGGCTGCGGCTCTGGAGCCCCGGCCCGCCCTGGCTGGCGCGGAGGAGGCGGCGCTGCGGGGGCTGGTGGGGGCCCTGCTGGACGAGGGCAGCGTGCACGAGGCCGGCAGGGCCTGCAGGTACTTCCAGTGCTGCCACAGGGACCTGGCCCTGGTGCTGCACTGCAGGGCCCTGGCCTCGGGGCAGGCGGGGCTGGACGAGCTGCACCCGGACGTGCGGGCGCTGCTGGCGGAGCACAGACACGGCCGGAGCTCGGCTGAGGTGGCCCAGGAGGGCAGAGCCCCAGGCGGTGAGTAACCCCTTCCCTCAGCCCTGCACAGCTGCTGCTGCTACTGGCCTCTTTCTCCCTCTTTACACTGGTCATTTCCCCCATACTTCTGCAGGAAATAGGTGTTTGTGGCAGTGCTTTCTCTTCTTGCCTCCTAAATCCTCTCGTGAAAGGAATCTTGCCCCTGTGGGCTTCAGGCAGGGTGTTTCTTGTGTGCAGTTTCTGTAGTCCCTGAACCTTTCACTTGTTACAGATCCCAAAAATGGTAAAGCAGCACTGAAACTTCATCTCTGTTCCTGCTTTTGGAATACACGCTCTAGGATATATTTCTTTTTCTGGAGCTGAAAACGGGGATATTCTTCAAGTAATAGATTTCTCAGACTTCTTTGTGCATTATAAAGGGTTTAGCATTTATTAATAGCGAGGCTAAGGTTGAGAATGTTTATCTATAAAGTTCTCTGCATGTTTATGAAGTCTGAGTGAGAAACTGTCAGCTGGAACTAATACTGACATGTGCAAAGCTGAATAGACAGAGTAAGTGAGTCTTAAGTCTACTGAACCCTTATATAATCTTATGCTTAGGAATTCTATGTTTGAGATGTTGTGGGTATTTCGGCTGATTTCTGTTCTGTCATATTGTTTGTACCCTGAAACATTTTGGTTCCTTTTTATTGTCTCCAGCCTCCAGCGCGGAAGACTGGACGCACCTGGTGGCCCCCAGTGCAGCAGACGAGGTGGTGGCCAGTCTGAAGGCTCTCACGGAGGAGTGTGTGCACGGCAGGAGCTACTGCAGGCAGGTTCTGTGCCTGTATGAGCTCTCCAAGGTACCACCCCCGTGGGCACGCGGGCTCTCTGTGTGTGTCAGGCTGGGCTGCAGCTTTGGGGAGGGGGGATAAAGGGGGGGTGAAGGAGGCTCAGGAGCTGCAGGGGGTGAAGTTATGGATCCTGTGTGTGTGGGAAAAGGCCGGATGCTCCCTGGGCACGGGGCTGAAAGGAGCTCTAGTCCCAGCTCGCCAGCCCTGCCCTGACCCCACTGAGCCACAGCTCAGCCTGGGGCTCTGCTGAGCCTTTTGGTGACCTTCCAGCACATGCTGAGCCAGCACTTTGCCTCAGGCCCTTCCTGGGGGTTGCCCCCCAGCCCTCCAGCCTGGAGCACACAGGGCAGTTCAGCACAGAGTGCAGTGCAGGGACAGCCTGTCCCCAGGGCCTGCAGTGGCTCAGCAGTCCCGGGTGCTCTGAGCAGGCAGGACAGAGCAGCAGCAGCAGCAGTGTCTGTGCCCCTCTGCTCCCTCACCCCAGTTTGGGAGCCACCTGAGCTGCCTCTGCAGGGGACACAACCCCTTCCCCTGGGAGCTGGTCCTTATTTTCGGAATGTAGCGCTTTTTTTTTTCCTGACTGTGTGCTGAAAATATTGGCATCGTCCTTGTCACAGAAGTCCTTAGGTTTTCCTACAGAATGTTTCCTGCCTGGAATATTCAGAGTAAGTGCTTTAGGTTTGAGCTGCTAAGAATTAATCACGTATCTGCCTTGTTCCCTGTTATCCCATCCATATCCTTCTGGCCTGTACCTGGGTGTCCACACTTTTGAATTAAGGGTCAGTCAATGCTTTTCTGATGTACGTTGTTTGATTGATTTGTAATTTTGTGAAGCTGTGATATGTCAGAGCAGAGCCTCACTCAGAGCCTCACCCACTGCCCTTCCAAATGTGAAATCCGGCTTCTCTCTTTCACTGGGAGGAGAGGAAAAGCGGAGCTGCAAATCCCGCCTGGAGAAGGTGGTCAGGACAACGCCTGTTCCGGGCTGGGATTTGCTGAGTGCCCGTGTGCCCCCCAGGAACTGAGCTGCTCCTTCAGCGAGATCTCGGCGCAGGACCCCGAGAAGGTGCTTCGGGCCATCCTGGCGGGCCGCGGGCCCGAGCGGGGCCGCAGGGCCCAGGCCTTCATCGCCTGCCAGGGGCTGCAGCCCGGGGCTGTGGCACAGCTGCTGGCCGAGGAGATCACCCAGGAGCTGCTGGCACCCGCGGAGGGCAAAGGTGGGAGCGGCCTCGGCCGTTTGTGTCTGGGGAAAAAAATCTTTTTGTTAACGGTGAAAACCAAGAGTTGTTCCCTCCTGAACAGTTAGCAGTGGTGACGTGGTTCTCTCTCTCTGGCCGCAGGACAGAAGCAGGTTCTGAACCCTGCAGTGGAGAGCCAGGCATTCCTGGAGCTTGCCAAGCTGTGCCAGGATCACACCTTGGTTGGCATGAAGTTGCTGGATAAAATTGCCTCTGTCCCACGTGGGGAACTCTCCTGCAGTGAGTAAATGGCAAATCATACTTGGTGTAACCAGGGTGTAACTAATCTGGCACCGCGTGGTTTAAAATCACAGCACAAAGAGGAAAAGCAGTGCTGAAGGAGATCTTTATTACTCATCTCAAATCTGGCCTTACATTTAAGTTGATATTAAAGTAACAGAGATGAGTATGTGCACAGTAGATCAGTGTGTCGCTTAAGTGTCATACCAGATTAAGTGATCTGACATTTTGAAGGAGGATGTTGTGACTTTCTTCATATTAATCAGAGTTAGAGATGGAATGATTTTTCAAACCCAGATGCAAAACTTGTGGCCTTCCTTTTCCCAGTGCAGAGCTGGCAGGTGCTATATATAACAGATACATTTATCTGTTAGTCAGCTTTTGGTGGAGGAGATTGCAAGTTTTGTGTGTGTGAAATAAAGTTAAGTTTCAGAAAATGATCCAAAACCCCCAGACCTTCCCCCAGACTGAATGAACGCTCCTAGGGAAACTGTTACTCCTTAGAATTGCACAGGAGAACCATCGTAGCTCAACTTTCTCCTGCAGTTCTGCTGTTTGTCCCTGCAGAGGTTGTGCATCCTCTGCAGGGATGGCATCGCTTCTGGAGAGTCACCTGGAGTTCTTCTGTTCTTCAGTTACAGAACTGCTGATCCTGGCCCACAAATGCTTCAGTTTGACTTGTCACATGGAAGGGATCACCCGAGTGCTCCAGGCAGCGCGGCTCCTCACGGACCAGCACTTGGCTCCCAAGGAGGAGTATGGACTGGTGGTACGTGCCTGGGGGCTCCTGGGCCTGGCGGGTGCTGTGGGAGGGGGTCCCTGCACGCTGGAGCAGTAGCTGTGCTGGGAGCAGCGTGGGGAGTAGGTGTGTGATGGAATCCCAGAATCCCAGACTGCCTTGGCTTGGAAGGGACCACGGGCAGGGACACCTTCCACCAGCCCAGGTGGCTCCAAGCCCCATCCAGCCTGGCCTGGGACACTTCCAGGGCTGGAATTCGGTCATTCACCTCTGGGTGACCGGTCTTGAGCGTTCGGTCTGCTGTGTGCAGGTGGTGACTTTTCTGTCACAGAAGCTCTTAAATGACTTCTCTGGAAAAGCAGAGGTGGAGATAGTGGAATAGAGAGGTGGCAACAGTGTAGGAAATCAGAATGGCAATGTCAGAGTAATTCAGGCACTGGTGAAATGTGATGATCTGTGTTACTGGGCTGCGGGGCATTTTTCATTCCTGTCTTGGGAGGATTCCTGGAGTCTGGGGACATGCCCAGTGGAATGGTGTCCATGCTGAAATGTTCCCTGCCTGTTCTCATTTGGTAAAATTACGTCCTTTTGCCTCACTGCAAAAAGGATGCAGTAGGTTGGTTTAAAAATAACCCCCTGTGGCTCCCGGGGAACGTGGGCCAGGCTGGTGTGGCTCCCTGTGCCTGGCCCTGCCCTGGCAGGGGTTGTTTTTCACCCTCCTGGCAGGGGTTGTTTTTCACCCTCCTGGCAGGGGTTCTTCACCCTCTTGGGGTCCCACAGGTGCGGCTGCTGACGGGCATTGGCAGGTACAACGAGATGAGCTACATCTTCGAGCTGCTGCACCAGAGGCAGCACTTCGAGGTGCTCATGAGGAAGAAACTGGACCCGGTACGTGAAGGCAGGAGGGGGGAACGCTCAGGGACTGGTGTGGCTGCATCAGAAACTGGTGTTTACACAACATGGGATTACCTGGGGATTTTACTTATTGGAACTGTGGGTCGAGTTTCATAGAAATAAATTAATTCTGGGGTTATTCTAGATTTAGTTGAACCAGTTTTTTCTGATTAGTTCAGGGCTGCAATGAAAGCAGCGTGGAAACTTCAGACTTGGCATTGTCAGAGTTTTCGTGTCCTGCTTTGCTTTTACTTCCAGTTAAAGTTTCATGGGGGGTTAAAAAATCATAAATATTCATGTCTTTGTTTAAAACAAGTCACTTTTTGGCAGTTGTACGTAGAGAAATGCACAGGTGCTGGATTTTCTCGCCCAGCACGATGCAGTTGAGCCCAAGGCTGACTCCCAGCGATGGAGAGTGTAGCGATCACGTTTTGGGCCGTTGTAGCGGAGTTGCTCGCGGGTACCAAAGTGTGGGTGGCAGCAAAGCCCCCAGCTCAGAGTGCCCTCCCTCCCCAGAGCGGGACGCTGAAGACGGCGCTGCTCGAGTACATCAAGCGCTGCCGGCCCGGGGACAGCGAGAAGCACAACATGATCGCCCTGTGCTTCAGCATGTGCAGGGAGATCGGGGAGAACCACGAGGCCGCCGCCCGCACCCAGCTCAAACTCATCGAGTCCCGGCCCTGGGGTCAGTGCTCACACCCGGGGAGGGGAGGGGAGGTCCTTTGTGTCTGGTGAGGCCCCTTGGGCTGTTCGTGCCTGCCGGGCCCGGGCGGTTCTTGTCCCCAACAGTCCCTGCCTGCCTGGCTGTTCTCCAGAGAGGGGCAGTTTTGGCTCTTACTTGGTGTGCCATTCCTGTGGTACCTCGCGTGGGACACGCCGTGTTTTCCTCGCTTGAACAGGGTGGGGCACAGTGGGTTTGTGTCCAGTGTGTGTGTGAAGTGTTGGGTTTCTGTCGGTGCAAGGGAAGTGTTCATCGTGCCCCGTGCGAGCTCTGCACGGTGGGGAGGTGCTGGGGGCACAGGGAGCTGTGCTGGACCAGCAGCTAAAACAGCAGCTGTGCCAACGATTTCTGAACTGATCTGGTAATAGTCACTGCTGGGATCTACCACAAATGTGTGCCTGGGGTCTCTTTCCACTTCTTCAATCACTTGACCAGGCTCCAGCAGTACCGGTCAGTATCTGCTCCATTAACTGAACAGGCAGTGTTCAGGTTTTTTCCTGCCTTTTTAAAACAAAAATTTTGGTTTAGTCTGTTATTGCTTTCTGAGGCACCACCAGGGACAGACCTGGCACTGGGAGGGATTTTTGTAACTTACCTTTATAAATAAGTAGTTATTCCTTTTTTTTTTTCTCCTATTTCAGAGGAGTCTCTTCAGGATGTTGCAAATTTAAAGAAGCTGCTGCTGAAAGCTCTGACTCTCTTCATTGATGCAGCAGAAAGTTACTCCAAGGTAAAGTGAGGTGAAGTGGAATGACTCGTGTATGGATTTGGGAGCACGTCAGGAGTGGGCTGAGCTGGGAGAACAGACAGAGCTGCTCTGGGGAGCATTTGCAGCATCCTGGCCTTTGGAAAAGGAGCAAAGGAATCTCTGTCTGTGCTGGCCCCCCCTGCTCAGGCTTTAACCCCCAGGGTTACAGGTCAGTTCCCCAGTTCCAGAGCAGGGACCACGAGCTTAGTGAGCAAGAGTAGAACCAAGTCTTTAAAACAGGGTGTGGTTATGGTGGAAGTGTTTGTGGGCACTGAAGCTGCGTTTAAAACTGCTGGAGTATGATCAGTGCTAAACCTGCAGCGCTCTCCATCCCTGCCCAGCTCTGAGCTCTCGGCTGCTCTCAGGGATGTTCTGAGCCCAGCTCAGAGGCTGCTGTTGTGTCCCAGGACTCGTGTGTGCGGCAGTCCCTGCGCTGCCGCCGCCTCACCAGGCTCATCACGCTGCAGCTGCACTTCCTGGGCTCGGGGCAGAGCACCAGGATCATCAACCTGGGCGGGCAGGACCTGCTGGACACCATCCTGGCCCTGCCCAGGTTCTACCAGGTGAGCTGGGCTCCCTCGGGTCCTTCTGTTGGCAGTGGCTGTTGTGCAGAGCAGAACCCGGGCAGTGTCCTGTGGGCACTGCCCACCCTTCCACGTGGCCGCCGCAGCCCGTGGCTGTTGTCCCAAATAAATATCCTATGATATACAAGGGGTGGAGGGACAGGGCACAGGGAATGGCTTCCCACTGCCAGAGAGTAGGGAGAGATGGGAGACTGGGAGAAAGTTCTTCCCTGGGAGGGTGGGCAGGCCCTGGCACAGGTTGCCCAGAGAAGCTGTGGCTGCCCCTGGATCCCTGGAAGTG
>JAWMRA010000016.1:959732-977283 GCA_035584735.1 Pseudotriccus pelzelni | reverse complement strand
GGATGGGATGGGATGGGATGGGATGGGATGGGATGAGGATAGGGATGGGATAGGGATAGGGATGGGATAGGGATGGGATGGGGATAGGGATGGGATGGGGATAGGGATGGAATGGGATGGGATGAGGATAGGGATGGGATGGGATGGGATGAGGATAGGGATGGGATAGGGATAGGGATGGGATGGATGGGATGTGATGGGACGGGACGGGATGGGATGGGATAGGAATGGGGATAGGGATGGGATGGGATCAGGACCGCGATCCCGACCCAGCCCGCCCTGCCCCTCTCCCGGGGCAGCTCCGTTCCCTCCCCGCCGCCCCGTCCCTATCGCGGAGCCGCAGCCGCGGGAGCCGCCCCGTTCCCCCGGCCCCGATATCCCGGGCTGGGAGCGGCACCGGGCTCTGCTCCTCCCCAGCGCTGGCTCCGTGCCCCCCGACACGGGCACGACCCGTGCCAGGGGCACACCGCGCTCCTGCTCCGCACCGCAACGCCCGGGCACCGTTTGTCCACCTCTTCGGGGTGTGCTTTTCCTCCTTCCCCCTCTGTCACGTAACACCGAGTAGAGGAAAGCTGGGAACATTCCTGTCGTCCCGTTCATTTCACTGCCTGCTCCAGATTTCGCCTGAAGATAATAAATTTATGTCTTCCATGTAACAGTTGAGTGGTCTCTGACACTATGATAGACATGAGCAGGAAAAAACAGGACTTCCAAATTTATCCTCCTTTCCTCCTTGGCCCCTGTTTACCAGGCCATATAAATAACAACAGAGATGTAATTACGGATCAAACAATGTCCCAAGTTATAACCTCACCAAGTCCACACATGGTTTCACAGGCTGCTGTGGGGATAATCACAAAACTGCCAGGAACTGTGCAGCGAGCTGGATTTACACAGAACACCGACATTTTCCCTCGCTGGCCTCCAGTAACTTTAGCTTGTAAAACACAGACACAATTCCTTCCCTTCAAGGCTGAAAACTGACAGGAGCAATGTCTCCATTTGCAGGAAACAGTCTCAATGAAGGATGGTATCAGCTAAAAAATCATAAAAACAGTAGCCAGAGCATAAATATTTAATATAAACCTTTCTGAGTCTAGAGACTAGAAATGACTGCAGAGGAAACACAAATCCACAGCCCAGGACTTCTCTTCCCGTCACATTTGACACGATTTGGCCCATCAGTACGACGACATTCTTGCAAGTATCAAAGAAATAAAGGAAAACCATTACATTGCATGGACAAGCAAAATTGGGATGTGCTCCACAAGGTGTGTCCAAGTCCTTCCTTAGCAGAACATCCTTGTTTGCTTCCAAAGGGCTTTTGGGGGAATTTTTTTCCCAGCATTCTGGCCCCTCACTGAGCACCTCCTGTCCCTGTGCTCCTTCCCATTCCTCCCTCCCCTCCAGGGTCTCCGGAACAGGACAAAGCTGAAACGTCATGGCCTTGGTGCGACCGACTCTTTGAGTGTCCTCGAGTGCCCTCATGGGACTCTGTGACACTGTTCTCCAGTGGAACCCGCTCAACACCACCATTATTTTTCCAGGAAAACTGTCTTCCCGTGACCCCTCACCCCCGGGCAGCTCCCCTATCTCCCCTTCCCCTCTGGGGGGGCAGTTTTTGGCTGGATCTGCTCCCACCTCAGGCTCAGCCCGTGCCTGGTCCAAGGAAGCAGCAACAGTGACCCAGGGAAGGAAGGAGCAAGAGGAGTGAAACCCTCCACAGGCACCAGTCCGATCACTGGGGAACTCCCTCAGCCTTCACATTCCAGCTTTATGCAATTCCCAGGATGGATTTTGATGTCCCTTTTAGCTCAGATCCTCCAGGCAGTGTCTTTGCCTGCAGATGAAACACGTGAGGGATTGGGATTACTTCTGGAATGAGAGGTTGGTCTTCCCACACCGCTGATATCACGGCATGGCCCGGAGACCGGGATTGCTTTAATTCTCTCTGGATCCATCCTTGATACTGGGCTTTTAAAGGTGCTGAATGGCACCAGCATGGAACTGTGAGGGTACAGAGCACACCTGCGGGCTTTGCCACATGGATCCACAAAGTCCTCGCGCTGGAAGAACAGAGCCCACGGAACACACGAGCTACTTACAGTGGAAGAGGTTCCTGCAGCAGAAGGGATTGGTTCCTCTTGGTTCCTGCTGGAAAAGCCTTGTCAGAGACCACCGAGTCCAACCATCCCCCAGCTCTGCCCAGGCCACCACTGACCCCCGTCCCCAAGTGCCACACCCACACGGATTTTAAATCCCTCCAGGGATGGGGACTCCACCCCTGCCCTGGGCAGCTGTGCCAGGGCTGGACAGCCCGTTCCACGAGAAAGTTTTCCCTAATATCCAACCTAAAGCTCCCTTGGTGCAACTTGACGCCGTTTCCCCTTGCCCTGTCCCCTGTTACCTGAGAGCAGAGCCCAAGCCCCACCTGGCTCCAACCTCCAGAGGAAAGTTAAGGCAATATTTAAGGGTGTTTAGTCAGCAGAACCGCAGTATTTGTGTTCCTTCCCTTCGGCTCTGTTCCTGCCGCAGGGCCGGTGGGATTTGCGCCCACTCCTCCTCCTCCTCCTCCACTCCCTGCTGGTCCCTGCTCCCAGCAGGCTCGATGGTGTCCAGCTGCAGCAATCCAGCCATCCCCGTGAGCGCCCCGAGCTCCAGCGCTGGGCAGAGCAGCGTTGGTTTGGGGAGGGGGGACCACGGGCTGTGGAAACGCTCCCGCTGCTCCCTGCTCGCCCCGCAGCTCCGACGCCAGCTTGAGGCTTTGCCCGCGGCGGATCCGTCTCCTCCCGCCGCCCTTGGCTGACGCCTCTTGCGCTTTGGGAGATTTCCGATCTGCTCCTGAGACATCCAGGCCTCCTGACACATTCAAAAGTAACGAAAAACGGCAGCTGGGGTGAATCCAAGGTGGAAGGTGACAGCATGACCGAAGTGAGGGCCGTTCCAGCTACAGAGCAGCTCCAGGGAAAACAAAGGATCGAACAGGTATTGCCAAAACAGGTCTGAAGGTGGTTTTGTGCTGCCAGAACCAAGATGCTCCAACCTAGAACAGAATCCATGGGGACATGGAAAAATGGACACAGGATCACCCACGATCCAGCAAGAGACCACAAAAGAAAACATTCAGAACTTTGAAGATAGGGTGTTGCACTTCCCAAAAACACATAAAATGGGAATAAATGATCCAGCTGCAGATGCACTGCTTGAGTTCAGGACATTCGAGGTTCAGCAACACCCCTGGCTGAGCCTGCCCTGGTCACAGGAGTGGTTCTGGGAACACAACCTGGCCCAGCCCCTCTGCCAGGGAACGGGGAACTTGCCCTCGAGACAACAAGAGAAATAAAACGCGTGCGTTAAAACTCTGCTTCTTTCCAGAAGGGTTTGACATTCCTCGGAAGGGACGTTTTGCAGAAGGCAGAACCCTTCTGCAGAGTTCGGTGACAAACAGCCGCCCGGCAGCCCAGGAGAACACGAACACCGGGCTGTTTCCTGAGCAGGGTCTGTCCCCTGGGCAGCCTTGCAGAACTGACAGTCGGGGCTTCCCTCACGGATCTGCTCGGCACAGCAGACACAGCCCTGAAGAGCAACGGGGCTCTGGTCCCCTCAGAGGGCACCTTCGGAACGGGGGGAGCCGCTGAGAGGACCTGGAGACAAGGACATTACCTGAACATCCCCTACAGCCGGAGAAAGGCCGCACAAAACCGGGCTCGCTCTGCTAGGTCAGGGATTCACAGCCGCTCTGGAACGAGAGAGATTTGGAGGAACCCCCCCCCCCCCTCCTCACACAAAGCTCTGCCCTCGAACTAATGACAACCCCTCAAACTCAGAGCACTGACAACGTGCCGGCAAACCAAGGAACGGCTCCAGCACGAGCTGCCCCCTTCCAAAACCCAGCAATCCTTCCAGAGCCACGGCCACAGCCCACGAAGGGGCTGCCCAGGGCGACACGGCTGCGCGAAGCAGATGTAAAGGTAACGGTCTGTACATTTTATTTCAATAAAGACATAAGACAAACAGCGTAAAGATGCCCAGATGCCCTAAAGATAAATACATTTAAAAGATTCTCATTAAAATGAATCTGTAGTATTTCTTTCCTGCAAGCAAAATACCTTTCTTTAAATACAAAAAAAATCAGTATTCTGAATTGCAAATGTTTTCACTTTTTTTTGCAGAAAATCTGCCATGATGATTTTGCTTTTAATGAATAAGGATTTTCCACAAAACAGGCTTGCTCTACATGCTAAGTTTAACAGTTCAGTGACACCATGTGCTAGCTACATACACAACAGATAATATAGTAAGAAAACACTCAACCTGATGAAAAGTTAAAATCTTCATTAATACACTGGAAAAAGTTGACATAACTCATGCCTTTTAAAATCAAAAATACAAAAATTAAATGTTTTGCTAAAAAGATTTTCCTTATTTTAAGGACTCATTTGAAAATGAAGCTGCATGTAATTTGTACAATAAAATTGTACAAGTAAACAGGTAATATACATAAAAAATTAATTGACATACTTCTCAATTATCAGCTGTCCACCTTTAATTTCCAATACTGTACTTTCTTATCAAGCATACAAAATAGCAAACTTCTCTTTAGAAAAAGTGCCGTTCTGTGACATCTTTTACACAAAACCAGTCCGAGCCTGTGGCGTGGTAATGCAGTCGAGAGGCAAAGCTTCCTACCTTGCACAGATCCCACCTTCCATAAAAAGCCTCCGGAAAAGCCGATTTCCCACCGTTACAAAAATATCACCTCCGGGGCGCTGCATTAGGAGCCACGGCTGGGGCCTTATTCCCTCGGGAAACCACTGGGATGGCAGGAGGGCCCCGCCAGGGATCCGCTCCCCCGGGAGAGGCTGATCGGAACCACGAGCGTCACGGGGGGGCCCGGCCCGGGCCCGACCCCCCGGAATACTGAGCGCGGCAGTCCCGGAGCAACCGAGGCAGGAGCAGGAAGGGGGGTCCCGGCAAACCTGCGGGCTGACAGCGCTCCTTTCTCCTCGCCAGGTCCACGCACAGCACAGTGTGAGGTATTCCTTGTCCAGCCGCGGGGCCGCTGCCAGGCGTGCTCTGTCCGGAGGTACGTGCCATCACAATGGTTTAAAGTATTCGGAATATTAGTAATTCTTATCTTCTTATCTAGCCAGTCTCTTGATTTTTTTGAAAAGGTTTCGACTACAGTAGAATATTACAGAAAGAAAATATAAATGCAGGGGTTTTTTGTTGGTTGTTTTTTTTTTTTTTTTTCTTTCTAAATGAAACTTACGTGGGCTAAAACTAGAGAATATTTTTAAACAAATATACAGGATGCAGGCAGACGAAGCAGGGAAACGGCCAGCCAACTGTTTAATAAAAAACTAACAAAATGTGGCTATTTCCAGAAAAACTATGAAGCGCCTCAACTAAAAGGAATGCATAATGAAATTCTAATCTAATACAGGTCAAAAATGTAAAAAGGTTATAAACCTTAACAGGAAAAATAAAACAACTTTTACTGGCCATTCCTGTTGAAATGAGAATCTTAAAAGTAACAGAAAAGTGGCTACAAACCCACTTAGAGCACCAAACAGAGAGAAAATCCGAGTCCATTTTCAATCTCTGTTGTATCATAAAATCCTGTGTTTCTACAGGTCAAACTGCTGGTGGCAGAAACAGAATTTTCTTTATAAACTGCAGATGTCCTGTACATAAAAAATTTCCTTGGAGTTGCACTAGTTCTAAAGCCTTTTCTGTTCTAGCCTCCCTACTGCGGGTACTGGATTGTACTGATGGCGGCAACCTCAGGTGTAGAAAGTCTCTTTCTGTAACCCTTGATCAGCGTTGGGCACCAAAGATAAGAAAAGCAAGACAGGGTACAAAAATGCAAAATTTCAACAGTAATGGCAATGTTTTGTATTAGTCCAACAGGGTCCTGCATTTCCTCCCCTCGGCAGCGAGAGCAAAGGCTTTAATCGGGGGGTAGCAAGTCATGCAAGCGAAATCTGTCTCTGATGTGAGGTCGGACGTCTTCGTTCTGGGGGGGAGAAGTGCAGGTTTAGGGCAATGAGCACAGCCAGAAATCACATTTTTCACAGGGTTCATGGTCTAACACCCCTATTTTAATATAACAAAACATAAGTAATTAATTATGCCATTCAAGAGGTTTACAGAAATAACTACATAAGACCCACAGCAATCTGGGGTAATTTATTTGTTTCAAGAACAAAGGCACACAGCACTCCCAACAACGGGCACAGTGTCATGGAAACGTCCCCAGATCCCCGATTTCCTTACACCTGATGTCCCAACCCACAGCCCTTGGTTTCCAGCACAGTCAGCAACGCCAGCAGTTCCCCCTTTGCTGTGTGAACACGTCCCTGTGCCCACTCGAAAATCCTGCCCACAGCAGCCTGGTCACACAGGGACACACGGGACCTGCATCAGCTAAATCTCAGTGACTCAAAACCCCTTGAAATATGTGAAACTACTTAAAAGAGCTCACTGACGTTTCTGGCAAGAGCCACAGAAAGGAAACACTTACCAGCTCTACGAGTTTCTCCAGAAACGGAATTAATTTTAGGAGTTCGTTGTCATTTTTATCCATGAACCAGCTTTCTATAGGAATCCCATTGGAAAGCTAAAAAAAGGAAAAAAAATCATAAAGGCATGATTTATACTTAATTTATTTACAAATATGACTTGTGAAATAGCATTTGGAGGAAAAACGTTTCCGAGTCAGACTTCATTTATGCGTATCTTTCCCCCAGTTTGGTTTGTAAACTTCAAACCAAAAATAAGCCCCAACCTTAAACAAGAAGAGAAATCTGAGAGGAGGGTTTCAGAGGCCCCAAACTTCAGCAAGAAGTGAACTCCAGCTGCAGGGCTCCACCGTGCTGCCTCAGGAGGCTCTGAGGTGTTCGCTGCCCACAGCCCCTCACCTGGTAAGCAAAGGCTTGCGGTGAATTGTCGATGATGATGGTTTTGGAGAGGTCTCTGCCCAGGATGTTTAAGTCCTTGATGTAATTCCCTTGTACACACACACAATGCTCACGGAAAAGTCGATGCCTGTCATTAAAGGAAGACACTCATTAACGAGGCCAGTGACAACGTCCCCCTGCGTCAGGAGCAGGTGACTCCGCCAAGCGTTACCCAACCTCTTCTTTTCCAACCTCCTTGTGCCCCTTTTAAAGAATTGTGCCCCTTTCCCGTTCACTTTAGAGCTTTTTTCTGGTAAAATGTCCAGCTCAGGTGATTTTGCACTAACCCAGTTCTGGGTTAGTGCGTATTTTTAACAGCTCTTGCTTTCTGATCCCGCTCACAGATTGACAAAGGGACCCAAAACACTCCAGTGATGTGTCAGGCCCCAGGTGCTGCACAGGAGCCAATTTATTAGGGGGTTATTATCCCTTTACTCTGTCCCAGCTCCCACAGAACGAGGCCTCCCTGTGCCATCCAGTGCCAGAGCACAAAGTATCCCAAGAAATGTTTCCTCTCCTATTACACCTCTGTTGGCAATTAACCTATTTCAGTTACCGCAGCTTGAAAAAAAGCCTCGAGGCCAAAACATCCCATCAATTTCTTCCTTGCCAATTAATCTGCTCCCGTGTCATTCACGACAGAAGAAACGGATGGATTGACTAGAAGGAGTCAGATTAAGAAACCAGCAGGAATAAAAGCCCCATTTCATGGCATACCAACAGAACCATAAACCGCAAACCAGGCAGATTTGGGGTTGCCCAGCCCTATGACAGCGCAGTCCCTTCCAGGCTGCTTGTCTTTTTAAGTGGGGTTTTCAGAAGCTGTACATAAGTGTGCTCAGTTTTCCCAAGCCTAGTGGCAAGAAGGTTACCACGCCCAGACCGGGATCTGTGGTGGATGTCAGATACAACAAGCAACAACATAACTGTTCCTGGATAAAACTAGGGACAGCTTATCTTTCTGCACCTCAAAAGCGAGTTGGGATGTGCCCACGCCAGCGAGCGAAAGCAATGGATAAAACCACTGCCTTTCCTTGTGCGTGTGAGGAAAATGCAGTTTCCCTCAGCACAGACAGTAACAGGACGCAGAGAAGGGCTGTCAGAGGTGCTGGGTACGGAGCCACACTGCTCTGACCACCACCAGGCAGGGGTTTGCTTCCCTGACCTGGAGCACCCCGGGACGGGCAATCCCTGAGCAGAAATCTCTTTGGTTTCGACTTCCCCAGGCACAGTCCCCTTTCCAGGGGAGCACAACAGAATCTCACCCCGTGGAGCTTCTTTTTAAGGGACTGGAAAAGCCAACCATTTCCCAACAAAGCTCAGTACTGAGAAATGATAAAACAAGCCAGCTCTAACACAAAACCAACAGACAAATGATTTTGTGATTGAATAAGAACAAACGGTTATACGAGTCATAATTTATAGTTAATAGACCCATTTTGAATAGTTTAAAGGTAATCTGACACTCAGTTCATTTCCTTTATTGGCAGTGTGTATTCCAAGCACATTTCTGATCCCCAGGAGGACATTTGCCACGAGCCAGCCTAAAGAGACTGAGCAGGTACAGGTCTTGGTCCCCGAGGGTACGTTCACAGTGTTCTGGTTTTACCTGACCAGTTGCTTTTTGGGGTCCAGGATGTTCAATAACTTGTCTGCATACACCTTCTTAGAAGCAGTAAACAGAATGATCTGGGGATTGAAGGGGAAAAAGTCGTTACTTGAGATGCAAGTGTGTGGATATCATTTAAAAATGAAATTCAAAAGCAGCGTCTAATTGTTTTACCTCATAAATCTGAGACATACGTTCCAGGAACTCTCGGAAGAACGGCCTTAGCCGGACATAGACCTGGAGCAGAGATGGGCTTTAGTGAACACTCAGACTCCTTCAGCCCTCACCCACCCACACTGTGCCACCTGGTACAGAGGAGGCCAAAATGAGCATTAGAAAAAACCAGCAAATATTAACCTCTGTTATAATCTGATTACCCCAATATTCCATTGGCTCACAGCCTGAGCAGCTCTAAGCGAAGGTGTGAGATGATAACGTTGAGCTACTGGGAAACTGGACGGAATTAGAAATAATTTCCATAAAATATAGAAGTTGAACAGTCTCTAAACTAAAAACGGATCTGGTTGCTTTGACTGAACATCCTGACTCGGCTCTCAGCAGCGGGGCAGCAGCAGTTCCAGCACTGGACACTGCGAGCCAGCACTGAACTAAATCATCACCTTAATGACCACTAACAGTTACACCTGAGCACAGTTACACCTGATCCTGGGGGGGCAGAAGGGATTGGAAAAGGCTTCAGCTACTTCCAAATTTCCATAACCTTGGATACCACCAGCACAGAACTGCACTCACAGAGAAATCATTCCCTGTAAGAAATTGTGGACTCGCAACAGACACCGAGTCAGGAGATTTCTGCCTCTGATTTAACTCCAAATGCAGGATTTGGGCTCCCAGGGAGGCACCTCTGTAAATGTGCAGCCCCAGGGCCTTGGAGCACGTGGTGGGAGTGAGGGCACGTCCCAGGCTCTGTTCTGTCCCTGGGGCAAACACTCAGGTAACACTGGGTGCGTGTTGGACAGACCTGGCTGTGACCTGAGCCCACGGTGACAACACAAAGGGGTAAAAACAGCAGCCCCAGGCTCTGCTGACAGTTATTTCTGGTTCAGAGATTGCCCACACAGAACTACAGCTTTGAGGAAAGAAAGTGAAATATTCAGGGAGAGAAGGGAGGATCCTGAACTGCCTCATTCCAGGGTGATTTCAGCTTAAATTTCCCTTCCCATCACAGTAAATGTCCACAGGGAGTCCGAGTGCATGAACTGAACTATATCACATTTCTACCTGGACACAACCAAGGGACCAGATGGCAAGAAAACGGGAACAGTTTAAGTGAACACAAAATTTCTTGCCCAATGTGGCCCCTGCAGCTCATCACCAGACAGGTGTACGTTTATCACCAGGCAGCTGCTTCTCTCTCTTTACACAAGATGAGAACAGATACAAACCCCAAGGATTCCCACCTTAAAATAAAAAGGTTTGTGTTTTTCTTTTTACCTGGTAAATGACATCTTGGAAAAGAACTGGAAAAGTGAGTGCAGCGTCTTCTAATTCGTTTAGACTACAGTGCACTAACGTTTCATCCTATGAAAAAAATATATAAAAGAAAGAAAAGATTGTGAAATGAGAAAAACTGTAACGGTTTATTTTTTAAAGGATGTAAGTATTTGACAAATACAACAAGCATTCTATTCCTGCCGCTATTAATTCTTTTTTAACTACTTTAACTAGTATTTTTAACTAAAAATACTAAAATTTCTGTAACGTTCAACAGTCTTTTTGTTTAAAGCAAACACGACTGATTTCCACAAGCGAAATAAGGGAAATGCTCCATCCCCCAGCTCTGGTTTGTGTTTATAAAGATATTTACCAAGTCTAGAACTAATGAGAACTCTGGTGTGCTTCTGGTTTTGAGTGGGAGAGCTGGCTTCCTGTTCAGCTGTTCTTCTGTTAGCGGGGGCACATGTTTGATGAAATAATATCTGAAAAGAACACAGATTTCGCTGTAAAAATGCACACTATTGAACTGTAACGTTTTAGGTCAACTAAATATTTGAAACATTTAGGGCCGCACAGGAAATAAGCATTTTAAATTGAAACAAACCCCACGACAACATGCAATTATTTTTTTAAGTTAAGAGCTTTTGGAGCTCGTCATCATAATATTAAAATGATGTAATTAATATAATAAAAAATATGAATAAAAATATCATATTCCAATCCCAAAATTATCAACTGACTATTTTCAGTACAAACACTGGCACTTACGGATCAAAGACTTCCCAGTCCTCTTCATAGGTGGCTTCTGCATGAGCTGATGAGTAGCCACTGTCTGGAGATACTGGTGCTAAAATTCAACGAAAACGACCAAAACAAAAAATAAAACAAAAAAACCACAAGAGCTGGTCTTATTAGTGCAGTTCTTCAAAGCCACAATGTGCACTTGAGACAGGAGGGAAGAAGCAACAGGGAAATACTCTGTCCCCAGCCCCACCTGCCACCCCAGGGGCTGCTCAGAGGTCACATTTACCTCCTTCAAAAACTGTTCATCTCCCAAAGCTCTGAGGGTCTGGGGAGGGTTTAGGGAACTGTTAAGGGTTTGATGCTGCCCATCCAGAGAGAAACTGCGTTTTACAGCTACAACTTTTGTCAAAAAAACCCCACGTATGACGAGTCTTTTGAAGGAAATAGGGACAGTTTTTCAGGATTTGTGCGTAGGGTCTGTGTGGTTCTCATTCACCACGTGGTTCCAATATAAGACACCAAAATGCAGCCAATTTCTCTTTGAGATCAGCAAGCCCAGAGTGTGCCTGTGCAGCAGGGGGTACTCAGTGCTCACAAAAACACTTCTCCTCTGGAACCTTTGCTTCCATGTGAGGAAGGGCTACGAGACCACCTGAGCTACACCAGGAACAGACAAGTCTGGCCCCAACCGCGCCCGCGGGGCAGGAGCCGGGTGAGCGCGTGAACCACAGAAATCAGCCCAGCACGGTCTGAGCGGCCGGGCAGAGGCGGGGCAGGGGCTGGGGCAGGGTTTGGGGCTGGCAGCGAGGCTGCCCCGGCCGTACCCGTGAGCGGGGGCAGGTCGCGGTCGCCCGGCTCCTCCGCGTCCCCCAGCCCGTGGGGCACTGCCCGCACCGGCACGGCCTGGCCGGGGAACGCCGCGCCGTTGGTGGACGTCGCCGTGCTCGTCGTGATCTCGTCCACCTGCTCCATGTCCAGCTGCTTCACGATTTCCTCAGCTTCCACCGCCTGGCCCGGAGAGTCCGACCCCGACGTTCCTGGGGAAGATTTCGGGACGCTCGTTACCTCCGAGTTCCACCACGGCACTCGGAGCCACTGCCAACCACACACAAACAACTGAAGGACCTGCCTTGAGTCACGTTACAAAAGTAAGAACCAAAATGACAAATGGCTTTAAGATATGTTTGGGACAAGAAACTTAACCTTTTTTTTTTCCTTCTTTTTTTTTTTTTTTTTTAACCGAAAGGTACACAGAGATGTTCTAACGCTTATAAACTTATTCCTTCCTTCATTAACGATCAACCCATCTCAGAACTGCAGAGCCCTTTATCTGGCAGCAGTAACTCTCGGTCCGTAAGTCAGAATGCAAAGTGTACTGCTGCTCAGGACAGCAATTTCATTAAAAAGTACCTCACTCTCAGCTTTAGCACCGCTGGCTTTTTACCTAAGACTCACCATTTTTATTTGCTGGTGAAAAAAAATTGAAAACAGGAGAAAATATGGTTCCCAGTAACGTTGTCCGTGGGGGGCTGCCAGTGGTGGGGTTATCTTCCAATTTTCCATTTTGCTTTACGTGTTGGTTTGTCATCTCATAACTTCCAGCTTCTGGAAGAGAAAAGTTACGACCTGTAAGACCACGCTGCTGTTTGCAGTTACATCCCGCCCTTTACTGTCAGCATTTGCTCCACAGGATCCCTCCTGTTAGTGGCTCAGCTCTGTCCACGAGAGCCAGTAATTTACTGCCAGCGTCAAAACAAGAAGACAATTTTCAACACCATCCTAAGTTTAACACTCCAGGTTAGGAAACACTCCTCGTTCACATAAATAATAGAAGTTTAAATCCTTTCAGCGGACTTGGTGGGAGACAGACTTGGAGCTGCGGTGTCCCTTGCAGAGCACACACTGGTGTCAGTGTCAGGGGGACTCCACTAGATGGAAGCAAGAGAAAGTGTCAGTGAAGTCCCAAGGCTGAGCCTCCAAACTGCACCACGTCGAGTCCAGGATTTGTTCCTCTGCACCAATATATGCACAAATACAGTTCCAGAGTGAAATAATCTTTAGTTGTTATCACAGATAACAAAGGCAGAATTAAATAAATCCTCAATTACAGTATCATGGGTGACAATGAAGGTTCTCCCAAACTGCAGGTACAGTTATGCATGTCCCAGAACTCCAATTCCCATCTCGTGGCAGTTCTGAGACTGAAATGAAGAAGAATTCTTTCCTTCCCAGCCCCCAGGCTCTGAGATGCCCGTCCCTGTGGAATTGAGGGAATGGATTTCATGCACATGGGCTGAGAATGTCCCTGTCAGCTGAGCCTGACGGAGCTGCACGGGGAGTCCACCCTGCCCTGTTCCCGTATGGAATGCGGGGTGTGCAGCTCTGAGCCCCCACTAACTGGGAATATTTGAATTAAGAACTTGTATCCCTGTAACAGTAACACAGGCTGAGGGTGCTCCACGTGTCCTGGAACAGCACAGAGTCACAGGATGGTTTGGGTGGAAAGGACCTTACGGACCATCCCATCCCACCCCTGCCATGGCAGCGACACCTTCCACTAGCCCAGGTTACTCCCAGCTCTGTCCAGCCTGGCCTGGGACACTTCAAGGGATGGGGCAGCCACAGCTTCCCTGGGCAGCCTGTGCCAGGGCCTCCCTATCCCCACAGATTCCTTAGAAAAGAAGTTTAAAGAATGGGATTTTAAAGTTGGAACCACAGACAACGTTCTCAATATCACTGACAAGTGTATCATGTCATTACTAGAGATATTCAAGAACAGACAGTTTTCAGAGGAAACAGGGAATCTCCATTCTTAGAGAGATACAAAACTTGCCTGGACAAGGCTCTGAGTAGCCTGATCTAACTCCAGAGGCAGATCCCCCTCCGAGCTGGATCATCACTGCTGGGAGGGGAACAGATTGACCTTTAAGAGTTCCCTTCTGATCCAAAGTTTCCTACAATTCCGTGACAGAAACCTGTCTGTGTGTTTGACAAGTGTTTTCGGTATTAAGGACACTTGGTTACTTCCACAAAGGTCATGAACTGAGAGTCATAATTCTCTTTTATTTGTGAGAAAATGGAAGAAGAGCCAAATCAAATAATTACTATTGGCTTTTTAGAACGACAACTAAAAAAAGAAAGTTAAATTCGTTCCAAAATAGCTGCTGATGATCCAAATTGTTCCTACAGAGAGACAGTGACCGTGTCTGAGGAGCGATGTCAGCGCTGCTTGCAGCCCCGGAACTCTTGTTTTGCTGTGATTAGCTCAGCCTTGCCCTCACTGAAGTCAATGAAACCCTGTAAGGCCCCACTGCAGGAACGTCCCGGCTCAGGCCGGCTGGGAGATCACTGGATGGCACCCCCTGAGTGCCCAGGTGAGCTTCACCCACCTCCATTCATCTGACTTTTCCGCCGCACTCGCGAGAGCTGTTTGTTGGGCTTTTCTCCCGACTGAGGTGTGGATGTGATCAGGTTGTTATCTATGTCCCGGTCGATTCGACTCCTTTTTGTGGGGTTTTCTCTTTCTTCCTTAAAGGAGAAAGGAGGCAAAAAAGAAACATACTGAACACTGCCTTCTTTTTTCCACGGAATAGACCAGATCTGTAAAATAGATCAACTGTCGCAGTTTAACGGAAAGTAAATTGGAAGCAGAGGTAATCATCGCTGAAATGTTTCTTGATCGGTACCTCTCTGTTTCCAGGACAGGTTGACGTGCTTTAACTTGTCACGAAATATTCTATTTCACTACATTTTTCACAATTCAAGAATATATTGTTACTTTAAAACTATCTGAACTTCAGCTTGTTACAAAGTTATTGCTTCAACGCTTTAGTTCAAACCCCAGAAAATACTTGTGAATTTATATCAGATTTTTATTTATCGTGTAGCTGATCTGGGATACACTGTAAATTAGTTCCGGCATCTCAGATACTCCTCTTTAAAATTCTCAGTTACATAATGTGAGGATCTGAACTGCTGGGAGTGAATGAAGATGGATTTTTTAGACTGGCCGTCATTTAGGGAAAAAAAAATCACAGGTTTTTGAAGCAACGTTACATGCATCAAAGTTTATGTATATATATAATTCAGCCTCAAATGTACACGTGACAGGTGTTCACACGAGAAGATCAGTAAAGCTCCAATTTCTGCCCGGACCAAGATGAGATTTCGTGGTTTTCCCTGGCAATGCCTGGGTTTGATGCTCTAAGCAGGGCAGTGCCCACTGCAGGAATCACACAGCTGCAGCAATTCCCCGACACTTGGATTTGTGAGGTTTGACCTTTATTGACTTGACTGACTCCTAAACAGTTTTGAATAAAAATGCTAAAAACACTCAGCAAATTAACACTTACACGCTGGCTCGTCTTAGTTGCCAGAACTGGTAATTCCTCGAATTTGGATTCAAAGACTCTTTAAAACAGCAATTAAAAATCTACTGGATTCATCAGCCAACACTTTCACAAAGAAATACCAGGTAATAAATCCTGTGATTTATTGGACTGTTAAATACACCTACGATTGACTCCTGAAGGATTTCCAAGTCTGCTTCTCCCGACACAACTCTCACAGGCGCCTGTTCCCTTCCAACTCTTTACGTTTTGCTTCCACGTTATTTATTCTCAACAGAAACGGGTCTCAAACAAATTCAGCCGACTACGACCCAACTAAAAGCCAAGCAGGGCCCCACAGCTGGCTTACCTTGGGTGTGCTTCCTTTAATGAACTTTTTGATTGAAGACAAGAGGCCGGTGTCATTTTTCTGTGGTTTCCCCCCGCCCCCAGGTAAGGTCTCCTCCACCTCCGAGTGTTTCCGCTTGGCCCGGAGCGCCCGCTGCGGGTGGATCTGGTTGGATTGCTGAGAAGCTTTCCGCGTTCTCAGCCTCATCTTCACGGGCACCACATGGAAAGCTATAAAAGGAAAAACCAGGAATACTTAGTCATTGAAGAAATGCATGAGGCTTCGGCTGCTGAATGAAGGAGTTACGTAAGGCTGGCAGAGCCGTGCCGAGCTCTGCCATCCCGGCGCGCGGCCTCGCCCACGGCACGGGAGCCGCTCGGCTGGAAGCACGACACGGGCACAACAGATGGAGCTCATCCGGCCACGGCCACGGCCAACCAGCACACCCACGAGCCTCGGCACAGCCCTCCAACCCGGGGGGGCAGCAAGGAAAAATCGACCTGCTTGGAATCGCAGAATCGTCCAGGCTGGAAAAGGCCCCTGAGATCACCGAGCCCGGCCCGCGACTGATTGCACCCTGTCGGCTGGGACGGTGGCACTGCCTCGCTGAAAGGACTGACGGCGTGGTGGCTCCGGCCCCAAACGACCGGACGCTGCGACAAGTCCTTTCCACCCCGTGTTCCTCACCAGACTTCATTTAAAGTCTCCACATCACATTTGAGATGAGGCGTAAATCTAAATTTGTGTCAAGTGTTCACAGAAGGAATCATGAGCCTGTGCACTCAGTGTGGGTGAGGACACAGAGCTCTGCAAAGGAACCCAAACTGAGCTTCACTGGAGCCGAGTTTGGGAATCACATTAGACCTCAGGAGACTGGTGCAAGGGCAATATTTATTAAAGCAGAGTAAAAGGCCATTCCAGGGATTGCATCCCGTTTATCTCCAGCATTCCAGTGGACTGCTGGTACTGTCACTCCCGTGTCTCAAAGTCACTGTTCTCTGGGCCGGGGAGAGATCCCTTCTGCCCCTGCCTGGAGCCCAGAGCTGGGCTGGTTTGAAGGGGACTCCTCATGTGCTTAAAATCATTCATATGATGGATCAGGAGCAGAAAAATGAAGCAGCAAGAAATCCATCTGAGGTGTAATGCACAGAAACACTGGTAAGAAAGTAATTTACCTTTCCCAGCTGAAGTCACGACAAAAAGCAGCTTTTTAAAGCAAACTGTGTGCTTATCACGACAGGAATCAGTGTCTGCCTTTCGGGAGTCCATTTAGTGTGGATCTGACTGCTGCACAGACAGAATAAATATAACATTTAACACACAAGTTGCCTCTCTGCAGTCCATTCAGTGTGGATCTGATCGCTGCGCAGACAGAATAAACAGTCTGAAACATTTAGCGTGTAAGTAATGTCACAACAGGTATGTTGTTTAGGGAAAGGCAATGGTGGCACTGGGATGAGTCACAGACAGACAAATGCTGATGTGTTTTTCAAAACCAGTCCAAAGCCTGTGCACAGCTGTGTTTGTTCAGAGATACACCTCAATCTCACACAAAGGTGCTGCAGCTACACCTGGACACCACAGGGCCTACAGAGCTGGTGGATTCTGGAGCAGGACAGGACAGATCCAAGGATGGAAGGAGGGAAGCTGGGAGTCCCGGAGGCTCTGCTCCCAGAGCACTCACCACGGCAGAGCACTGGGCTCAGAGCAACCTCCACATCCTGGAGCAAAGGTGGGCAGAGCGTGCGAGGCCAAGCCCCAGGCAGGTCCTGTGGAACAGGCCAAGGTGCTGCGACCTCTGTGACCTGCCAGTGATGTCACGGAACCACTGAGGCAGGAAAAGCCCTCTAAGGCTATTGAAGCCACGGAATCCAACTGTCCCCAAGACTGCCAAAGTCACACTAACCCCTGTCCCCAAGTGCCACATCCACATGTCCTTCAAATCCCTCCAGGGTGGGGACTCCACCCCTGCCCTGGGCAGCTGGGCCAGGGCTGGACAACCTTTTCCATGAAGAGATTTGCCCAATATCCCACCTGCCCCTCCCCTGGCACAGCCTGAGGCCGTTCCCTCTCCTCCTGTCCCTGTTCCCTGGGAGCAGAG
>JAWMRA010000016.1:948146-958944 GCA_035584735.1 Pseudotriccus pelzelni | reverse complement strand
CAGGCTGAGCCCCCCCAGCTCCCTCAGCCCCTCCTGCTGCTCCAGCCCCTTCCCAGCTCCGTTCCCTTCCCTGCACAAGCTCCAGCCCCTCAGTGTCTCCCTTGCCATGAGGGCCCAGAACTGCCCCCAGGGCTGGAGATGCCCCAGCAGAGCCAGCACAGGGACAGGCACTGCCCTGGGCTGTGCCCACACTGCTGTACTGGCCACACAAACAAATGTGTGTAAAAAGGAATTAGAGAAAACTGTCAAACATTGAAGGAAGGCTCACACAAGACAAATTCCAAACTGAGAATGAAAACGTTACATAAAATTTGCTATGGTACAAGCTGCCTCACTTTTCTAGGACGGAAGCAAATATTAGGCAGACAGAAAATGAACCAATGTAATATTTGTCAGTGGCAAGCACAGATTGCTACTGTTCAATGAGCTGAACGGCTCTGCACACCCCTGCCAGAGTCCTGGGGCTCACTGCACACCCTGGGTATCACGGTTAGGGTTATAAATACCTCTAATGGACTTAGCAACAGGTACCTACAATCCTCTCAGAGGCACGAGTTTGCTCTCCTAGTGCTTGATCCCTTTGGCAGGGGAGTTTTTCCTGAATTATTGCCGTGGTTCTTCCTGAACCAAGCACAAACCAGGCTACGAAACTTAACACAGTCAAAAGAATCAAGTCCAAACACGCAGGAGAGTTTCTCTCCTCAAACCTGCAGGAGTTGGCTTTCCCCAGGCGTGCCATCCCTGGCGGCACAGCTGACCAGGGACGGAGGCGTGCTGAGGGAAACCCTCGGCAGGGGCTGAGCGGGGATGAACTCCTCCTGCAGTTAGAATAAACCAGAAAGGGGGGGGGGGGGGAAGGAAAAACCTCGTTCTTCAAAAGAGAGATACCTGGCAAAGAGGGACTAAATGGAATTCTCAAACAACAATTAGTGGGACAGGAAGATAAAATGAAGGAGCTCTTAAAACACAGCAGCTGAAGGAGCTCCAGCTGCAACAAATTCCATTATCCTGAGTCCACACCCCCCACGTGTCAGGCTCCCTACCTGTGAATACTGCTGTTATTCTGTGGCACAGGTACACTGTACCTACAGGAAAGAAATTCCTGTGAATGACTCATATTTCAAACGCAGAACACACCTGGAATCTGCAGCTAGGGATGGCTTTTTCCCACCACATACGACACTGTTGTTTCTCTGTTTTTCCCCAGACTATTAAAAGAGGAATTAGGTGAGGCACATCTAATTACAGGGTTTAGGGCTTTCTGATACAGGAAAGAGTTGGAGATGGTAAAAGAACAATAGTGATGAACAATAGGAAGAGATAAGTGGCAGGAAAAATTAAATACAGTGTTGAAGGATTTATCTCTGTTCATTTTGGCACTCAGGAATAACACAGAACTGCCACTGTGGAAATCCATCCACCCCAAGCCTCCACACCAGAGGAACCCCGGAGGATTCAGACAACTTGAACATGTCAGGAGTGTAACTCCAGTGACAGAAACACAGAAGGCAAAAAACTGGAGTTATTTACCTGGGTTTTGTCTTGAAACGCTTTGCACACAAAGCCAAGAAGGCAGTAAATTATTTTAACTTTTAGATTTTAAGCAAGAGCATCAATGCATGGTGCGGATACAGATGACACATGACCAACACAAAGCTGGGATGTGTCCCCAGATTTAACAGCTGTGACAACACAGGGGTTTGGATCTCAGGAGTGGCAGGTTCGATGTCCCAGCCCAGCTCCCCCAGACCTCCCTGCTGAGTTGTGTGTGGTTCTTTCACACACTCCTGCATCTCTGCAGCTCCACGGACAGAGGAACCAAGACCAAATATTTTCTTCGGTTTGCTTTTAAACAAGTAATACCAGAGGTATTCCGTCAGCACATTTCACGGCTGGGATGTGACCCAGATTTCGGCACGAGGAAACATCCCAAGGAGGGGACGAGCTCCCTGGGCTGGCTGAGATCCATTCACACGGTGCTCGGGATGCTTCACGGAACACAGACCTGCTGTAAGGAGGCCCCTGAGCCACCTCAGGGGGGGACACGCTGGTCCCTCGGTGGGGAACGAGACGTGGCCAAAGAGTGACCAGTGAAGGGCCCACCTGGGCTGGGCTCAAACAAAGCCACGGCAAGTGACACGCACGTGAATGAAGCCTTTCACCCACACAGGCCCCAAAGCACTCCACAAACTTCAAGGAAATGCTTTTTATTGGTTCAAAGATGTTGAGACTTTCCCTCCAAAGACTCTTGGCCTTTCTTTAACCGATTTATTCTCCTTCCCTAGAAAATTACAGCAATTTTGTGTTACTCCAGTGGATGTGTTTCATATATTACTTGTCAGTCTTCTCAAATCTTTAGGTGTGTTTGTCTGCAACTGCAGAACTGAGAGAGCAGTTATCCAGGAAACCCTGACTCAAAGGAGTCTGGAATGGTGCTAGTCTAGTGTAGGTAAAAGCAAAATTAAAAGACACTGATTTATTAAAACAGCAAATCACACAATATGTACTATTGAAATGTTGGTACTGGACTATGAAATCTGGATAAATGTATAAAGAAACCACGAGTTCCACCAAAACAACAGTTAGGAATTTTAACTATCAAAGGCGCAATGCAAACACCACCTCTAAATTCTCTGTTTCACTGAAAGCCCCTTTTCTGCTCCTCCTCATCTTCCAGGGCACTAAATCAGTTCCATCTGAAATAAACTCCTGCTTGAAACCCCTGCTCTTCAGTCCCCTTGTTTGAACCCTGATTCCTCAGGACATCTACCTTGTGCTCACACACTCAGTTCTACTCTCCCAAAGTTTGGGCATCTCCCCCAAGCCAAACACGTCCTTACAAAGACTCTGCCAAGGAACAACGGCAGCTTTTTAGACTGGCCTCAAGAGAAAAGAGATTTTCTCTTCCCTTATTTTTCTGCTCTAGCCATAATATTTCTGTTTTGCCATTGCTCTGCTAGCGAGGCTTTGTTTTGATTACACCAAATGCATTTGGAACTAAAAGTTTATTCCCTCCCGGCCAAGTTATTTTTCTCTTCGCAACTGAGGGCACACACTGGAAATTAATTCAGGCTTTCCACACTAACCAAGGAAAGAACACAAAGAGCTGGCTTAGTTGTGGGAGAGCAAATCTCAGCGCAGAGCCCCAAGAGCCGCTGCCAAAGGAAGGCACTGCTGACAATCCCTGCTGTTGCAGAGAGGAGAATTCCACGAGTCACTTCAGATCTTGCCGGGCTCCCCGAGCGCGTGGGAAAGGAAAGCTTGCAGGGCCCGAGTTTTAAACGAGCAGTAACAAGTTCCACAGAACCAGCACTGCTCCTGTTGGGATTCAGGGAGGGCCCAGCTGTCCTCAGGCCCTCTGGACATTTAATCCATGCTGCCAGGCACACAGGGAGCCTATTTATGGAAGTCATCTCCCTCTCATTACAACCCGTGGCACAGACAGGTTGCAAACACTTCCTGAACAGACCTTCCAGGATGTCGTGACCACAAAAAGTCCCGAGGAGTTACTTTTCCTAATTGTTCAGCTCATCCATATTAGTTACCTTTTCAGTTAAAAAAAAATAATAAATCAAGAATGTTAAGCCCAAGGAAGTCTGTGTTGGACTCTGGAAGCCATGCAGTAACTCCTAGGATTGTGAGGAGAATATAGGAATTTTTGCAAGGTCTACAGCAACAGAGCTGCCTTTTGCTTGACTCCACCAGAACACCTAATCTTGCTCCACTTCACCTTAATCTTCCCCTGGGATCACAACCACAGTCACACATCCCACAGGACCAGGTCAGGTTCCTGTCTTTTAAAGGGTTAGATAAGGGGTTTGGCTGCTCCTTTGGCCTTAAAAATAGCAAACTATTTTTACTGCAGGATAAAACCTCTTTAAATGATAATATGATTCTTGTTGCCCTGGAAAACACTTTTTCCTTGGTACACTATTTAAATCTGACTCTTTCATGGCTCATCCTGGCTCCTTTCTTGCACGGAAAACTTCATTCTTATAAAACTGCACTGTCTGAGATTAATTTGTGCATGTACCTAAGTTAAAACTGACAGGAAAGTAAGTGCTAAAGGTTTAACAGCTTTACTAATTTGTGAGGGATATTATGTTTTTACATATAACCTTCAACGTAATACTGAGACATGATGAACTTGAATCTCATCCAGTCTCAAATACTTGCCTGAAATGAGTCTCAGAGACCTGTCTGATTCTATCACAGTGAGGTTATTTTACACAGTTTATTTTCTTCCCTTTTCCATCCCCTTCTTTATTTCGGGTGAAAACCCCACGAGCATACAACCCAAACCTCATTGCCTACTCAGTGGAAAGTTATAGGAAGATTCTGGTCAATATTCCAATAACACAAAGTACAGTAAGCACAATTTACAAACGAGAACAGGAGCTCCGTAAGGCAAAACTGCTCTGCATCCACACTGTAAGGTTCCCAGTCTTGATTCCACCCTGAATGCCACGTATTTATTTCCCAAGATAACCCCCCACCTTGGTCTAACATACCTCTGCCACTAAAACGTGTGAGATGTAAGGAAGTAAGAACTTCATGGCTGTGAAGTGGCAGAGATGGCTCTGCAAACAGCCACGGAATTGCTCTCGGAGTGGGAAGGTGGTGTTTGGCGCTGCCTTACTTTGGGAAGCTTCTGTCTGAGGGACTTTCTGAGCTGGAGAAGAGGGAGGTTGTGCACCTGTATCCACGTGCTACAGCAGGAAACCTGCACGGGTAAGTCCCAGATCTCCACACAACCCATAAATCTGTACCTAGATACCTTAAATCAGAGAAATCTGCAAGAACAAGGAGTGCTGATACCACTTGTGAGCTCACACCGGGCCTGCATTTGTTGCCAGTCGTTCCCCAGCACTAGGAGTGAAGCTGCCCTCTCCACCAGCAATCCCACAGATGAAGAAAGCACCCAGCCACGTTCCAAAGCAATGCGAGTCTCCTTGACAGCACTTAATTTATCACATCATAAAGCAGCCACAGCAGATTGGGAAAAAGCTTCCAAGTACTGAGGAGACTTGAGTTAACTTAAGTAACAAATTCAATGCAAGTTAACTCAGACAGCAAACAAACGCTCAAAGGAGTTGCTGTCACCTCTGTGCCCCCTCATATAGGACAGCACACCCCACCTTCCACTACAAGCGCTGAAGAAACAACTTAGCAAAGTTGGGGCAGAGTTAGCAATGTTTTATGGAGGAGAAAGGGAGGGTTTCTGCATCCCACACCTCCTCCCTCCACACCCCTGCCCGCCGTCACAGCCCTGCCCCTCCCGGGGCAGCGCTGGCACACAGTTCACCTGCCAGCCAGCCGCGTTTGCAGGCTGCAGTGGTTCCACACGGGAACAAGGGGTGGAATAAAAACATACAACTCCTGCCAGGGGAAAGGCCGGTTGTAGTAGTGAAGCAGCAGGGCCAGTGCCCGGGGTTGGAGCTCCGTGCCACGATCAGCCGTGCAGAACTCCGGCTCCCTGGCAGCGGCACGGCGGGATCAGCCTGCTCCTGGATGGTGCTCAGGAACGGCTCCAAGCACTCTGGGCGAGAGGGCTCTTCCCTACAGGCAGCGCTGAGGAGGTCACCACGTTTTGGAGGAACCCAGCTCGGCTGGGGGATGCAACCTGTGTCACAGCACCGGCTCCCAAGGCCAAGGGACACATCCTGGCCCTTTCCCTGGAGCAGCCAGGAGACTGTTCCATGCTGCTGTGGAGCCCCAGCTCCCACACAAGCACGAGCCTGGGGTTGTGTTGATGTGATCAGGTTTAAAACTTGCCTTTCATTTTCTGGCACATTATTTTAACAAAGAACATCCGGTCATGAATTTTTAAAGCAACAGTATTTTCTGTCATGGGCTTCGTTTGCTCACTGCACTCTCTGATGGGCTCTGTCCTTTAGCAGAGAAACACTGATCAGCTTTTTCTAGCGAAAATAAGCCTTATACAGAACTGCACTGTCCGTAACTGTTCGCGTGTCTCTCAGTCCTCCCTGGGAATGCAGAACCCATGGACCAGCATCAACCCAATTTCACAGAGAGACGGAAATTCCAAATGTATCAGTTCTTACAAGGTCTCTGAACGTCCAAACCTACGTAGGTAACAGAGACCCTCTAGCATCGCAAACAGGCAAAAACGGCCACCTCCCTGTTGTTATCCCTCGCCCAGCCTGGCTGCACACACACACACACTCCACCTTGTCTCCTTGCCTAGGCCACCTCTGGAGTATTTAAAGACCTGTATACTAAAGTAGGGAAAAATTTCCTCTCCTCATCCTTTTGATATCATGTATGTTATGGAACAGAAATTAGCTTTTTAAACTGTCTTTGAACTCAATGACCAAAGCCCACCAGACCAGTCGAACAACCATCTACTGCAACCCTGTGTGCAGAGGCAGGTGGGGAGGGTCTGTCCAGCCACAGGGCAGGAGCAGAGCTGAGCTATGGAGCTGCAGCAACAGGTGGAAAAGCCTCATCCCGAACGCAGAAAACCCTGCACAGATTGTCAGCGACTCCCCTCTGACCTGTGGGTGCTGACTGGAGGCTTTTAGCCCTCTTCTACAGCCCATCACTCCGATCCGTCCCTTCCCTCAGCTGCCGTGTGCTCCTTTCCCAAGGGCTTCGACACAACCATGGCACAGGTGTCCAGGCCTCCTCTGCCTCCTCCTGGACAGAGGCTGCCCAGTCAGCGCGCCTGGGAGCTGTGGAACAAACCTGCTCTGCCCCACTCACGTGTTTGGTCTAACAGAGCACACTCCAGTGGGGTCCGTGGACTGAAGAAGCCACTGCAGGCCCAGGCCCAGCACGAGGTAAAACCCCCCGAAACGCAGAGAACCCCAGAGAACCCCAGAGAACCCCAGCAGCCTCACCCCACGGCTGTGCCCCCACTGCCCACGCCAGCTCACAACCCCGCCGAACTCTGACAGCACCTCCGGGGAAGCACAGAACAGTGGGGATCTATCAGCACTTACCGTGGGTTTAAAACCAAAACTACACCATCCAAGGAGCCCTCACCTCAGCGATGCTGAGCACCAGCAGCCCCCGCAGGCACGGAGCCTCCCGAACTGCCAGCGCACGGCACAGCAGCAGCTCCACAGCCTCCTGTCACCTCACAGCCCCCACACCACCAGGCAACACAAAACACATCGAGTGCAGAAGGAGCAGAGAGCGGTCCTCCTGAAACGACTCCGTCAGTTTGAAAGCACAGCCCGCCGATGACAGATGTTTACTTTCTAACCTTAAACTATTTTACAGTTTGGAACCCTGTTGTGTTAATTGACTCAGGACATTTTTATATTAACTATTAATCTCTGAGATTGAACATTATCAAACCTTTTCCAGGTATATAATGAACCAATTTACTATCAAAAGAGAATTATCTTCAAATAAGTCCAACAGGGTAATTACACCTAACAATTAAGCCTGACACCTCTTCACCTGGACCTGGATCTCTGTAGTCCATTTTTCCAACTGAGCTCTCACAGACTTTTCTCTTAGGAGTGCCAGGGAGCTTTCATGTCCCTAAGCAACACAAAAGTAAAGAGCTCTAAACCCAGTAATTACAGATGTTTAGGAATATCACTTTAGCTACACTGAAGTCTTCAAAAGTTTCTTCCAAATCTTTATTTTCAAGAACATAAAAGAATCAAGATTACACTCACTTTGTTTTCTTCTATAACATTCACCAGCTCTGGCTTGATAAGCAAAATAAACAAGCTTTTCCAAGCATCTTTAAAATGATTGAATTACAACTGCTTGGTCTTGACGAGAGTTTAAGGTGTCAGATAAACTGAGGTAGGTAACTCAATCAAATACATTGTAGTTAAATCCTGTGTATACAATGCCTTGCACGTTCTGGTAGATATTCCTGCTATCTTTATATACTTTCTGTACCTTTTGTCCACTGTTTTCCCCCTCTGAAAACAAACCTTAAAGCTTGAGTTCACACTACACTTTCCTTTGGCGAACACAGACACAGAACTGTTCCCACGGAGCTAATAAGGAGCTTTCTCTTATCCTCTTTCTTTCCTAACTCCTGCCAGACCCTCTCCAGCATTTCCCACCCACACCCAGGGCTGCAGCACATTCCACCTGGACACCCTGGCAGGACAGGCAAGGGGCTCAGCCCTCACCTACAGGATTTCCCTCCCTCCCAGGCGATGGATCAGAATCAGGCAATCGAGCATCACCCACCAGTCCAAAGGATTATTCCATATAAAAGGAAGGCTGCTGCACCTAAATGAGCTCCCCCAGGACAGGAAAAAGGGAGAAGGTTCTGGGGAAGGGAGGAAAGAGAAGCACCTCCTACAGAAAGGGTACTGGAGAATGCAGCTGTCACCTGGAGCCATCCCTCTCCTGCCTGGAACAGAGAATACTGCAAACACACCAGCTCTGGGATGTAACCTGCAGAAGGGTTTACATCTGGAGCCTGGAGAAAACTGCACTGGATGAGGCAAAACCCAGCACAGGGGTAAGAAATACCTGTACTGTGCTGGTCTCTGCTCCAGCACTGCGGTAAGAAATACCTGTACTGTGCTGGTCTCTGCTCCAGCACAGGGGTAAGAAATACCTGTACCTGTGCTGGTCTCTGCTCCAGCACTGCGGTAAGAAATACCTGTACCTGTGCTGGTCTCTGCTCCAGCACAGGGGTAAGAAATACCTGTACTGTGCTGGTCTCTGCTCCAGCACTGCAGCCCCTCCGTGCCGAGCAGAGACACCGAGAGCCCCCGAATCTCTGTCTGGACTGAGAGATCTGCGATGGGCTGTGCCTAAACAGCAGCTTTCCCAGTGCAATACTGTTGGGAAGGTAAAGGGAAGACCCCCGCAGGGTAAGGAGGCTCCCAGAGAGGCCTCGTGCAGCCGTGCTGGCCAAGGAACCCCCACCTGGGGTTCACCGCTAACCAGGCTGGGGCTGCCGTGCCAGGGAAGCCCTTGTGGTACAGCCTCATCCTTGGATCGAATTACCTCCCTTCCTCTAATTAGCACCTCCTAAAATACAGGGTGAATCAAAGCAATCATGGGTTAGAATAGCCTGGAGTAAACTTGAGTTATGATTTAGACCGAAATCGGTGCAGGCAAAGCGAAATTGCTCAGAACGACTGCTCTGATTTGATCAGAGTTCCCATTAATTTATTAACTTAAATTAGCTATTCCTAAGCACAGCCTAAATAAGGACAGGTTCCTTCTCTTCCCTCTGAGGCTTGGAGGATGCTAATGTGCCCTACGGCATCACCCTGTTCTGTTGCTAATGACACTCCTGCTGTGCTGTGTGTGTTTATTAAAGTAATTTATTTACAGGTAAATTCTAATCCAAATGCTTTAGAGTCTTGGATTCCCTTCTCCTACTTACACTTGGAATACTGGCAATGACTAGCGGGATATATTTTTTAGCACTGTGCCACGTTAAGTATCCACAGCTTATTTTCCAGATGCTGTGGAGTTAACAGTTCCTTTTAGTTAAACTTATTTTCATGACAGTATTACCATTAAAGCTACACTGCTGCAATAAATACTATGAACACAGAACTAGAGATGTTTTGTGACTCCTGACTGGATTCCTCACCCACCAAAAAGGAATTGTGAAGTCAGACAGGAGGTAGGACCGTTAGGGATCACTTTGATTTCTGCCATCTCTTTCTGTGCCATTCCAGCAGCCGCATCACCCGGTGGGCAGCGGATCCTCACTGGATCTAACGCAGCAGGTGGGCACTTCCTAAATGTTGGCTTTTGGGTTGCATTTAGCAGGATGCACAGGAATCTCACTGATGGGGCTGGACTTTGCAAAAGCTTTCCCCGTGGGGAGCTGTATTTTTAATGTCACAACAGCAGAGATCAGTGTGCTGCTGAGAGAATCCTGTCCACCAGCGGCTCCTTCCCCTGGCCTTGGCCACAGGGCCCAGGATTACCATAAGCACTGACCCATCAGACAGGGAAACTGAGGCAAGAGAGGCTGGACCTCCTCAGCTCCCACAAGGGACAGTGCTGGCAGCGGTGGAAGTACACTGCAGGACCATGCTCAACTCCCTGTTTCCTAACAGCAGCTTGTCCTGACAAGGGTTTTCCTTGGATCACAGGATACAACGAAAGAACTTCTCATTGAAGAAGTTAAGAGGACCTTAATCAAAGTAATTACTGAAACTGATCTGATTGGGAAGTAATCTATTTAGAAAAAGTTAGGAGTGCCAAGGGGAAAGCTCCGACCCAAGCCCTGAGCTTGATTGCGTTAGATGTGGATGATTTCCCACTTAATTTTTCAAGTGCTATTGAAAATGTCTTCATCTGTGAATGTCAAATATTTATTTTTCCAAAACACCAAATAATGGCCATCCAGGCATCTCAACGCGTAAACAACATGTTAGATGGGCTTTCAAGTACCTGGTGCACGGGAGTTTCTCTCGAGCAATCGGAGGAGCCGCACTGAGCTGAGCTAAGGCACTCCAGGGAATTCCCCCGGGACAGAGCTCTCCGTAGGGCTGGCACTGTCACATCCTGCCTGGGAGAGCTGCTCTTCAACCAGCTGCTGAGAGCTTGCTCTTCCCTCCCAGCATCACAGCAATGACTCCACTTGAACAGTCTGCCCCTAACAATCGCAGTCCGTCGTGCACCTGATTAACCAGCTCTGCACTCGTGGTGTGTGTCTGCACTTTCTGGAGATTTCACTGGGACGGACAAACATCAAATCCGAATCACAGAGTGGCCTGCGCTGGGAGGGACCTTAAAGCTCATCCTGTTCCACCCCCTGCCATGGGCAGGGACACCTTCCACCAGCCCAGGTTGCTCCAAGCCCCGTCCAACCTGGCCTTGG
>JAWMRA010000016.1:922617-935839 GCA_035584735.1 Pseudotriccus pelzelni | reverse complement strand
GGACACTTCCAGGGATCCAGGGGCAGCCACAGCTTCTCTGGGCAACCTGTGCCAGGGCCTGCCCACCCTGCCAGCCAGCAATTCCTTCCCAATATCCCACCCAGTCACTTTAAGCAAATTAGAAGGGATCTGTTGCAGAACTGCTTTGCTGACAGGCCCAAAAGACGACGGTCCCGGGGCTGAGGTCGATGGAAGTTCTCCAAGAACTTCCTCGTGCCACTTTGAGCAGGGCTGGGCTCCACCTCGACTTTTATGCGTTTTTAATCCTCCTCAGAGCAGGTGAAACCAGGCAGGAAGAGCTGCTTTCAGTGGCACGGGGCAGGATTCGAACAAACAGAAAGAAGCTCTTCAGAGGCATCACCCGTAAGATCAACTTCAGCCCTGCTATAGGATTAAAATAACTCGTGCCAATGACTCAGGGAAAGCCCTGCAGCTTTCAGGGGATTGTCACTGCCTTGTTCAGTATTACGTTCAATAAATGTGAGCACTTGCAGCCAGTGCTCAGCACGAGTCAAAAAGGGGGACAAAAAGTTAGACATTTATATGGAATTAAGGGAGTAAAACATAAAATGTAACGCCATTATAGAAATTCATTATAGGCTTCATGGAATCCCATTGTTCAGGTGGGAAGGACCTTAAAGCTCATCCAGTTCCACCCCCTGTCCTTTTTGTCCCTTGTTATTAAAAGCACATTAATTTTTATGTCAAACATATTTAAAAACTGTATTAAATATGACTCATAATAAAGAGAAAACTTGAATGGCAGCAACAATTCTTTAAGTTTTCCTTCTAAGCTGAACTTCCAGCTTCCTGAAGGAATTTTCTATCTTTTCTGTTCTTTCCAAATGGTTGGACTTGCTCGAAGCAGTGTAAAAAAAAAAAAAAAACCAAAAAAAAACACCCAAACAAAAAAATCAGAATAATCCAGCTGAAATTAATTCCTGGAAGGCTAATTTATAAGGCACACAACCCTTCCCTTCTAATCAGCACTGCCCCAATACCTTTGGGGCTTTCTGCAGAAAAACACAACCCGCCCCCCAAAGATGCAACACAACAATGTTGTGGAATTCACTGAAGTTTTTGCCAGAACTGACGCTCTGACCGTTCTTTGCCCCCCTCCCACAGCCCTGCCCAGGTCCTTGTTCAACACCACTGCACTTGTTTCCTGCCCTATTTATTCAGTGTGCCAGGATATTTCCCAGTCCTACACCTGCTTTTCAAACCACTTGAGCTCCTCATGCCCAACTGTAGGTGCATTTAACACATTTGCACTGTCCTACACCACAGATTATTGGCAGATCCCCACCTGACACATCCTTCCCCCCTGACAGGGAAGGTAAAAAACTATGAGGAGCTGGAAAAATCACATTGGAGCAGCTTAACACAGAACAGTTTCTCCAGTATGCTTAGGAGATCAGTGTATATAAATATAATCTATAATACAGATTCAAAAGCAACGGTAAACCAAAATACAGGGAATTATTTTAGAATAGGAGAAATTCAGGTTGATTTACCCTGACATTTGCTCTCAATACTAAAGGCATGATTATGTGATCCACCCATCCATCCTTTCATACATTCCCCTATTTCCAGTAAGCTCTGTGTTTGCTCCCCCAAATTAATTTCTTAAATTCCAATGAATAACTAACCAGGAATGAATTTCCCTGCTTAATTAGCAAGAAATTCAGTGATTTAGACAGTAACCAGATATGCAAAGTAACAGCTAAAATCAAAACTCCTTAGGTTTATTTTATTAATGATTAAAAGCCAGATATTTAAAATTATTTCCTGTTTATTCACTTGGAGCGTGATGGCACTTTGTTGCTTAGGAAACCATTTTAAGGGATTAGACTTTTATGGAAAGAAGAGATTAAAGAGCAGAAATGCTTTTACACAACTGCCCATCTCCTTCCCCTGCCAAATTATAATGAACTAAAATAAACACACAACTGTTCTAATCAACAAACAGCACTACTTAATCCATAATACTTCGAGCAACACTGTTAATAAATATGGTTGAAAACAACAGTGATTATATAGCAAAATATATTAAAAAAACCTAAAGAAAGCAAGTGTTGGCAACACAGAAACGCCCCCTGGGGAGATGGCGAGGGGGAATTCCCAGGAAGCAGCACATGATGCTCAGCATTTATGACACAAACGTGGGGAGGAACCAGTGGAAACTGTAAGTCAGCGTTTCGGAGCAGGAGGAAGGGGAGGCCCAGCACATGTGAGCCCAGGGGAGGCTTGAGAAAACCAGGGAATGCCACAACTTTATCCAGGAGCAGCCGGGAGAACTGCTGGGTTTGCCAAAACAGCGGGTGACAGGGCACTGCAGCACAGCAATTGCTTTTAATTCCAGAACCACAATCCCAGCCTGGCTGTGGTGGTGCCTCATTTCACGACACTGGTTTGGGTTGGGAGGGACCTCAAAGCCCACCCAGTGCCACCCCTGCCATGGGCAGGGACACCTTCCACCTGCCCAGGGTGCTCCAAGCCCCATCCAACCTGGCCTTGGACACTTCCAGGGATCCAGGGGCAGCCACAGCTTCTCTGGGCAACCTGTGCCAGGGCCTGCCCACTCTCCCAGGGAAGGATTCCTTCCCAATCTCCCATCTAACCCAAATATGAGGGAGCAAAGAGAACAGACTAATCAGTGCCAAATCCTGACTCCAGGTACCCCCTTCACAGCCTACAATGGAGATATTTCCTTCATAGCCCCTGCCTACACAACTAGACCCCCCATCATTTAACAAATGGCCAGGGAAAACAGATAATCCATTAAAAACCCAACAACTTCACTAGGAAGGTCTCTCATTTCTGAAGCTTCCTCAAGAAGCTCCCTTGATAAACTGAGCAGCCTTGAAGACCTCAGGGTGCTGAGGGGAAGCCAAGACAGCCCAGGTTCTGTGCCAGCTTAATACACCTATCCCTGCTGCCTCACAAAGATCCACGAGTCACGTCAGAACAGCCAAAGCCTTCCCAAAAGATCTGCTTCTTCAGAAAAATCTTGTTTGGACAAAATCCCAAGAGGAGATGTTTCAGCAGTTTTTCCTCCCAAACACCCTTCCCCACCCACGTGCTAAACAATTAGAACTGGGTCTCCAAAAACAGCCTCACCCACAACACGCACACCTGTGTGCACCTGTCTGGAGGCTCCTGCCTTGAGCAGACACGGAAGGGAAGGGTTCTGGAACCACGTTCTGTCCAACACACATTCCCCCCACCAAGATCCCTGGTGTAAGGGCTGAATTCTTACAATATTGTCCAAAACACAGCATTTAAGTCAGGTAATACAGTGAGTAACTCAGTATCCTGTGTGTATCAACGTCCTGACTTAAGCTATTTAAATGTGCAGTAATTTCCAAAAGCATTCTAAATTCCAATAAGGACATTATTTTTTAAAATAACTGAACATACATGTGAAAAATAACACACTAAAGCACATCTTTTACCCAGGAACACATTACAGTCCTTCCCAGGCTCCCTCTCCAAAGCCACCCTCTGCGGTGGTCCCTGTTTTCCAGACAGGCACTATCACAGACACAAAATGAAGGGATTTTTTTAATATACTCAAGTGTGTGATATTGGCCAACTTACTTTGCTTAATCTTCTGCAAGTCGCTAACTCGGCTCTTTGGGATTTTTATCTGCTCTGTCTCAATTTTGTGCTCTTTCTGGGCTTCCGCCTTTTCTTCAAAATTCAGGTGCTGGAGGGAGTTTGGAGGGATCTGCTTCGCAACGTCAGCGTTTCCATCACTGTCACTGGGCAAACCTGCAGAGAAGAGGTGTCAGCGCCTGCAGGTCTTACACGGCTCCGGAGAAGGCAGAGGGTTACTGGTCACATTTTAATTCCTGATCAATCCCACGCCATCACCTTCCCAGCTGACTCTCTGCACGTGCTTCGGCTCTCGACGAACCTCTGAACAGTAACACATTTACGTATTTCTTTTATCCTGCCGCTGATTGTGCTTTTCAAGTCCACCAAGCATCATTCACTGGTTCAAGAGCTCTGATCTGAGCACAAGGGTGTGGCAAAGCACACAAGTTATGCTGAAAACAATAACCAGAATCACAGGACTCCATAGCCAAGGAGCCGAGAACACCCTGATTCTCCTGAAATTCCCATCCAATTCCTGTTGATAAACTCCAAACTCAACAAAGTAAGCTTTTCACTTGCTGCATCTTATGTTTTCTCATTAATAAAAGTGAAAACGAAGGACTATCTTCAAAGGAAGCAAACTGTTTAAAAGATGCGGCATTTGGAAACAACAACCTTTAAATGTGAGCTCCCTCATTTTGGAATTCTGCTCACACATCCACTGCAAAAGGAAAGAAATAAAGAAAAACTTCTGTTGTCTTTTTCAAAAAGAACCAACAATGGGCAGAACAAAAACCTGGAGCTGTTCTGTCACCTTGAGAACTTTATATTTAATTTATTAATATTAAAGTTGTATCACTGTAGGACTTTCAGTTCTCATGTCCTAAACCTCCGCCATGCCATTCTCAAGTGAGCTGTAACCAGGGCCAGGAGGACTCTGAGCAAGAGACAGGAGCACTGGTTTCTCTCTGACTGTGGCCACCAAGAGATCAACAACCAACCCCTGAGGTGCAGCCCTAATTAGTACCCTGGGGGGGAACACTAATTTCAATTACTCTGTCCACTGGAGGACTCTCCAAGCACTTCTCTTTGAACCTCCTAACTCAGCTTCGGCTGCCATCGGCTCAGGAAATGCTGCTGTGGAGGGTGCAGAGAGAGATTGTACAACCAGCAACCCGAGTGTCTCAGTCAGCCAGGTAAGAACACAGCCTTGGATCCCGCAGAAATCCATCCCTGGTTTTCCTCTGGTAACCAAAACATTGCCTTGTCACCTGCGAACAGGAGTTTTACCTGGTGCCAGGTTCGGAGCATGGGGCTGTTCAGTTGGAAGATTTATAACAGGCGGATGACCTTCGCTCTTAGGAGCTGAAATAAGTGGCTTCTTTAAAGCTAGAACAAAACACAGGGACAAAAGCATTAACAGGAGACACACGAGACACTATTTACCTGGTCTAACTCTAACAGGCCTGTAAAGTCTTTGCTTTCCTTGTTTTCTCGGTTTTAAACCACAGATGAAAATAAAAAATACACTAATATTTTGGGAGGGGATTATCTGAAACATTCAGTTTTGAGCATTCCAACCTCTAAAGCACGGCAGAAATGATCTGATTTGACATTGCACTTGAATTTTATTACCACAGAGAGATTTCAAAGCCCTGCGCTCCCTCTGAACCACATGGTGTTCACACACAATACATACGTCACCAAGACCCCAAACATGAAAGAATTAGAGTATTTCTCCTCACCAGTGGGAGTATCTTCAGCTTTTGCTGGGTCATTATCTTCTATTTCAGGCATGCCTGCATCTCCTCCTGCTTTGATTTTCTCTGCAAGACAAGAACAGGGTATTCTGCCTTACTAACCTTTCAGTCTGAACAGTTGAATGTCCCCCTTGCGGGAGGCTCTAACTTAGTCAAATCACTGCAGCTAATCAAGTTATCTGAGCCAAACAATTCCTTGTTCTGCTTCAGAGAAATGCACAGTTCTGGAGGATGGCAAAGGATGCAACACAACTGGTCCGTTCTCCATCAGAAATGCCAAAAAAGGAAATACCTTTGTCATTTACAACATGCTCTGAAGGCTCCTCATTCTTCTCTGCGTCTTTACCTTCCCCTTCTGCAACAGTCTCAGGTACTGCCTGGCCATAATTGCTGGGACTGACTTCAGTGTCTTTACTGGACTGAACTTTTTGTGTGGCCTGTTAGAACAAATTCATAAGGAGCCAAGATTAAGCACGTCCCTGGAAATTACAAAACAAATGCCCTCAAATTCAAGATTACTCTGGGTAAGCAAAACTGCATTTACGACTTCACTGATGAGCAAAGCACCGAGCAGAGTCCCCTCTGTACAAACCTGGGGCCTGGGGTATGGACACACAACTGAACAGACAATGCTCAAACCAGCACGGCTGCAGGACATTTCTATTGCCATACCAGGTGTTAAGGACAACACCAACAGGTTAAGGTGTGGTTGGCCTTAAGCCTCAGGTCAGATCCCTGAAGGAATTCTAGGCTGTAAGAAAAGATCTGTCAGAAATCTGCTCTCAGTCTGCCTCATTATTTGAAATGTTTATAGACAGACAAAGTAAGAAAACAAAATTTTAAACAAAGCAGGTTATTTCATCAGTTTGCAGGAAAGAGGCCCAAATTCTACTGGCACTCCACGTAAGGCAGCCTTGATACCATTCCAACACTGTTATTTCCATCACATCAGCACCTGGAAGCCTCAGCAGAGCTCAGGTTCCCTGTGCAGTAACCTGGGCAGGGCTGTGAGAACACAGATCCCACCCTGGAGAGCTGAACAGCAATATCCACCTTACAGCAAGAACTGAAACCCTCAGCAATGATGTCACGGAGGACGGTTGGAGCAGAGCAAAGAATGTGGCCTCATCTTCCAGCTCAGCCCACTGGCTGAGCAAACAGGCAGATTTCCTACATTAACACCCATTTAGGGCTGCTCAGGGGGATGTTTAACACAGGTTAGGAGAGAAACGTCCCAGGCCTCCACATCTCTGAGGCAAACAGCAGACTCTGGGCTCTCCTCACTCAACACAAAATTCCCTGGCACTACCTTTTGTTCCTGTGCAACCTGGTCCATTAATTTCTTGATGTTCTCTTCATGCTGCAGCCTCATTTCCTTGATCTGCTGCCCACACTGCAGGCTTGAGGAGAAACACACCATTAGATATATTTCATTTGTTGTATCTGCTCTCCCACAAATCAAATAAGGGGGAAAACATGAAGTGGCACAAAAAGCCAAACCTGAGAGATAACTAGAATAGTCTGTCCAAAAAGCCTGGTCCTGGCATGTGTATGGAGTGGGAATGGACTGAATACAGAAAGAAAGCAGAACTGGAAAAAACAGGGACAGAGCAGAAAAAACAGTAAAATAAACAGAATGGCCTTGAATATATTTCCTCCAAAAGCTGGAATGCAACCAAAAAGTCAAGCTCCACAGTTAATCTGTCAGCAAATATTAATTCTACCGGGAAAGCAACGTGTCTTTCATGGCTGTCAACAGAGAAGGTACAGCACTACCACTATCAGTTACTGCTCCCAACTCAAATAACACGATCTGAATACATAGCCACGTGTCCCAACTTCCCTAACAAGCCACAGACATCAGCCTGAGCAGGAGAATTCCCATCTCCCACAAACCCTCAACGGCACAGAAAGAACATTTTGTGTGTGTGAAAGCTTCAAACACTTTCTCAAGTGTTAAACCTCCCTCACTCCTCAAAGCTGCAGGAGTAGTTTGTTCCTGTTTCTCCATCATCAGCTTAAAAGGCTGAGGTCAACTTAAAATTTCAATCTACACAATGCTGCTTTCAGCTTCAGTTAAAATAAATGAAATTATACTGTTAGAAAAGCAGCAATGAACAACACTGGTGACAAGGAACCGTGTCCATTAAACTCTGCCATGTGTTTGTAAACTAAATTTCCATGTCATAAAAAATGCATTGACCTAAAAATGCTGAACAATTGCAGAGTAAGCCACGATTCCCCTTAACTCCGATCTCACTTCGTGGGAAGAGCAGGACACCACCAAGAAACAGAAAGTCCAATGGCTAACAGCGTGCATCACCAAGTGAGCACACTCAGGCTGGAGGGTTAGCAGACACAGGATTAATTAGCAGGTTTTAGTTAAGTACAGACCCCCATCACACACACAAACCTGCAGTTACCAACACTCCTGAGGACATACCTGTCATATTCCAGCCTCCTTGTAAGGTAGGTGTTGTTCTTCTTGTACTCGTGCAGCTGATCCTCCTGGCGGATGAACTCCTGCCGTAACTCTGCCAGTTGTTCTAGGCCAGAAGGGAAACACCACCGTGAACTGAGAAACAGAACTGAAAACGCCCTGTGGCAGGTACGACTGGCAGTATTGCTAAATAAGTATAAAACCGCTTGAGTCTTATGTTAGTTCATCTAAAGATTCTTAAACTAATTTGAAGAAGATGCCACTTCTCTCATGAAAAGACGAGTGCCAGACGGCAGCATGAATCAGAGAAACTCTTCTGATGCTATAGCAAACCCCATAAAGTTTTCTTTACCTTAGCATTGTGTAAGGCTTCTAAATGCAACTTCACTGCCTGTCAGGAAATGCAATTTCCTGAAAGATTCCGTGACCCTGAGTAACACAAAAGCACTCCCAGGTTACTTCAGGCACGGAGCTCAAGTATTGTCTGTAGTGACTGTACAAAAGGAGGCACCTTCCCGCTATCCATAAAATCAACACGTGCTTCCTGTCTCTACAACCAGTCTGGAAGTCCTCCCTGCTCCTCAGGCTACAAGTAATTAAACTTCCTGCCGGTTTAAGTTGCAGCTGCACAGATGCAGGCAGAAACCACGTGTGTTGCTGAGTGCAGGCACGTTCACGTTTGGGCACTCACTGCTCCAGCTCCCTCTGCAATACTCCAGACACGGTAAGACCACAGGCATTATAATCATGTCTCTATAGATCAGCCTTAAGAGATGTTTTCTGGAGCTTTTCTAACCCAGCACAACCATCACAGTGTTTCTGATCAAACTGTACTAAACGGTGCACTTGGCCACGAAAACGATTCCGAAAGCTTGGAAGTCAGCAGTGCCCGAGCACACATTCCTTCTGCAGACAGCAACGTCCACAAGAGCCAACCCTACACTCACCCACCCCAGGAACGAATCATACAGTGAGACTGCACATTATGGGATGTTCCAGCATCACCTGATCCTTCCTTTAAACTGCATTCTGCAGCACCTGGGCAGTTACAGTGCACAGCTCCAGCCCGGCCAGGAACCCCTCACCCTTTAGCCGATGTATGTCCGCCATCTGATATGAGATGTTGTTCTGCAGCTTCATCTGGAAGGAAGAGAAGGCTGGATAAATACAGGTAAGCAGGAGGGTGGCAAAGGTTTGGGCTGCAAACACTCAGGTGTGTCTGTTTGCTTTGGAAAGCCAACATATGGAGAGCATTATGGGAACGACAAAGTTCCGGGAAATCCAAGTCCTGTGTATTCAGTGACATCACCAAACTAACATTGTGTTCAGGCTTTGCTAACAAGGGCTTAAATTTAATTCCAGAACACATTTCTATCAAAAAAGTAGATCATCAGGACTAAAATAAACACGCTGCATCCTGATAGTGCAGGAGGGACAGAGAATGGCCAATGTCAAAGCACAGGTGGGTAAAACTAAACATGCAGCACCAACAGCAAAACCAACTGTTACCTAAGGTATGTCACATAACAGAATTGTTTTATTTAAATAAATCTTTCACATGTTGCTACTTAATATTCCTAACACAAATTTTATTTTAAGAGGGAATCTGACACCAGTAAAATTCCACAACAGCTTTTAATTTGGTATTTTCAGTAAGGAAAAGAATAGCAGTTACATTAAGAAATGCAGGTACACAAAGTCTTGAAGTAAAGACGCTTTTTCTTATTGTGACATAAAGACGAAACCCAGCAGGAATGAAGAGGAAGATGCATGAACGGACCATGCTGAGAAAGGGTGGAAAATCCCCACCTGCCATCAAGCACCTCAGAGGCTGAGGTTATTCTTCTTGCAGTTCCATGATGACAGAAAGGGTAACTTCAGGAAGGTGCCGAGTGGGGCTGTCACTCGTGGGGGACAAGGTCAGCATCACCTCTGGGGACAGCAGTGCCAGCACAGCCACTCGGCCGGCACACCCGGACACACACCCGGACACAGGGGCTGCTTCAGTGCCCCCCAGCCCCCGGAGTGTCTGAGTCAGTCATCTCCATTTCCTGTCAAAACAAACCCCAAACACACCTGCCCTGTAGGACTTCCTGCCCCCACCTCTGCCTTCCCTTTGTCAAATCATTCATTCATTCCCAGCTCTTTCCCGCTGTTGTTTCTGCTGTTACCAGAGGCCCCCAGACCGGACAGATCCGTGTGTCCCCTGTGGTCTGATCCGGCATCCTGACCTGGGGCTCCAGCCCTGCAGGAACTGCTGAGGCGGCGCTTTGTGCAGCCGCCAGTACACGGAACACGCATCCGGCCGCTCCCGGCACACAGCACAGCTTCCTCGGGATGCAGAGCGCTCCAACCGGAGCCTCTGGGCCAGGATCCTGCCTCACCCTGGCAGCAGGGCACACGGAGGGGGCTGCAGGCAGCAGGCCCTGGCCCAGAACAAAAGCCAAGAGAGTTCTGGAGTGTGGAGAGGCACTGCCATAGCTCCCACCTATGAGGGGACACGGAGCTGCTTCACAAGGCTTTTCCCAAAAAAAGAAAGCAAGTGGAATTGAAAAATTAGGGACAGAGCAGAAAGAACAGTAAAATAAACAGAATAGGAATATTGAACATACTTCCTTCAAACTCCAGAACGTAACTGAAAAGTCCAGCTCCACAGTTAATCTGTCAGCATTCATTAATTCCACCAGGAATGTGATCTTTGGGTAACCTGAGCCCCCTGATCACACTGCTCTGGAACAGGGACAAAATATCCCCATCTCCCCAGGGACCCTCAAGGAGCCTCCTGCCATGTCAGAGCCACGTTTGCCACGTGCTCTGCCCACCGAGGCATTCAAGGCCCTCTCCTTACAGGATGCCCAAAGGAACACCCCACGCAGGGACAGCCTGGCCTGGAGTTGCAGAGCTTCACTACAAAAGCGCAGGTAGCCCCGTGGTGGGGATTTCACAGGCAAGGAGGAGACACAAGTCACCACCAAGCCTTTCCATGCCCCAGGAGCCCACCAGGCCAGCTCCCCCTCCCACAGACCCGGGAAAGGGGGCAGGTGCACACAGTGATTTGTTGAGTGCTAAAGAAAAAGTATCTTTCCCTATTTTGAAAAACCACTGACAATAATCACCAAATTTTCTGTTTTCCACTCTAATGCAGCTATTTCCCAGAACCCAGTAAATCTACAAACAAAGAAGACCCTGGGAAGTGTAGTGGGGTCTGTTTTCAAACCCTCATCTACCAGAATTCCTCACACACGACCCTTCCCACTGGCTCCTGCTCATCCCATAACCACACAGCCTGCCCTGTGAGCAAGAGCTGGATGGGAATGTACAACAGTTTTGTCACACAATCTTTCATTTTGGTGATTCTGAGTTTCAGAGAGAAGTGACAGAATTTATATCCAGCTCAGCTGACAGCAAATGTCCCTCATCTGAAGGATAGAAAGGGAAGAAGCTTTTTTATGATTCATGGGATCTGTTCCACCTACACATGCAAATCCCACGAGCCATGGCGCAGGTCCAGTTCTTCCTGAGCCACGTCCTCCTTCAGTCTAGACCTGTTTGTAGTGCTCAGAGCTCTCAGGGGCTCCTCGGGGCCTGTCCAAGCACTTGGGATGGAGAAAATAAACCCTCTGCAGCCCAATGAGCCCCACACAGCAAAAACCACCAGAGATCCTGTGTGTGGACACGTGGCAACCCTCCAGCGCTGTCTGAGTTGTACGGCTCGTCATGCAACTCCACACGGCTGCTGGGGAGCTGCAGCTTTGCAGTCTGGGGAGTTATCGGGGAGTTTTGGCAACAGACAGACCCGGCTGCTCCCAGGGCTGTCTGACCCAACAGCTTCATCCCAAGCATTGCTGGGCAGCAGGGAAGGGCTGTGTTCTACCCCTGGCCGGGCCAGCAGCCGGTGTGGAATGGGAGGTGTGCTCCCTGCAGCCAGGCCCCTGCCACCTGCAATCTCTCCACACCAATTCCTGCCTTTTACTGACCCTCTTGCAAACAGAGGTGGGAAGCTATGGAAAAAAAATATATCCTAATGGTATGCTACAAAAAGCCATGGAATACCCAGGAAGCTAATGCTACCTGTGCATGCAGCACCTGCCCGAACTCCAGGCAGGCACTACCCCTGTTTGCCTCTCACAGGGAGCTCCAAAAGAGAGCTCCTGGTTTGTTCCAAGGCCCAAGAGACCATCGAGGAGCTCACCACACGGTGACAGAGCAGAATTCCTAAGAACTCCAGTTTTTTCTCTTTCTTTTTAAACACAAGACACCAGGGTTACAGTCCCACATTTTCCTCTAAGAGCAAACATATCCCAGCTCATTCCACACCCAGGGAAGGAGGGGAGAGCCAGGAGTTTGGGCTTGACTCCAGAGATCCCTGTGCCAGGGGACTCCAGAGATCCCTGAGCCAAGGGGAAGCTGCTGCAGAAATTGGAGTTGCCTCAGCACTGAGAAAGGCGCTTGATTTATGTGACCACAAGGCAAAGGACCTCAGCTAAGGACAAAGGAGGACAAAGCAGAACTGACACTGAGAACCGCCAGATCAGCATCTTTCAAATGAGTTTTCCATGAAATAAGCCTGGATTTGTTATGATCACTTGATACCCTGGGAATTACTAGTGCTGGGGTTTTATTTGAGCTCCTGCATTTCATAAACGGACTATGATCACTGGTAAAAAGCAGTTTAGTCAAATAGACTAAGTTCTGTTTTGAGACCAAAAAAATTATTCAAGTCTTTTTTGGCTGGACACTTTATATCTGCTACTAATTTTTGGTGACAGATCTTTATTCTCTAAAACAAAGCTTTATTTCCTCAGAGAAGTACAGTCACTTAAACGGGTTTTTTTTAGAAAAAGGTTAGAATTGTTGGCCCTGAGAAAAGACAGCGGCTTACATGGGAGGAAAAAGGCCAGTGACTGCTTTTTGATAAAATCCTGCTGTTCTGGCCTCTTAGGGCACAACAAACATTTCGAACACAAGAGAGGGAATGGTCAAAAGCCATGAGCTCACAGGGCCTTAAGTGGCAGCCTCTGGAACAAAGAAGGAAGACACAGGGCCCACACTGCAGGCAATGAACAGTAAATTGAATCTGTGGGGTATCCTTGGCTCCTTCCTCCTGCTGCTCTCCCGGTCTGCCCTGTGCAGTGTCACACTGCCAGCGCACCCAAACCCCCGGCAGGCTGATGAAAACACCCAGCGCTCAGCAGGCAGTGCAGCCCAACAGCCCCTGGTTGTATCCTGTGCATCCAGGGGGCCCTGGCTCCCGGGAAACCATCCCACCCCCCCGGCTTAGCACCTGCACCTTCTGTCCCGGCATCCTAAAGCATCCCTTGACACAGAGCCCAGAAACTGGAGCACAGAATCCCTGAGGCTGGAAAAGCCCTCCCAGCCCGTGGATCCCCCTGTGCCCCATCCCCACCTTGTCCCCCAGCCC
>JAWMRA010000016.1:895740-911833 GCA_035584735.1 Pseudotriccus pelzelni | reverse complement strand
TGCAGAGCCAGAAGGTCCCCCCTGAGCCTCCTTTTCTCCAGGCTGAGCCCCCCCAGCTCCCTCAGCTGCTCCTCACATGACCAAAAGCTCTGTGCCAAACATGACACAAACCTTCACCTGTGTCCTCCCACCTGCCCTGGCGGTACCTGTTGCACCCACAGAACATTCCACCACAGCAGTCGCTGACTGGGAGAGACACAAGGAATTTGTTCCAAACTCAGCTTCTCTCTCCCTAGAAGCAGAGTGGGGCTGGTGCCTCTAACCCCACTCCCCCTTCTTGCAGGGCGCGTTAAAAGTTCAGTTCTTGCTCCTCTGAGGAGGAAAAGTGATGGAGCTTTTCACAGCAGTCGGTTTCCTCTTCCGCCTTGTAAATGCTTTTTTCCATTGGACAGCAGTTGGCACCAGGAGCCTTCCTGGGGGAACAGAGAGATCAGGAGGAGGAATGACTGTCAGGGCTGCTTCAGCAATGGGCCCAGTCTGATGGGATGGCTGCGACCCAGGCTGGAGGTTGAGGAGTGAAGTGCTGCAAGTCGGGGAAGAGAAGGCAGGTCACGTAAATAACATCACGGGAGCGTTTGCTGTGAGCAAGCAGAATGTGAGTGGGGAGACATCTGTCTTTGTCAGGGAGTCCTGGCGATCCATTTCCCTGTGGATCGGCCGCACGTAAACTTAACGTGCTTACGCAGCACAGAGCCGCTGAGATGCCCTCAGTGCCCTCAGCTCGTCCCTGCGTCCAGAGAGCCTCCAAATCCCAGGGGAGCGCAAATTCCGTCTGTTTGGGCGAGACCACCCCTCATGCCTCTTCTCCTCTGCAAGGCATTGGGTGGGACAGGATTGAGGGGCAGTGAAGTTCCCGTCTGAGGACACTTCTAGTGGAAGGTGTCGCTGAGATTTAAGGCCCCTTCCAACCCAAACCGGTCTGGGATTGTGGGGTTCTATGATGTGGGGTGGAAGCCTGTGGCCTGAGAGCCTCAGTGTCACCTCAGGTTGTCTGGACCTCTGCCCCAGGTGGCCGAGGGAGTCACAGGTACGTGTGTCCTCCAAGCCCTGGTCTGGGCTCCGTGGGTAGCTCGCTGACCTCACCAGCAGGGACAGTGTCAGCCAGGCTGCTTCAGGAATCTGCTCTGCCCACCAGCTCCCTGTGACCCCAGGTGCAGCCACAGGAGCCCAAATGCCACAACAAGGAAAAGAAGAAAATCTCTATTTTGTCCTAATTTAAAACCAGCCAAAGTGTGTAGGTTGTGAGATTCGTGTTTGTAAACATTAGTAACAAATGTGTAACTTCATCTGCATCCCTGTTTTATTTATTTCATTTAGAGTATCATTCATAAAACCTCATCCTTTATTTTACAGCAGCATTTATCAGCACATTGCAAGGGCCAGTCAGAATTAATCCATGGTGCTTCCCTCTGATTCATTTCTAGACAGAAACCCTGGGAGATAATTTACACTGAATACGGTTGTTCTTTACCACCTTGGGCCCGTGTTCCTTATCACCTTCCTGATGGGCCAGCACAATTACTTCCCTTTGGTACGCAGTGCTGCCTCCAGGGCCACCTACGAGAAGATCCAAGGGCTGTTGGACTCTCAGGGAGCTCCTCAAGGTCTGTACTCCTGTAATTTCCCGTAACAAACATGGGCAAGGTCACTGCTGTGGGGATGATTCACGCTGGGCTCCCAGGACACGCTCCCTGCTCCTGCAGAGCTCTGCAGCACCGAGCTGCACGTTGGGCACGTTCCAATTCGGGCTGGAACACCCATGTGAGCAAAACAGCCCACGGTCAGGACACTCCTCTTGTGCTTCATCACAGCAAAGCAGGGAGGCCTTTGAGGGAACCCTGTATTTCCCTGGAGAAGCATTTGGGATGGGAAGGGCCGGGGTCAGCCTGCACACGTGTCTGTGCGTTCCTGTCTTCCCTGTTTCAGCTGGATTTCTGAGATCCCAGTCACATGCACCCCCTTATTTAGCTTTTCTCCCTGGAGGAGTCCACAGCCAGTACATTCTGAAAGTGCTTCTTCCTGATTGCTCTCCCTTCCCAGCTGCATTTTAGCAGAACAGCAGGTCGGCCAGCGAGACCTCCCAGCCCTTGAACTGCTGTGCCCTCAGAGCACTGTTCTTCCAAGCCCCCTCATCCTCACAGGGAGTTCTCTCCTTGCCCAGCCCCACACGCAGCAACATCCCATTCTCATCACCTGAGCCTTTGACAGATTCTCACACTCAACAAGTTAATTAGATTAAAGTGTTTAAAAGAATGACTTTCACGGCGAGACATGAGCAGAAAGCAAGATGCTTCTCCTCATCAAAGAGAGCAAGAGCCATGTATTGTATCAGTTAATTGGTTCGACTAAAACCTGGGTAATTCACTTACTCCGGGCTGAGTGGGATTTAATAACAAACCCTTCAGTGGATTGCAGCCCAGCGCTCGGGGGGTGTGAAGATGTGCAGCAGGGCTCTGTGCAGGGCCTGCGAGGTGCTGCGGGTGTCTTCAGCCACAAAACAGCCACCAAGGGCGTGATCCTGCCTGGAGAAATGGAGGAGCAAACAGCAGGCACCCAGAGAGGAGTGATTATTCCTGGGGGCATTTCACAAAGGTCGTCCTCAGATGGTTTTAGTGCAGCCTCTCAAGCCTGTGCCTAAAGACTGTCTCTGTTACAGTGATCTACATTTTTAGCCCAGTTTTTCCCAGAATGAAGTGTTTCAGTTGCACCATCTGGATGTCTGTACAGCTCCCTCCCAGAGCCTTTGTGCCTCCTGGAGCGTGCAGGGCTGGAAGTCCTGGATCCCAGCCCTTAGAAGGGGGTGATGGTTGTGAGACAGGCACGGGGTAATTGTCCCATCGAGCTGAAGGGTGAGGGAGGACTGGGGAGCCATCAGAAGGTGTGTGCAGTAGCAGGACACATCACTTTGGAAATCAGGTGTCTTTGTTTCTGCTGTTCACTGAATTGCTGTTCTTCCTCCTCAGAGAGACGCTCTCAACTGTTTATTTAGAGATATTTTTGCATGTAGGTAGGACTGTCCCTGCAATGTAGGGATTTCAGCCTTTCTGAGCCTGAATCCTGCCTTCCAGCGTTCCACAACCCCCTGTGCTGTGCTCCGAGCCCAGGTCAGGCCATGGGCACTTCCTCTGCTGGAGAACCACAGCTTGGTCCTGGCTGTGCCCTGAGCCACCCCCTGAGCCACCCCACGAGCCACCCCACAGCCCCCTCGTGCCCTCTCAGCTGTACCTTCACCTCAGCTGAAGGGCACCGTGAATCCCTTTCTCCTCACGAGCAGGTTTTGTGATTAATTTCACTCCAAGGCTGGGTTGAGTTGCAGGGAGCCCTTGGGTTGGGTGGCCCTGACCTTGCCATGTCTGCTGAAAATGAGCTTCCAAGGTGGCACAGCACCCGGGCTCAGAGCTGGGTTCTCTGCGGGGCGAAGCACTGCTGACAGATTTATTTCCCTTCCCTGCAAGGTTTTTATTCTGCCCACTGCACATTGTTCTTTCAGTGTCTTCGTGCCAAGTTTGATCTTGAGGCCCCGTCTTTAATTTGAGCCAGAGAGTCAAATTCCTGGTAGAAGTTCTGAGTTACACCGACCAAGCTCTCTATCTAATTTAGATTTGTGTGTGATTTCAAAGCAAAGGCCAGTTGTTCCACAGTGCTTGGGAGGACTGTTTATTCAGATGTACAAAAAGATTAATTTTTAACACTAAACAATCAACTTCTTGTTTATCAATATTCTATGGAGAAAAAATAAGGCAATTACCCCCTCACCCCACCCCTTGCATTAACACAAAATCCAGCATCTACAAGACTGGAAAATGCTTTAAAATGTAGTACTGGGGGGGAAGGTGTTAACAGATTGGGTTTTATATAGTTCAATATTTTTCAAAAATTAATACTACTGAAGTTTTCTTTTAAAAACATTTACTCCAGAGACACTGGGGGAATAGGACAGAATGGGAATAGACTCCTGAGATACCCCCAAAGTGGTGTCAAGCATAGGAGATCAGGCAGAAAAAGATTGTGATTTCTCGGTGGGGGCTTTTATATCCACTGAGTGACAGTCCCAGTGTAGTTGTGTTCATCTCACAAGTGAATCCCCACCTTCAGTTCCTACCCATGGGACAGCTAAAGCTATTACTGCCTGCAGACATCAGTGGGGACTGGAATTAGATGACCTTTGAAGTCCCTTCCGACCCAACCCATTCCAGGTTCATTCTACCCATGACCGTGACATGAAGGGATCGGTGGATTTGGGTTTATTTGTCTTCTTCCCTGTTTTGTCCTGGTTCAGAGTCAGGTGAAGGCACTTGGAGAGGGCTCTGCTGCCCCCAGGAAGGGTCAGTGTGCAGAGAAGCTGAAACAGCTCCCTTGGCTCGCTCTGGGCTCCGTGCCTGGACTGCCGGGCAGCAGGAACAGCAGCACTGCCTGAGCCATGGGCCGTGCCTCCTCCCAGCAGGATTGAAGTGCTTCCCTCTGTCTAGACTATTTCATGTCCTTTTCAGTGCCTTTTTATGCTGGCAGTTTTATGGCAGCCGCCTGGGAGCACAGTTCCCTCGCCCTGGAGAAACACACCATCAAGGCAGGAGAAGCGCTGAAGTTGTTTATGCTCTTGTGCAACGTCAGACCCACACAGGACAACTCCTGCTCTTCTTAATGGCATCTGTCTCATGCAGAGTTCATGTAAATATCCTGAAAGCTTTTATGTCCAACTGCTGGTGAATCTACTGGAAGGAGATCCACTCACTTTCCTTCTGCAGCTCTGGAACACAGAACTGGAGGAGTTAAGTTCTTTGCCCGGTAGAGGACATGCTAGAAACTGCTGGTTCAAAAAGATTAGGCACAGTAATTAAAGCATAATTGCTATTAATAGTTGTCTTCCTAATCAGACTTATCTCTCTGTTGCTCCTTACCTCGGAGGATTTTTCCTTCTTTGTGTGTTTCTGAGGTGTGGTTGGGGACTATCACCAAATCACACCGGGGCTCTCCTTGGCTGCACCTGGGCCCAGCCCTGGGCACAGGACAAGGCTCTCTGCCCACCCCAAGGAACCAAACCGCTTCCAGCACTGTATCTTACCCTCTCATACCTTTCCAACCCACTTTCAAGCGGTGCAGTGGTTTGGGTGACTCTCTTTTTGTGGTTCCCCTGGCTGGAGGTGTCTGCTCCGACCAGAGCGTTCCCGCTGCGGGAGGCAGAGCAGGAGCTGCTCCTGCCTGATGCACTTGTGCCTTCTGCCAGCGAGGCTGGGGGGAGGACAGCTCGGGATCTGCAAACTCCAGCCCTCGACACACAGCATCTGGGGGGACTTTAGGGTCCAGCACAACCCTGTCTCGTGCCGGCTGTGTTCCTCTGAACTGTGCTGGCCGAGGGCAGGGGCGGGTGCGCTCAGTCAGTCCCTTCTCTGCGTCACTTTGTGCAAAGAGAACAGATTTTCTTTGTCTTGCTTTTATCTCTCCTGCACGCTGTCTCTACCCCCCCTCCTCTGTGCATCCTCACTTTCTGTCATTCCCGTCTCTGCTTGCTTCCTTTCCCTTTTTTCTTTTCCAATATTCATATTGCCCCCCGAGTGCAGCCGTGCAGCTCCAGGAGAAATCCCCAAACAATCTGCCAGCCCTTTGAAGAAGGGTTGTGTTCTTCCATGTCAGCTTAATTACTGTGTCCCACTGAGGACGCCGAGGCCTTCTGGGAGGGGAGAGCAGAGGCAGCTCTGAGCGCTGGATTCAGGCTGGGACTGTGCCCGGGGCACTGCGGGGCTCCCGTGGGGCACTGCCTGTCACCTGCCCTCTTGTCACCCTGTCTGTGCCTCCAGCATCTTATTGCGTTGTGTTTGCTACGGGTTGGGTTCTCACAGGTCTGTCCTTCAAGTGCTGAGCTCTTCACCTGCGATCTGGGGGAGTGCCGAGCAGAGTGCTCAGAAATGAGCTGGGTCAGAGCTGGCCGTGCCTGGCAGGGACAGGACGTCACACGAGCGGTCCCTGGGAGCAAGTCCTGCCTGGGTCAGCTCCCCACACCCCTGCAGTCCTGCCTCTCTTACCTGGCCACTGCCAGTACTGACAAACCGAACTTCTCAGAGCTTGAGTTTTGCGGGAAAATTTGTGTTTTTTCACGGCCAAACACCTTTCCTGGCTGAACACTGCAATTTCCTGGAAATGGCATAAAGTTGTTGTTAATGGGCCTGACCCTGTGAGAAACTGAGCTCACCTCATTCCCACTGACTTCCTTGGCAAGTGATTTATTCATGTATATTCATATAAAATACAGTAAATATAAAATAATATATAATAATATAAATTAATCTATTAATTTATATGAAATATTGTACACATAATATATTAATAAATATTCATATATTCATTTTGCTTTCACAGCCTACCATGATGTCTGCCCTTGTGATGAGGGTTTGCTTTAGTGATGGAGAGAGGCAAGGAAAGTGATACACGGGCTTGGGCCTGGCTTAGCTCACTCCCCATCCCAGTCAGGCCAAACCAGAGCATCACCTGCCCCTCTGGAAGCAGAGCCCACAGCCCTTGTGGTGCCTCAGGAGAAAACCAGCAGCTCTGTTAACACTGAGCTGGAAATCTCAGCTGTTTATTGAAGACAGTGTTTTGGGCTGGCCTGTGGATGCTGTGTGCATCAGCCCAGCGTGTTTCTGGAGCAGACAGGGTCACATCAGCTCCATGCTTTTACAGAAATAGCTCCCAGATGTAACCATTGTGTCACAGCACATTTGGGAAATTTGGCAGAATTGCAGGATGTGCGGGGTTTGTGTGCGTGAGGGTAAATCTGTGCTCCAGCCTCCTCTCTGACCTGCAGACGTGGCTCGTCCCAGCCTCGTGGGCTTGGTGTCCTTGCGTGGTTTGGGACCACAATAAACAGCCCTGGGTGGTGAGGAGACAAAGTCAGGGCCTGAGTTTTCCTCTGCTGGCATAGACAGGGCATGAAAACAGAGTCAAGGCATTTGAAGCCTCCCAAACACACGAAGAAGGGTGTTTGGCAGCCAGCATCTCCTCAGCCAGCCACTTGGGAGTCCACCGAAATACAGAATTCCAGCTGGGCTTCAGCAATATCCGTCAGAGAACGCTGGTGGTGGAGCAGCATCACCTCCAGTGCTGGGTGGGCCCCAGAGCTCCCTTGTGCTGCACCATCCCCACCCCCAGGGAGGGTCAGCTCTGCTCAGCACAACTTCTGTCCCCACAGAGACCCCCTCGTGTGCTCTGTGGGGCTCTGGCAGGGCTCAAACATCGGCTGGGCAGTTACCTGTCCACACACAGAGCTACTGCAGAAGGACACCAGTCTGCTCTACTATTTACCTGGGATTTCCAATCTCAAGGGGAAAATGAGAACAAAATTATTTCCCCCTTTGCAATTACCTGACATTTTCTCATGGCCTTCTAATGCCGGTAGATGGTGTTACAAAAGCCCAAGCACGCTCAGAGCAGATCCAGTAAATGCCTTCATTCCTGCTCTCATTCCTGGGCACCAGACATCTCTCATTGCCCGTCTCCGTTGGGCTGGAGCTACTGGTTTGCTGCCTGAGTTGCCTGAGAGCTGTGCTGAGCCACGGGCAGCACGCTGCCCTGTGCCCTGTGCCCCTCTCTGGTGCCAGCCACGTGGGGCAGGGGGAGACCCAGCGCTGACAACCCGCTCCCCGCAGCGGGAGCCCGGCCGTGACGAGGCACCCAGGGAGTGCGTTGCTCTCCTGGATGTCAAACCTGCCAGCCCTCTAAAAGCGAGGGAAAATAGTCTTAAGCCTTTGCAAAGAGCTTTCTTTTTTTTTTTTTTTCCAAAACAGAAAAAAGCCACACAAGCGAAAGGGCATCTCAGGTTTTTCGCCGGCCGTGCGCGTTTCCAGCCATCGGATCATGTGGTGAGCGATGAGCACTGACACATCGCAAGCTCTGTTCCATCCCCTGTCGTAGGAGGCAGCCTCTGAGGGGGGTTTAATCATAACACTGTGTTAGGAAAGGTTTTTCTCCTCGTGGGAGTAAATAACCCAGCTCACGGAGTCTTGGGAAGCGGTTTCCAGTGGGGATCCCTGGAGCCCTCTCATGGGTCACCAGATGGGTTTCCAGCTCATCAGAGCTCATCCCAGCGTGCACAGTGAGAGGCAAAGGCCGGAGCTGGTGGGGACACCACGCCCTGAGCTCTGCCACCACCCAGGGTCACCTTTGTTGGGAGTGGCAGGAGCAGAGCAGGTCCCCTCGCATCGTGGGCTCTGTCCCGGGGCTGGGTGCTCATGTTCCTGCCTCCCAGCCCATGTCAGAGAACAGGGGTGAGGCTGGGTCGCCCCAAACCCCAGGAGATGTCGGTCTCTGTGTCTTGCCTTGCTTTGGAAGGAACAGATGTAACCTATTTGTTGGATGTCTGAAGGGCATTAGGAAAAGGTCAGTGGTTAGAATGTGGATGACGTGCTCCAAAAGTGCATTAAAATAGTACAGTTCATTAAACTGTGAGGAGCAGAATGTTTGGAGTTAAGGGGGAATTGCCTTTATAACCCCCTTTTGTGTGGAGGAATTTGAAACGGTTTGATACAGGTTTGCGTGGGGATTTTTTGGCCTTGGTATAAAATATTCACACCGTAGTTAAGGGGACTGAAGTCAGCACTTGTAGTCTGCTCCTGTGGCTGACGAGTGTCCATGCCCTGTCTCTATTCCTCTTTCTTCCAGCACAGGGGCAGTGGTGGAGCAAACACCACCAGTGACAAGCAGAGTCTGTCAGCACGTCTTCAGAGCCCTGTCTTTGGGAAGCCATCCTTGGAAAGAACAGATTGTCTTCAACGATTTGTCTTCAACAGATCGTCCTCAGCCGCCTGAAGGAGAGAGGAGTGGATTTGCTTCTCCAACTCCAGATTGGAAACTCTGCCCCTGAGCCATGAGAGCAATGGCAGAAAACAACTCCCTGTGTTCTTCTGAAAATAAAAGAGGGTTACAGCCTAAGCCAGTCAGACAAATAAGACCAAGTAAGACCAATAAGACCAAATAAGACTTGTAGTTTAACATGAGTGGCAGGGAAGCAGCCAAGAGACTCTCCCTCCAGGAACACTGTCTGCAGGGCAGGAGCCCCCGCTCAGCCTGTACTGGAGTCCAAAGGACGAAGACAAAAGAAATCCAGTGTCCTCCAGCACGATCAACACAGACAGCAAATGTGTGGCAACCATTTCCTTTGGCCACGCTGGAGATCTGGTGCTCCAGGCACCTGCCAGTCCCAAAGCGAACCCTGAGCAGCACCAGGGCAGGAGCTACAGGAGGTTTCACGTCCTCCTGCCTCTGAAACATGGAGGAGTGGGATGGGAACTCCCTCACCTGGAAGAGTCTGGATGTCAGGACTGTCACTCACTCGGAAGGCAGCCACAAGGTGCTGCGCTGCAGGGAGCGCTCAGTGGTGAGGACCGAGGAGGAGGGACACTGCTCGGTGCAGGCTGTGCCAACAAGTGGTTCTGCTTGGAGCCTCCTGCGTGGCCGTGTCATCCCAAAATGAACAGGGCACTTCTAGAGCTCCTTGCCCTGTGTTCCATCAGAGTGCTGCCAGCAACGGACTAGAAACGGGCAGGAGGGGCTTTACCATCGCTCTTTACGCCGCTGAGCTCCCCGAAGTACTGCAAGTGCAGCCTTTGCTGTCCTGTTCGCTCCCTCCCGGCGAGACACAGGTCAGCTGTCCCCGTGGGGGCCAGGGGTGCTCCGGGGTGGGTCAGTGTGCCCAGGCAGGGCCGCTGCCCAGCCCCTGGCTCACCGTGCCTTCCTGGGAACTGCATCCGCGCCAGCTCTGCGGAGGAGCCGGGTGTCCTGGGGGTGCTCCTGGGGGAGAGGCTGCCACGCTGACGGTGCTCCTTAGGGTGGGTGTGTGGGTCTGTGGGTCTGCAGAGCCCCCCGGGCCAGCTGCCCTCGGGAGCACCCACCGAGGGCCCTCCTGCCTGCGGGGACACGGGTGGGGGGGGACAGGCTGTGCTCCCGCCCTCCTGCGGTGCTTTTTTTAGGAGCAGCTTCGCACGGCATCGCTAAACCTGCGGCTGTCATCCAGCAGTCACGAAGTCACACAGAGCCGGGAAGGCAGCGCGGGTGGGAGCGAGGCATGAGCTGCTTTAGCAAACAGCTCTGCAGCGGTCGGAGCTGCGTGGCCCTGCCCGAGCTCGGGAATGCTCAGCTATCCCGGTGACCCTGCCCGAGCTCGGGAATGCTCAGCTATCCCAGTGGCTCTGCCCGAGCTCGGGAATGCTCAGCTATCCCAGTGGCCCTGCCCGAGCTCGGGAATGCTCCGCTATCCTGGTGACCCTGCCCGAGCTCGGGAATGCTCAGCTATCCCGGTGGCTCTGCCCGAGCTCGGGAATGCTCCGCTATCCCAGTGGCCCTGCTCTGGTCAGAGCTGCGCTCCCTGCCTGGCAGCAGCGCGTCCCAGCTGCCACCCAGAGGCTGCTGAGCCTTTCCCAATACGCCGTGGATGAGTAATTTATCCCCCCCAACATCTCCTATTCCACTGCCGGTGCTGGAGACAGTCCCGGCTGCCCAGAGCCCCTCCACGAGGAGGAGGAGGAGGAGGAGGAGGAGGACGGGCACTGCTCTCACCTGGATACTGTTGCTTGGGAAACCACTCCCTCCACATCCGCTTATTCACTACAGTGGTTCTGCCTTCCAAAAAGGCGTTGTGGTGATGGGGCAGCCTCAAACCCAGCACAGGTGCAAGAAAAAGCACAGGGAAGGGCTGCAAATATTCTTGAATGTTCTGTGAGAACAAGTACCTAAAAATATTTATGTTTTTATGTGCAGCGTCAGAGAAACAGATTTGTAATTGTGTGTGTGCTCCAGGCTGGAGTCTGTTGGGCTCTGGAGATGAAATTCTGACCCCACACAAGTGAGTGGTGAACTTCCACTGACCTCCCAGGACCAGGGGTTTGCTGGGGACCAGGAGGAGCACTGGGAGGCCTTAGGCAGGCTCTGCTCCTCAGTCCCCCTCTGCTCCCACATGGATCCTCCAGGCACATTTATACCTGGGAGATTTTAACTGATGGATTTGTGAGAACGGGTGGCCCCAGGGTCAGGTTGCAGAGAGGATGCCATGTGCTGGGAAGATGTGAAAAGGTGGGGGACACGGAGGGGTCCCTGGCTCTGCTCTGTGTGCAAAGGAGAGGGGTGAGGAGAGCTGCCCCCTCCCACGGTGCTGGGGGGGACCCCTCCTGCACCCCCTGGAGCATCTCCTCGGGCAGCGGGATGAGGGACTTGCACTTCCACATCCAGCTCCCCAGAAGGGCTCTCTCCTGCTGGAGCAGAGCTGGACAGCCTGTGGTGCTCTCCCTGTTGTTACAGAAACCTGTTCTACCAGGAGAGAAATCCAGGCGTCTTAAAAAATTCATGATTCCCTCTTAATACAAGTTTAGGAGGAGTGAGTGCCGCTCTCAGTGGGCTCGGAGAAATGGTCCGTGTGTGATTCATCGGGGCTTCCCTTGGAAGCTGCTCCCCGTGACGTGCAGCTCGTGCCTGCCAACGGGAGAGCCAGGAATGCTGGAGGGGAGCTTGTCCCAGGGTTTGGTGTTTGGGATTCCGGGTGGGACTCTGGGCACCTGTGTGCTCCAGGAAAGCTTTGCTGAGCACCAGACTCCCTCCTGCCCAGCTGGATCCCATCCTGGGGGGGCTGCAGGGGATGGAAGAATGATCCCCCCAGCTCCAGTTGGGGGTCGGGAGGAGATGGAGAGCCTGTGGGTGCCCACAGGACTGGGGACCACCCTGCAGGAGATGTGCCCAGACTTGCTGGGCTGGGCACAGGGGAGCTGGACCAGACTGCATCTGTTCCAAAGAAGCAGCCCCTGTGCTCTGAGGGCAGCAGCTGCAGCTTCCTTGTAGGGTGTGGGGCTTTATTTTCCAGAAAATCCATCATTTTGTTCATTCTTTCACCCATATGAGCTCAAGGATGTTCTTGGCTTTCTATCTTCAGAAAAATTGGACACTTCAGTCAATTTTGTTATGCCTTTTCCTAGGAGAGCCCCTTCTGGTCCCTGGGGAATTAGATGTGGCTTTTCACAATATTCAGATTTTCAAATGGGAGAAGTGGCAGTTCATTGTGGGAGCCTTTGGGTCCTGCAGGGTCACCCTTCCAGCTGGCAGCACAACCTTCCCTCCGAAATCACTCCCTGATCACAAGAATTGGCACCTTCTGATATTCCTAAATGATGACATTAATCATTTGCTATTTTTGCTCACTCCGACAGAAACATTCGGTAAAGCCTTTTTGTTTCTCTTCCCTTCCTCAGGCTGCTTTCCAGGCACTCACAAGCCCCTCTCCTGGGATAGGAGCATCCCCCCTGCCCTGCCAAACTCCGTGCTGTGGGATGGACTGGAGTAAGCGAACGACCGACATCTTCATCAGCCTCTCCTGTTGGTTCTGCAAACCCCAGGTTTTAAATGGCAAAGCTGTGCTGCGGGGAAGAGCTGGGCTGGCAGCACCTCTTCCAGCCCGTCAGGGACCGGCTGCATCCCGGGCAGCTCCAGCCTGTCTGCTGGAGAAAAGGGCGGCCGACGTCAGCGAGTCCCATCCAGCGCCAACGTCACTTCGATCTGACAGAGGGAGAAACATCTCTCTGAGCTACAGATCTTCCCATCCCAACTCCAGGACACGCAATTACCACGCAGCCAGTACCCTTCATGTTGCCATTACGAGTAATTTAGCTACAACGACGTGGCAGTTTAATTTGCCTTATTTATCTCAATCATTTTGAATGAGGGAGATAAATGCCCCGGCAGGATTTCACGTGGATGCTCCATCTCCTTTAATGTGGTTTCAGGTAAAGGCTGCACAATACACCCCTGCATAAGAATTCATCTTGCAGGCAATTGGCCTGAATTAAAACACCCAGAGCAGGTAGAGAGAACTTTGCCTCGTGGCTCTGAGCCGAGCCAGGGCTCTGATGTGAGGAAATTTAGAAGTGTCTTACCTTTGAGCCCAGGAGAGGGGAAAGGCAATACAATCCCCCCACGTCCGTGGCCACGTCGTCCTGCTGAGCACGTACTTTGCCGCTTCTTTCCTTTTTTAGTTTGGAAATGTCAGCACTTTCCGTTCCCATGGGAACGCTGCCTTTTCCCTTGGCATGCCAGTGCACTGAAAGCTGCTGGGACTGGAGGGGCTGTGGTCGCTCTGGAAGTGTGTGCCAGCCATTCCTGGCTCCTGCCCAGCAGGGAGGGAGGGATGTGGCACCCCAGTCCTTTCCTGGGGTCCTGCCCCTCCGACCGCCCCTGGTGGGGCTGATCCCGGTGGCTCTTCCAGGGGCTTCCAAGGGCAGCTGCAGCCACGGTGTAAGTGGGAGAAGGGGCCAGAAGCTGATGGAAAACTCCAATGGTCCTGACTGTAATCTCTCATCACAGTTATTCTAATTATTCTAATCCTTTGAAGCAAGCTGGGAGTCAAGCTCTTCTCCCAGGCAACAGGTGACAGGACAAGAGGAAGTGGCAGGACATGGCCTCGAGCTGTGCCAGGGGAGGGGCAGGTTGGACACCAGGAAGAATTTCTTCACAGAGAGGGTTGCCAGACTTCAGAACCTTAATAATTCTGTGATTCTTCCAAGTACCCAGTGACCTCGTGGGAGAGTATGGGATTTCCCAGTACGGAGGCAGCATGGTAGCTACATAAGCACTGTGGTGGAATCCCTTTCTGATGGTGAAACTCACATTCTTAGAGCGATTTTGCCACTGCTGCAAGTCTCCAAGTTAGGGGGGATCCGTTTGCTAGTGAAAGAACCGGCGGTGTGATAAAACACCAGCAACAGGGTTTGTGTGGCTCGGCACTCAGTGCTCCCTGGGGGTCGCGTTCTGAACCTACGGAGTTAATGTAGGTCACCGAACACACCCAGCTCGCTGGTTTACGGGTGCCACGACAGTTTTCCTCACTGCTCAGTTTTCAAATGCTGCTGCTTAAAAAAGCTCCTTTCAGAGCAGTGGGACGTGTGAAACAATGTGGAGCTGCTGACAGGTACCATGGCAATGGCTCTGCCAGGAGCTGCGCTCTCTGCCGAGCCGCTCCGCTACTGACTGAGCTCATTTCCACTCCATATTTATGAGTATTCCCACTCCTGAAGGATGCTGACAGCTCTTCCACGTATTGCGAAGTCTCGGGCTGGGGGGGTGCAGAGGGAATCTGGTCACAGCTCTGTCTGTGCCTGGAATGCAGGTCAGGGACTGTGGGAGCTGGGACAGGCTGAGGGACAGCCTGGGAAGTGACTCTGGGATTGGGGTCCCACCACCAGTGCTCTGGGATTGCCCTCACATCCCGCTGTTCCCAGCTGCCTTCCTGCCCCAGCCTGTGCCCAGACCCTGTGCCCAGACCCTGTGCCCAGACCCTGCCAGCTGCCCTTGCTCTCTGCTCGTTCAGGGCACCTTCACCTTCTGCTGTCCGTCTCACCTGGGCTCTCTTTGCTTTACCCAGGTCCTTTCTGGGGGTCAGGCCGTGCCCCCTTGCCCCAGCTCAGGTGCTTCGTGTCGAGCAGGCACGGGTGAAAAGTCCCCCCCCTCCTCAGCTCCATGGAGCTGGGACATGGACTACTGTGCCCTGTTCCCAGTGCCACCGTGGGTATGGGGGTGACATCCCTCCCCAGGACACGCGTGGCAGTGCCCATGGTGGCAGCAGAGTCAGCAGGGCTGTGCCATCCGTGGTGCCCCTCCAGCCCATCCCACGGGGGCTGTGCCATCCGTGGTGCCCATCCAGCCCATCCCACAGGGGCTGTGCCATCCGTGGTGCCCATCCAGCCCATCCCACAGGGGCTGTGCCATCCGTGGTGCCCATCCGGCCCATCCCACAGGGCTGTGCCATCCGTGGTGCCCACCCAGCCCACCCCACAGGGCTGTGCTGCAGTGGGGCAGTTGCTGCCCCCTCCCTGGAGTGATGTGCTGAGCTCTGGGAAAACAGGCTTTCAGAGCAGGGAGGTTAATTGCTGTTTGCTTTCCAAGCCTTTATCTCGTTTTTAAGTCCGCTGCCTTTCATCTTCCCTCTCTGCTTTTTGAAGAACCACGTTCAGAAATCTGTTTCCAGGGCCCAAAGCAGCCACAGGTTCAGGGCCAGGGAGAATTAGCAGAGGAGGCTCCTCTGCGGGCAGGAATCTGAGCTCCAGTGAGGCAGATTTTGTAGGAACAGGGTTTCAGGGTGGGAGGGTCACCAAGCCCAGCTCCCAGGAGTGGCCTGGCCCTGTGAGCCCCGAGTGCTCCCTCTCTCCTCTCAGCTTCTCTGCTTTGACTCCCAGCCGTGGGCACCATCTCTGCCTTTCTATGTGAAATAAAAGCACCTTTAACTGTCAGGTACTTGCCTTACAATGAAGATATTTATACACTGTAATAAAGGCAGCTCTCTGGATCCCATGTAAGTGAAGCAGATGGAGCTCATGGGGGGTTTTTGCAGCCTCTCAGGGATCTCACTCGTTCTCCCTGTGCTCTCTGCACGTCTCTGTTAAGCACTAAAGCACCAAACCTGAATGTAGATCTCCAGTGCTGGTCTAAACACCGGGTAATTGAATTTTCCATGGACAAATTCACTGCCCTGCTCTTCTGGCTGGTGGCTTTGTTTGTCAGGAAGCATCCTGGGTGCTCCTGGTGCATTTTTTTAACCCCCATGCCCTCCCAGGGCTTTCCAGGAGCAATTTCCAGCATCCTCACCATGGCCCCGTGCCTGGGCCAGGGTCTTGCCCTCGCATTTCCAGTTTTATTCCCAGCATATTCAAACACTCTCTGTGTGGATGAGTGGAGCATTTTGGAGCACTGTTTGCCTCAGCTGCTCTTCCTTGTTAGTGACTCTCCTGCCAGGCTCTTAATCATCCATATGTTTTATCAGCAGTGATCTTGCATTTGCTGACAATTTGCTGATTAGAACAAACTTATCCCCAGTCCCTGGCGAGCCCCTCCCCAGCCTGGGCTGTGCCTGGTGCACCGTGGATGGCACAGCCCTGCCAGCTGCCAGTGCCACCTCGCCGGGACCTCGAGGGGACCTCGTCCTGACAGCCCCGTGTTGGGGCACGTCTGCACAACAGTGCCAGAGGGCAGGGCTAGATGGGATATTGGGAAGCAATCCTTCCCTGGGAGGGTGGGCAGGCCCTGGCACAGGTTGCCCAGAGAAGCTGTGGCTGCCCCTGGATCCCTGGAA
>JAWMRA010000016.1:865083-886046 GCA_035584735.1 Pseudotriccus pelzelni | reverse complement strand
GGGCCGGGCCGAGCCGGGCGGGGGGGCGCGCCCCGCCGCACCTCCCGCACCGCCCCGCACCGCCCCGCACCGCCTCGCACCGCCCCGGCAGCGGGATGTGAGCGGAGGCTCCGCCGGCAGCGCCCGCCGCCCGCGCCCGCCGCGCCCCGGGAAGATGCTGAGCAGGTGGATGAGTGGCAGCAGCAGGAACCTGGACCGCGAGTACAACTGCACCGTTCGGCTGCTGGACGACAGCGAGTACACCTGCACCATCCAGGTCAGCCTCCGCGGCACCGGCACCGGCACCGGCACCGGCACCGCGCTGCCCCCGCAGCCGCCGCGCTGCCGCCCGGCCCCGGCAGACAAAAGGAGCGGAGCGGCGGGGGCGGCCCGGTGCTGCCCCGCGCCGCCAACAAAGGCGGCCCCCTCCTCCCGCCGCCCCCCCGGCTCTCGAGAGGCTGCCGGCGGTGGGAAGCGCCGGGGCTGAGCCCCCCCCCCGCCCGCGGAGCCCCCGGCGCAGAGGGTGCGGGGATGGCGCGGAGAGCCGCCCGCCTGCCCCCGGCGCGGTGCTGCCCGCAGCTCCCGGAGCCGGAGCGGGGCGGGGGCAGCCCAGCACGGCCGTCCCGGGGTCGGGGGGAGCCGCGGCCGTGCCCCCCGGAGCCGCTTGTGCGAACCCTCCGCTGCGGGCGCGGGGGCTGCGCGCAGCGCGGGGAGGACGTGGGTGCGAAGTGAAGTACGGGGGATGCTGCGGGGCGGGGATAGACAGGGCATGCTGCGGGGCAGGCACCGACCCTCTCGGCCCCGCCGCAGCCCCGTGCCCGCTGTGCCTCCCTCGTGAGCGGCCGGCTCTGCCCTGATGCGCGTTCGGGTTTTGTAATCGTCCGGAGCGGCGGGGACGATTGTGCCGGGAGGGACCGGGAGCAGGACCAGGACGCGGGGTCGGGGCCGTCGCTGCCCTCTCGGTGTCCCCTCGCTGCCGGGGCTGCGCGGGGCATCGCTCAGCTCGCAGATGTCGCGGGATGTCGTATTGCTGAAAACTAGGGAGACGCTCTCCCCGGCTCCGCTGAACTAGTCCGGTACCGGGACCGTGTGACCGGGGGTTGAGAGGGGCATCCCTGGTTCTGGCTGCTCCTGTGCTTCATTCGCCCAGTCAGCATCAGCCCTGCAAGGGAGCTCACGACACGCTGTGCGGAGCCGCACGCGCAGGGGCTGCTGCTGGAGGCGGCTGGACTCAGCCCAGTCCGGGGGCGATGGAAAATTCGGGGCAGAGTTTTGAGTAAAGTGACTCAACACGTCGGTAGCAACAGCTCCCACTGCCCAGCCTTGGGGACCCCCAGTTCCTCCTGTCTTATGATGCCGAGGAGGGGGGAACATCCTTTTATTTAACGTGCTTTAGGTGATAATGCCAAAGAGCGATTGCCGAGGGTGCTGCAGGCTATGGAAGGCACCGTCATTTTGGCTTAAAGAGTCTAAAATCGATAAATAGGATGATTTGTGCAAATACCAGTGAAGAACCGTGGAAATGCTGCCGGTCCCCCCTCACCTCCCCCATCAGGGTTGTAAAGTGTGACCCAGTAAACAGCTCTAACGGCAGCCCAGTTTGTTTTGCATAAGCCAAATTAATTCGTCTCTCAGAGGTTGTTTTTAATACAAATTAAATGGAAAACCAGTTTGGGAGAGAACGTGTGGGCAGAACAGTTCAGAAAAATCTGGATTTTCTGCCCTTAAGATAATTTGACAAGGTGTCGTCATTTTGCGTGTCTTTTTTTAAAAAGACAAAATACTACTTGATCCCATATTCCAGCTGATATTTTATGTGTAGCATAGTAAACAGGGGATGCTGGTGCTTAGCATGCATGACCTGAGAGATGCAGAATTTGCTCCTGTTACCCTCCCAGGCAAGGTTATCCCGCTTAAATATTTGTTCTCTCTTGCTTTCACGCTGCCTTATGAGCTAAGTATTTATAGTCCATGCGAAATTAGGGAGAACATAGCAGGAACGTGTAATGTCTCACAAGTGAGGAAGCCGTCACCGCGCAGGCTGCGAGCGGTGAATGAGTTTTGAAGGTCATTCCCTCACGAGCGCAGAGATTTCACGTCTTGCCGAGATCCGCGGTGTCTCCTCACCCCGGGCTGGTTCTGCGCCTCTCGGGTCTAATTTATGCCCTGCTATTTTTACTGAAACCCGGGGAAACTGGCCGAAGCACGAGCCGTGGTGCTCTCACGCAGTGCCGTGGATCCCGGCGCACGTCTGGGGAGCGGAGCAGCCGCCGGGAACTTTGCGCCGTGGGTTTCTGCTGCTGTGCCCGTGTGTTCGTGCCGCTCGCCCCGGCAGCGGGGGCTTGCGGATGGGCTTCGTACCCTCCCCGAAGAGCGGCCCTTCTGACGTGTGGTTTGGCTTCGTGGCTGGGCAGAAGGGAGCAGCACTCAGAGGCAGAGCTGATTTTAAGAGGGTTTATTTACATTTGGGATAATGGCACTGGTTAAACCTGTCACAACGTTAACCTTTGGCTGTGCTTGCTGAAGGTGTGTGAGTAGGGGTTTGATGCTGCTGCTTCATACCTGAGCATTCTGCTTCTGGGCGAAGCCTTTTTCATTGGATTAGCCAGGGTTTACTTAGGTAATATTCCCATGTTGAACCAGCAGTTCGTTGTCTGAGCTGGGATGAATCCTTCCTCTCTTCTTCCCTAATTTTTGCTCCCAAACGGCCCATCCAAGCAGGTGGAGGAGGCTGGAGGGCCCATCCCTGGGTTCCCCCAGATGCTGTTTGGGGGACAGATCTGCTGCAGGCAGAGGGAGCGAGGTGCTGTGGGTCAGGGCAGCTGGGTCAGCTGCTCCATGAATGGTTTTGTTGTTGGGGTTTTTTCCGCATTCCGATAGTTTGCTGGTTTGGGGATGATGCTGTTGCAGTGTCTGTCTCCACTGGATCCTGGGTCAGTCCGTGTCTGAGTGAGCAGGGCCGTGGGTCTCAGCCACTTGCCTGGACTCGGGGGCTCTCAGCAGCTGCCTGAACGTGAAGATGTTGGGCTCACTTGGCTGGGAAAAGCTGGTATTTAACAGTATTACAGGCCATGGAGGCACCTTTTAAGGCAGTAAAGGTGGTGGTTTGCAGCGTGGGGTCCCTCAGGTGAGAGAAGCAGCAGTGCCCATTTCTGCTCCGTCCCTTGGTGCTGTGCCGACTGCTGGGGGCCCCACTGGTGGGTGTCGCTGCCCCGAGACGTGTCCCCAGGGAGCGGCGGGGCTGAAGAGAGGGGCAGCCATTCCTGAAGGGGTTTTGCTCATCTCCATGGTGAGGGGCTGGCCTAGCTGTATATTTAATTTATGTTTCACCCCTCACGCTCTGTGTCTCCGAGGGGAACGCGGAGCAGTTTGCCTGAGAGGCTCCTCACAGCGCCGTCGGAGAAAACGAGCTCTGAAACACCGAGCAATGCCCTTCGCTGTGGTTTGCTCTGAGTGAGCTGCTCGTCTGAGGAAATGTTTTGAATTCTTCACTGTGGTGTCAGTGGTGGCATAAGAGGCTCAAAATAATTAATGGTTTGTCATTGCTCGACGCGTCAAGCGTTTTCCTGAAAAGAGAGTGGCGTTTTGTTTCAAACCCCAGTAGTGCTACAGGAACCTGGAGATGTAAGAAAATAAATGTACGGTTTCTTAGATGCAGAATGCAACAACTTTCTTGTGTAAGATTGGGAAGAAATGGAAACGAGCTCCTGGCTGTGCTCTGGGACAAACCCCCATTTCCCACATGGAGCACAAAGTTCTTTAGGAGCCCTGACAGGATCATTAATATCAGGCAGCAGCACAAAAGGGAACCTGGGGGTTTTGCGGCACTGGCTCCGGTGAAGGTTATTTGTTCATTATCTTTTTACCTTCTGCGAGTTTCCAATTGCTTTTCCCGGGAAGTAGGTTAGGAGACCGCTGCTTCCGCAGGGGCGGCTCCGCTCTGCAGTCCCGAGCACAGGTGATGTGTGTGCTCTGAGCTCCCTGCTCCCCACAGGGCCAGAAGGCAGAGGCTCCGTGCTGAGCGGTGCTCTCTGTCTGCCCCAGAGCCTTCTCTTCTCCCCAGAGCCGGAGCCCGGCTGCGGGCACAGGGACTGGGGCCAAGCCTGTTGTCAGAACCGGGGTGTTAGGCTGGGCCTGTGGGTCCCAGCGGGGGTTTGGGCGCTCTGACCACCCCCTGCTCTGGTGGGCTGGCACTGGGAGGGTCTGGCAGAGCCCCACGGCAGCACCAGCGCACCGTGGCCGTGGGGAGAGCCCCTGAGCGGGTCCCTGGGCTGCAGCAGGCACAGCGGTCACCCCCTCCCAGCCCAGGGGTGCCGAAAGCGTTACCGCGGCTTTGCTGTTGACTACTCAAAGTCGTGGTTTTATTTATAGCTTTGGGAATGTATTTGCAGCAGAAAGCCGTCGTTGTGGCTCAGCTGTGCCTCCGTGAGCTGTGCTGGCAGGGCAGCTCCTCCGCTCCCGGCTCCGGCATTTCCACAGACGCGGTTGGTGGGCTTGGACAGAAGCTGCCTGAAATGCACAATAAGTTTGAAGGCAAAAGAGCAGTCAAAGCAGAGCATTTCATCTCCTTTTCCTCTTAAATTTATGTCTGAGGATATAAGTTTAAATGCAAAGGATACAGAAGGCAGCTAAGGAGAACATCCACTAAACGTCCACTGAAAACTCGGGCCATAATCAGTCACATTTCAATGGGAGGCAAAACCCCCACTTGTTTTGGAAACCTGTGGAAAATACTTCTAGCGCTGCTCTTTCTTCACCAGCCAAAATGCCTGTTTTCTGTTCACTTTTCATACCTGTTTTACAGCGTTACCTGCTGTGAACCCGCCGGCTATTCCCCCCTCAGGAGCCAATTTCCTGACAGAACTACTTTGCTTATCAGCTTCCTGTAGAAGATGTTGAAGACAAATATAGGTACAAATATAGAGACAGATACAGGCAGAGATATCCACACACTTGTGCACACACACAGAGCGATGCCCTTGCAGACAGACGTGTACAACAGCACCGTGAAAGAAGGAATTCGCTCCTTTCTGTCATGCAAGAATTAGGTAATGCACAGCATGAGGCTTTTTTAAAGGTGTCTGGGGAATACTGAAAGTGCCGTGAGCAGCCCACTTATTTTTAATTTTTGAGTCACTCTCTGGGAGCCCCGAGGGATGGTGGACGTGGGGATGACGTCGGTGGCCACGTGCCGGCAATGCCGGGACTCACTCGATGCTTCAGTTTGCCCCGTACAGGACCGGGGGCACCAAAAGCCCCTGGGATCCCTCTCTGACCTGGCACATCTGTTTTGTCACTGCAACCTCGCAGCTGGCTTCTCCTGGAAGGCGTGTATGAAGTGGACGAGGACGGTGTGGGGAGCAAGACCCCCCCCCCGAGGTGCCATCAGCGGTGGTGGGCAGGGTCCTGCTGAAGATGCCAAGGCTGGGAACAAGCAGGGTTTGCCACGAGAGAAGTGCTGTGGTTATCTGGCCTGTCGAGAACAGGGGTCAGGCCTTGGGCTCTGGCAGAGCTCTGAACGCTGCCTTTGCCATCGGCCACTTGTTTGTGGTCAGAAAACCCCAATTATTGTTTGCTTACAGCAAGCTTTGGAGGTGCTTCTGCAAATAGGAAGGTTTCAGGTCAAATTCTTTTCTTTGAAATGTTTCCAGGGTAAATTATCCCAGCGGTGTGGGAGCAATTTCCTATTTATAATCTGGAATTGCTGCGAGGCTGATGCGTCCACAGGAAGCGTCTGCACAGACCGCGGCTCTCACGTGGCACGAAGGGGATGGGAGCAGGTCCTGATGGGTGCAGGACCCCGTGGTTGTGTGTGATCATGGCCTGGAGTTTGTCATGCCAGGGCTAGGCAGGTGATTGGAAAGGATCAATTAAATCATAGAATCATGGAACGGTTTGGGTTGGAAGGGACCTTAAAGCTCATCCTGTTCCACCCCCCGCCATGGACAGGGACACCTTCTACTTGACCAGGTTGCTCAAAGGATGGGGTTAAATCCCCTCCTCTGGCAGGGTTTGCATTTGCTTATTTTTGGTTGTTCCTACCAACCTATTAGAAGGTTCAGAACTCAGGAAACTATATCCTAATTTGTGGATTCTCTCCTTGTATTCCCATCGGCGTCAAAGCCACTGTGTCGCTTGATGACTCTCTAAAATCTACTCAAATTTTTTGTGGCACCTTCACCATGCCAAGAGATGTTTTCCTTGTGCCCCGGCCAATGCCAGCAGAGCTCTGCCAGCTGCTGTCTGAGCCCAGGAGAAAGGCAAACCCTCCTTCCTCGGTCCCCACACTTGAAACGTTTTTGGAGCTGCCACATAAGCACAACACCACCTCAACCAGGACAGGTTCCGTGCCTGGGGGCGGGAGCAGCTCGGAGGATGGAGCAGCAGGAGCCCCGTGGCTGCCAGAGCTTTTTTGCTTGGTGAGGAAGAGGAGCGTGAAGGGCAGCAGGGCAGGGCACGCGAGCTGGCTCCGTGTGGGAACATGTTCAGTGGGACTCGCAGACATGAAAGCTTTTTGTTGTTGTGCTGGGATGAGCGGTTGGAATGGCAGAGAGAAGGTCCCCAGTGCTGCGTGTCACTGCCAGCTCGCTGAGCTGTGCTCCTGTCAGCGTATGAAACACTGGTGCTTCTAGAAAATAAAAATAAAAAACCAAAAGAGAAGTGAAATGTCATGAGATGTGTCGCCCCAGCGGTGTGTTTGCCTGCGTGTTTGTGTCGGGGTGCCAGAGGGTGCTGGGGCAGAGGCACAGGGAGTGGCACTGGCAGGAGATGCCACCGGGCCTTTGGAGATCAGCTCCTTCCTCTCCAGAAAAGAAAACCTTTGGAAATGTGTTTCCTTCCAGAGGGCAGGGTTAGATGGGATACTGGGAAGAAATCCTTGGCTGTGAGGGTGGGCAGGCCCTGGCACAGGTTGCCCAGAGAAGCTGTGGCTGCCCCTGGATCCCTGGAAGTGTCCAAGGCCAGGTTGGACGGGGGCTTGGAGCAACCTGGGACAATGGGAGGTGTTTCTGCCCATGGCAGGGGGCTGGGATGCTTTAAAATCCCTTCCAACCCAAACCATTCTGAGATTCGATAATTCTGACTGCAAAAAAAATTCCTGCTCCTGAGAGTCTGAGGTTCTTCTGGGAAGGGCCAGGGCAGGGAGCAGGAGCGTGAATGTGCTTCAGGTGCTGGCAGAGAAAAGCTCTTTTTTTTCCTAAGCAAAACCAGGATTTCTCTAACTGCAAAGAGCGATCCGGTGGGATCCCAGGGAGCAGCTGGGTGCTTTGTTCCTCCCGCATGGTTGTTTTAAAGCTGCAGGCCCTGCTCTGCCCTTAATTACACTTTGGCAATTACTGTCCGAGCACATCACCTTCACCAGTGCCGTTGTCTTCGTCCGCAGGAGTGACTTGGCAGCTGAAATTTCGTAAGGAATTCAGTTAATTCTGCACACACAGAATGCAAGACGCTGTCGTGTTTCCTCTGGCTCGTTATGTGTGAGGGCCACGGGGGTAAAATCCAGGAAAATCTGATTTTCCTCAGCAAAGTCAGCGGCTGTCGCTGCAGATCCCCGTCAGAGCTGCGCTATCCACCACGATGGGGCCGCTTTTACGTAAGCACTGGGCAGGGCAGAGCTGCGCTTCCAGCCACAGGATCAACTTTGTGCTTCCACTAGTGGGTGATCCCAGTTCTCCTTACGGAAACTGGGGGGTGTTTTTATTTTCCCAAGTTGTCCAGTCTCTGCTCCTGGGCGGGAAAATCGGTGCAAGTGGAAACTGCTCCTCTGTGGACGAGGGAACAGACCGAAAACCTGCCTGGTTCTGTAGGATGTACTTTGTGCTGGGAAAATGGAAAGGTTGGGAAATCCCTCCTGGAGAGGCACGGGCACTGCAGGGCTCGGAGCCATGGGCTGGCTCTGATTTTGTCACAACAATTTGGAGACACTTTCTTTGGCTGTTTGAGCCGGGAGCCTCCGGACGGCTGCGGTCCCGCCGGAGCCGAGTGAACGCCAAGTCCCGTTTTCCTTCCCTGGGAGAGCCAGTTCTCTGCACTGAGCAGCTCACTGGAAATTCCAGGTTTACATGTATTTTAGTCTTTCCTGTCTGGCAGTAAAGAACCCCAGCCCTGGACTCCTGAGCAGGGAGAAAGCCTGTGGATGGGTCTGGGATGCTGCAGGAGGAGTGAATCAAGGGGGGTCAGTCCCTGCCGGGTACCTGCATCTCACCAGCCAGACGAGGTGCTTTTCAAAATGATAATTAACAGCAGCTTCAGCGGCCAGGGAGGCCTCAGCTCATTAATATGGGACGTCAGGATGTGACCAATGCTGCAGCCGGAAATAGAATATTTTGGCTGCATAGTGTCTGTTCCCGAAGACTTTAATTATAGTGGCATATCTGTCATATTGATGAGGGGCTTGTATTTTTCAGAGGGTTTGTAGTGGCTTTTTCAAATCATGTTGGCTTTTACCCTGGCACGCAGGATGGGATCCCAAGGGAAATGTCCATCCAGCTGCCATCCAGCTGGGTTTTCTTCTTTAATAAAAAAAAAAGAGACAAAAATTGAATCAGGCACTCTGGAGCTGGAGAGAGGCTTTAGGAATATATAGATCAGGCAGTTTGTAGGAATTGCAACAACCCCTTATACATTTAGCTCATGGAATGGACAGTATATTGGGACCAAGGAAAAAAGCTGGAATCCAATAGCGTTATGTTTGAAAAACAGATAAGAAACGTGCTGAGCAGGTACTTTTTGTGAATCGATTCAGTTCTCATTAGGCTTGCACTATATAGTTTGCTGACTAATATTTCTGGCTTGCAAGTAAGAACGGCTTTCCAAAGGAAATATGGAACGAGAACAGCGTGTTTTGAGGACCTGAAAACCTGGAGCTCCTGGGGCCATTGGAAAAGAAGAGATACGAGGGCAACAGAAACACAGGGGCAGAGGGAAGGGCTGGGGTTGGAGTGACAGTGGGACAGCGACAGGGCAGTGGAGGTGTGATGGATATTGGGACTGTCCCTCACTGTGTCAGTTCATCTTCCATCCATACAGGGACTCTGTGACCCCAATGCCACAGGGATTGCATCTGAATCAAACTCAGCTCATCCAAGATAAGTCTCCTGGACTGAGAGTTCAAAATGTCATCATTCCTGGGTTCTTCTTCAATATTATGGTTCTTTTCCTCATCCTGAATGGACTTGCCCCCCTTCTGCGCCTTGTCAGTGCTGTCCTTCCTTTCTCCCTCACAGCATTTGTTCCCTGACTGTTCACAGACTGGCGTCATTCCCATTTGCAGGTCTGACATGAACCCCCAAACCTGCAGGGAATGATTTCCCCGCCCGTCACCATTTTTGGGGAGCAGCTCCTTGAGCCCACTGATGTGGCTTTGACTGCCTGTGACTTCTGCTTGGTGACAGATCTCTTATCTGAGTTTTGGGTCCTCGGGGCCGTTCAGGGGGGTTAGGGGAGCTGCAGCTGCCTCTGCCCTGCTGTGCTTGCACATCCCCTGCACGGTGCTCTGGTCCTCGCTGGGTACCGTGTCCCTCAGCCTGACACCCGGGGCTTGTTCTAGACAGGAATAAGGTGCTAATACCAAATTAATCCAACGTAGTGAGCCACAAATAACGCTGCCAGGGATTCCTCCCTGCCCTGTGGGATGCTTCCCACTGCCATCAGTAACACGTGGGCCCCTGGGCGAAGTCCCCTGGCATCAAATAAATCCACAAGTAACAGGCTGGGAGGAAAGCGATGGGGCTGAGGCTTTCCCCAGTGCCAGCGAGCAGAGAGCGATCCCACTTCCAGAGGGCTTTGTAATTAGCACGCGGAATTTTGTTCCGGGATGTCAGTGAGTGTAATGGGGAAGGATGGCTGAGGCAGGTTAGGCTGGTTCTGTTCTGATTCTGTGGGCGGTGTGTAATTCCCAGCTCTGCTGGGCTCTTCCCGAGACACGTGTTTTTGGGACACGGGTAATCTCCGTGTCCATGAGCTGATGCTGAGGGGCCGTGTCACGTCCTGCCTGTGTCCTGGGGCTGCTGGGGGCAAAGCCACCCGGAATGGCTCCAGCATTGGCTTCTGCTCAGGACTGGAGGCCCCATAAATCATCCTGGAAGGAGTGCCCTGCGTGCTGACCCCCGCCCGCGCTGTCTGGCCGGTTCAGTTTGCTTTGTTCCACAGATTTCTGGGGAGAGAGAGAGGAAAAGTTAATGTTGGGTGCAGCTGGAAGGGCTGGGATTGCCATGGGAACAGAGGAACAGGGCTGAGGGCAGGCAGGGGACACTGCCACCACCCAGGAGATGCCCTTGTGCCCACTGCCCTGCTGCTGCATCAGGGACATCAGATGGAGCTTCACATCCAGCCCATGGAAATGATAACAAGGAGCCATAACCCACTGGTATCAGTCCAGGTCCAGCTTTGAGCCAGCCATGGGGCTCTGGGGACTCCTCCATGGGCTCCCCAGGTCAGTGCCACCGAGGCAGTTTAGAGCTGTGTGTTTATTTATTCCAAAAGTAAGTTCTTTACGTACTGCCAGGTTTGCTTTTGCCTCTTTCATTTGTTATTGTAACACAAGCTGGATCCTTTTCCACTTGTCTAAAGGAGCCTGGAGCTCCTCTGCAATGGAGACAGGCTGGGAGAGACCTCAGAGCCCCTTCCAGTGCCTAAAGGGGTCCAAGAGAGACTTTGGACAAGAGTCTGGAGTGACAGGACAAGGGGAAATGGCTCCCCACTGCCAGAGGGCAGTGTTAGATGGGATAGTGGGAAGGAAGGGTGGTGAGGCCCTGGCACAGAGGAGCTGTGGCTGCCCTTGGATCCCTGGAAGTGTCCCAGGCCAGGTTGGATGTGGCTTGGAGCAACCTGGGCTGGTGGAAGGTGTCCCTGCCCATGGCAGGGGGTGGGAATGGATGAGCTTTAAAGTCCCTCCCAACCCAAACCATTCCAGCATTCCATGATCTGTAGCAGCTTCCTGGGCAGACTGGTGCTGGTCCAGACCGTGCTGGTAGTGTCGGTGTGTCAGTGTTGCTGAAGGAGCATTCCCATTCCTGCTGTTTTGTCAGTGTCCAGGCACAGGAATTACGGGCCAGTTTGGCTGCTGCACTCTTCCAAGTGAGCAACCTGGCAGGAAACAGCCCTTACACAGGGCACTGGGAGGGCGAGTGCTTTGGAACGTTTCTTATAGGTGTGCCTGGGGAGAAACATCCTCTGATAAACTACAGAAGCCAGAAGGGACTCTCCTGAATGCACTCGATTCTTCTGTAAGTGCTGCAATTATCCTGGCTTTCCTTGGAGTGTCAGCGAGCCACGGGATACGCTGCTCTGGCCTTTGGCATCCCCGGCTGAGGGAAGGGCTGAGGGGCAGTGGAGCTTGGTACAGCGTTAGAACAGATTCACTCAAGCCCTTCAAATATTTATGGCCTTGCAATCCATACACGTTTTAAGCATATTTGACATCCTCCTACGCTGCTCTTGCTTGTGGAGAGACTCTGGAGAGCGTCTGCCCAGCTGTGGGGGTGGCTGCAGGTGGCCGTGGGTCGTGGGGGTGTTTTGTAGCTGAGACTTAGGAAGGACCCATGAATTCTATTCCTAGAGAGCTCCTTAGTGCGAGGAAGGGCTTTGCACAGCGCTCAGAGTTGGCTGATGGCTTGTGCAGCCAGCGGATTGGGATGCAGAACACTGGGATGCAGGATACCTGTGGGTGCTGGCTGGGCAAGGAGGGTTTTGGCTGTGGGATCCATCTGCTCCTTGCCCACCCAGCCACTCCTGCGCTCCCCCAGCTCACCATCACCCCGGGGAGGTGGGGCAGCCAGAGGAGGTTTATCCCAGGGACATAAAATCCCCCCTGGCGTTCGCTGCGTTCTCGAAGCGCCTTCCCCTGCTCAGGGCTGCCACAGGACCTGCCACTGCGCTGGCACTGCGGGGCTTGGTGGGCTGGCACAGCCCAGCAGCCAGGCTGGGGGGGCTCCCGACACAGCCAGGCACATTGTGGGTTCCTTTGAAGGTGCTGAGACCCAATTAAAGGGGGATGGATCATCTCTTTGGCCGGGTGATTTGTCTGCACAGCCCCATGGCAGCTCTCCTCCCTCCCTCCTGCAGGATATTCAATAGGATCTCATCGGACACTGGGTATAATCCCAGAGCCCTGAGCAGCATCTTTGGGGTATTGAGTGTTTTGAGCATCCAGCCAAGCATCTTGGTCAGTGGCTGTTCCCGGGGTCCTGCTCCATCCTCAGCCCCCTGGACATGGGGCTCTTTGTGTTGGGGTGGCTGCCAGGAAGGCAGGACTGGACCATTTCCCTTCCCAGGTCCTGAGGACAACCCTGATCCCTGCAAATATCCCTGTGGGAGCCAGGATTGCTCTGACGGGATAGGTGACCTCAGTCCTGGAAGGGATGTGTGACACTGAGCCAGGGTGGCCTTGGGACCACGGAGGGCTCGCTGTGACCTCTCCGTGCATGAAGACAAGGCAGAGGAGCCGGAGGCAGAGCTGTGGATCCCCAAGGCCCCCAGTCCAGGCAGTTCCACCAGCTGGAACAGGGGCAGGATGCACGAGAGGACCACTGGACCTGGCATCAGCCCCACCTGCTCAAAGGCTCAGGAACTTCTAGGCAAAAAAGAGAGTCAGTTTTAACAAACTCGTTGCCTTCCTGCTGGAGGGATAATTCTTGTCAATCTGCCACTTTTTACTGTGATGTGCTAAAAATAGAGCACGATTTCCAGGCAGCCGTCACACATCCTGTGGTCGTAATGAGCTCTTAAGGTAATTACCTTTGGTGGGAAAGAGCTGCAGACAGGGTGTGTTCAGCTGACAGAAGGAAGGTTTGCAAGAAATGGGTCTGTGCTCCCGCTAAAGGGCAGCGTCCCACAGCAGGGGAGTGAGGGGACCACGGGAGAGATGGAGAGGACCCCTTCCACTAGCCCAGGCTGCTCCAAGCCCCATCCAACCTGGCCTTGGTCACTTCCAGGGATCCAGGGGCAGCCACAGCTTCTCTGGGCAACCTGTGCCAGGGCCTGCCCACCCTCCCAGGGAATTATTTGTAATAAAAGAATATTTTAATCTATTTAATTTCTTCAAAGCCATATTTTAAAGTGCTGCTCCATAGCTGGGGGTTATCTTAACAGGAACTATGGTCTAGACTGAGAACGTGCAACGTGCCACCCCCTGTCAAGCTTTGTCCTCCCAGAGGTTGTCCTGAAAGCCACCACTGCCCTGGGCATCCTCTCTCCCTGCCAGCTCCTGGTGCTGGGGGCTGCCAGGATGGGCAGGTAGGGATCGGACCCACCTTTTCCCACCGAGGCTTTGCTCTCCCTGGGTCAATAAATAATCTCTCAGAGCACTGCGTTGCCTCCCAGCTCTGTAAATCAATTTACTGTGTTGCAGAGTATCCAGTGCTTGCATGAAATAGGTAAATTACATCTCCCGCTGTTCCATCTTCGTAACGAATTCGATACCATCTTAAGAATATAAACCACCGAGAGCGTTTTTGTCTGACTCAATTTGCCGTTGTGTGGCAGAGGGGCTGATCCCTCCCTGCAATGCCTTTCCCAAGCCTGTGTAATCCCGGGGCTTTTCTTCATCGCGGTCTCCGACGTGTTTCCACAATTACAGCCAGATTTATGTCCCTGCAGCTCCCTTCCCAGGCGCTGGGATGTGGCCTCCCCAGCCTGGGGCTCTGCAGCCGCCCCAGGTGTGCACGGTGTGACGAGAGGAGCAGCTTGTACAGCCGTAACTCCTGCTCTCTGGAGGCAGCATTCCCTCAGCCTCCTGGCTTTTCCCAAGCGTGGCTTTAACCAGCGAAGTTAACCCCACTCCACCCCTGCTCCCATCGGATTTCTGTCCTTCATCAGAGAATCTAAAAACGGGGATTTCACCTGTCCCGCGCGGCACCTCGCGCACTGCTCATCTTCGGGCTCATGCCAGTGGTGGGACTGCCCAGCCCGGGATGTCGGCCTCGGGGAGGATTTTGCAGAACCTTCCTCAAAATAAAATTCCGTCTCAGGGATTGGGGTGACCAGCCCCATTGCAGTCACTGTTCCTCGGGAAGGGGTTGTCAGGGAGGATGGAGTCAGGCGGGAGGACGGAGCAGGGCTTGTCTGGTGCCGGTGGTGTGGCCCTGAGGACATGGCCAGGCTTATGTGAGCCCTGCAGAGGGGCAGGACCCCAGCCCTGCCCAACCGGCCACTGCAGAGGGTCTGGCGTGGTCAGCAGAGTGATGGGAGCTGTGGGATGGACGGACAGACACACTGAGGAGCAGAGCCACAGTGATGGGAGCTGTGGGATGGACGGACAGACACGCTGAGGAGCAGAGCCACAGTGGTGGGAGCTGTGGGATGGACAGACAGACACGCTGAGGAGCAGAGCCACAGTGGTGGGAGCTGTGGGATGGACGGACAGACACGCTGAGGAGCAGAGCCACAGTGACAGGCAGGGTTTAATACGATCCTGTGGCCGGGAGCCTGGGACAGGGTGGGATGCCTTTGCCAATCTCCGTCTGTGGGTGTTCCCCAGCCTGTCCCCCAGCTTGGGGTCTCTGCTGCCCACAGTGGGAGCTCGAGGTGCTGTCCTGAAGCTGCTGCAGCCACCGAGCGGGGTGTAAATCTCTGGCTGTGAGCAAAACGGCGCCTTCATGCAATTAAAGCCTCTCCTGTGCAATATAAATATCATCACTGTAATAAAAGCAGAGGGGTCTGGTGCTGGCAGATAACAACTGCAGCAGGGGACCAGCATGAGCAGAGCTGTAAGTGAGGGATGCTCGTGGTCCTCGCTGTTCAGGGCATGTGGCAGTGGCTGTGCATGTTTTGAGTGTGAGGTCACAGGCCAGGACATCAAATTTTTATCTTTTAATTGGTTGACGCTGTATTCCATCAGCTTGGCTGGTGTGGGATTTCCCTGTAATTAATACTAATGAACATGTCTGTTGGAGAGGGCACTGGAAAGCTTTTCAGACAGTGCTGTTTTCTCCCTTAATTACCATAATGGTTTAGACCAGACTCCAAACACACAACCTGCCCGTAGCTGAGGTGTGGAAGGGCTCTGGGCCAGGGGTGCTGGTGCTACCACAGGGCCCAGTGTGGTATCCCTGGATTTGAGGGAACTGTTGGGGAATGGTCTCCTGCCTCCCTGGGGGAGCATCTCTGCTCAGTGGGACAGAGCAGAGCCCCCATCACAGCTCACTCGGGCTGTTGGCACTGACCCAGAGCCTTGCACTGCCCAGAGCAGGAAATGACAACCAGGAGCTGCTCCAGAGGTGATTCCTCTTTTCCTTCCCACCTTATCTCAAGTGCCTCTCTGCTGGGTTGCCTGACACCGAGCCCCAGGCATTTTGCTGCAGTACTTGGTATGCTGAGCACTGCTGGGACCAGGGAGGTCCAGGAGCTGTGTGTGCCCTGCCCCAAGGCTGGGCTGGTGCCTGAACCCCCCTGGTGCTGCTGGTGCTCCCCAGGAAGGCCGATCCTCGAGCTCCCCTGTGCCCCCAGGCTCACCAGTGCCTCGGGGTCTGCACCACCCCCTCCGTGTGGGCCTCAGAGTGGTGCTCTGCTCCCTGGGGTGATGCTGCTCCTCAGGGTGATGCTCCCTTTGGTTGGCATTTGCAGTCTCCATGAGCACCAAGGGATGCTGCCAAGGATGTGGTTTGTCCATGGCTGAGCAGTGGTGCCTCTGGGCACAGAGAAAGGTCTGCTTTGGTACCCAGCTAAAATCTGGGGGTGTTTCTGAAGGTGGCTGAGGTATGTGAATTGTCAGAGGCTTGAATTCAATCTCTGTCAGCCCAGAGCCTCTATTTCCTGTGCTAAACTGCAGCAGCTCTGAGTGATAGCCAGGGGCAGTGGATCCTGGAGTTAGGGAGCAGTTTGGGATTGTTTCTGTATCAGGTCTGATAGGACAACTTGCTGACAGAGAAAGGTGCTGCCTGGTCTGCCAGGGGAGATCCCAATTCCAACTGCCAGGCAGAGCTTGCTTTTCCCTCTCCATTCCCTCTGCATATTCCAGACACGCGATCCACACTGACCCTGCAGCCACCTTAATTTCTGAGTGGCTCAGAATGACAGGACCGCGCTCCTCTGCCATTTATCCATCTATTTGTGTGGCGTAGGGACCTAATGGAGCGAGTAACGCCCGAGCTGGCGGCGCTGCAGGGCCACAGCACAGCCATGCCTGGGGAAAGCTCTGCATTCCAGCCCTCTGCAGTCACCCGTGGGGGGATGGATGGAGGGATGGATGGAGGGAGGGATGGAGGGAGGGATGGAGGGATGGATGGAGGGATGGATGGCCCCAGTCCTGCCAGGGACCTCTGGTGCCTAATGCTGCACACTGGGGGGCTGCTGCACGCTGGTTTGTACCATGGGGACGGGGCCTGTTGTGACAGGACGAGGGCTGGTGGTTTTAAACTAAATGTAGATTAGATACAAGGAAGAAGCTTTTACTATGAGTCTATTGATGCCCTGGCACAGGTTGCCCAGAGAAGCTGTGGCTGCCCCATCCCTGGGAGTGTCCAAGGCCAGGTTGGATGGGGCTTGGAGCAACCTGGCAGGGGGTGGGACTGGATGGGCTTTGAGCTCCCTCCAACCCAAACCATCCTGAGATTCCATGATTCTCTACAGAACAATATTCCCATGCTCCTTGACGGGCCGCATCGTGGTCGGACCTAAAGCAGAAATGCACTAAAACAGCCACATAAACATATATAAACCAAATATAACCCAAATATAACCCAAAGTATAAACCAAAATGATGGAGCTGATGTGGCAAATACAGAGCACAAAGATAAATGGCTCTAAGACAGTCTTTTAAGTCCACGAAATGGATCTGTGTGGGACCGTGCTGGCTTCAGCTCTGCCACATCTTTAAAAGCCACCCCCTTTCAGGGTGTCCCTTCGGCGGGACCCAGAGACAGGCTGGGGCACAGGGGGGCTCTGGCCGTGGCACTGCCTGCTGGGAGGGTGTTGGGACTCCCACAAGGGGCAGGGTACCCCACGAGGGCTCAAGGAAGGGGAAAATGCTTGAAAAGCTTGGGGAGGAGAAAGGGAGCAAAGGGGTATCACAACCAGAGAGGGGAAGGGTGGACTCAGTCCAGACTAGCAGTCAGTGTTTGGTGCTGGTGGTGCCAGTACAGGGGCAGGGGCATTATTGCAACGCCCAGAGATGTGTCTGATATTTTATTTATTAAAAAAGAACCTTCGTCCATTTTCTACTTCCCTGAAATAAAAAAATAAAAAAAGAGTGAGCAAGAGAAAGAAACTCCCTCTCAGGCTCATTAAAGGCAAATGTTCCCACTTAGGAAAAACTGAGGGGTTTTCACTCGCTGCTTATGAGAAACAGCAGCCGGCCGGGTTCTCCTCGTGCCTTTCCTCATCCCATCCCTGTCCCTCCTGCCCTCCAGGCACCCCTGAGTGGCTCCATCGGCGAGAGGATCCCGGGCAGGTCTGGGCTCTGGTGCCCACAGGGTGGTGGCACAGGAAGGTGCTGGGGCCTCTCAGCATCCGCTTGGCCTGGAGCTGCTGTGAGTCTCTGAGTGACAGGGGGATGGAGGGGCTGACCCATTCCCTGCTCTCCCAGAGCTGGCAGGTGGCAGGGGTGGCTCTGCAGGATGACCGTGTCCCATGGCAGGGACGGGCAGGGTCATGCAAGGACCCAAGGGTTCGGTTGGGTGTCCTCCCAGTGTTCCAAAACACAGACCCCCCAGGGAAAGCCCGGCCCAAACTGAGAAGAGCCTGAACAAATGTCTGTGCACTTCTGGGACACGGGAGAAAATGTGGGATGATGCCCATTGCCATGTGCCCAGCTGGGCTCCCCTTCCCTGGGCAGCAGGACCCCAGTAGAGCCTGAGCTCACCTGCGGCTCAGGGGGGAGGTTTGGGGTTCAGCAGCACCCTTTGTGCAGCCTCCATCCACCTGACAAAGCCCCCGAGAGGTAACACTGCTCTGCAGATGGGAACAGAGCGCACAGGGAGCCAGAGGAGTATTGGGAGGGGGAAACCACGGGATCCCAGCTGGCAAAGGAGAGAAGTGGGCATAGATGAGATGCGAGCTGAGAAAAGGGTTGAGAGGGAAAGAAGCCCCTTGGGAAAGGTCCCTGGAGCATTTGGGAGAGCAGGACACAGCCAGGGAGAGGATGGATGGGTGGATGGAAGAGAAAGGCTGTGAGGCCATTAGAAAGAAATTTACCTCCATGGGGCATGAAAATAAGCTTTGTTTTCAAAAGCAAACAAGAAAACACATGCTCGGCCCAGCTAAATACAACCCTCCAAGTTATTATTTATTATTTCTACCTAGGCGACATTCAGGGGCTTCTTTAAGATTGAAAAGGATCCCTGTGTTGGGCTTTGTAGTGACATGGAGCAAGAGACAGCCCTTGAGCGGGAGATCAGACACAACAAATCGGAGCAGCAGAAAGGATGAAGGGTGGGAAGCGAAGGAACAATAACAAGGCAGTGTTTTCTCTTGCCAGCTATGTACACATCGAGGGGGTTTGAAGGCTCGATAGTTTAGCAGTTTTGAAACTTTCCCGTAAACGCAGCTTTGAGCAAAAATGAAGTGGAAATAAATAAAAACATTTCAATTAATGGAGCTGCACCACTGCTGCGATCCAAGTGCTCCTTGGAAGCAGCAGCAGCTCTGCTGTGAGCTCCATGCTCGTGTGATAATGGAGCAGCGCTGTGAAATCCAGAGCTCACACCACCTCTGGGTTAACATCAAAGTGGGATTACGGTCAGGAAAGATCCTGCGAGAGGAACACACACATTATCATCATTGGAACAGCTCCTGCTTCCATGCTGCGTCCTCCCTGGTGGCTGTGGATGAGGAGAGCTCTGCTCACAGCCTGGCACGTCTGCAAATGACAAGTGCTGTACAAACCTCACGGGAAGAAATACTTCCCCAGGTGAACATCCTGCTCAAGTCAAACGGCTTTTACTGCCGACTTCAGAGGAGCCAGTTCACACTCAGAGTCTTCTCAGCCTTCTCACACTGGGCAGCAACCTTCAGGCACTTTGAAGGGGTCAGCCTCCTGCTGGGACAGGTAGTTTTTTCCCAGTGGGAAGCAACCTGAGCTGCTGGCTCTGGCTCTGTTTGGTTTGGGGAAGAAGAGAGGAGGGAGCTTCCCTGCAGGGCGGGTGGCACAAGGGAAGGGTTTCAGGGGAAGGGGAGCAGTGAGGAGAGGGGAGTGCAGGGCACGGCGGGATGGGGAGGATGCAGGGATGAAAGTGGCTGGGAAGCACAGTGAGGACCAGGCTGGAGCCCCAGCCACGATGAGGAAAGCAAAGGAAACCAGAGGGTTGGCACATGGCCCATGAAGACCTGACATGTGTTTAGCAGGTCCAACTTTTGCCTGTGATACTGAGTTTTCCTTCTTATCCATGACCTCGCAGCCCCAAAGGCCCTCCTTGCCTTTGTTCTGCCAGGAGCAGGAGGTTTATGCTGCCTCAGCCTGTTTTCCAGTGCTCATCCTCACTCCTTCGGCATCTCCTACCTCAGGCCCTGGCTCAGGCTGTGCCCCCTGAGCCCCCCCTGTGTCAGCCCCAGCTCCAGGGTGACCTTGCCCTGGTGTGCAGCCGAGCTCCCAGGCTGTTATCTCTGCAAGCCGTGGATCTGACACCTCCCTTCCCGAGCTGTGACTAATGGAGGGCAGGCTGCTAAAAGCCAGCCAGGCGCTGTTACCGAGATCATTTTTCTGGCCCTTTGCTGGGACTGCAGCCAACCATAGCTTTCCTTTCCTTCACTGCATCCACCTTTCCACTCCCCCCCAAAAAAGGTGTTTGTCTTCATCTCTCAGCCCCTCCTAGAGCCAACTCTCCCCATCACTCTCCCAGACAGAAGTGCAGGGTCAGCTCTGCCTCTTCCAACCTGTGATAACCAGCTTTTATCACTCACTACCTGCAGTTTCAAACCACCCTGTGTTTCTTCACCTTCCATCAGAAGCAGAAAGATTCCCAGACATCTGATGGTGCTTCTTTAGGCCCCTCGTTCGAGGCCTTCTTGAACCTGAGTGCAGATCCCCCCGTCCAGCCCTCCTTTTCCTTCTCCTCATCTTTGCCCTCCTGTCTTGTCCTTAGAGTGGAGTAATAATAATTAATAATCATGGAATCACACAATGGTTTGGGTGGGTAGGGACCTGGAAGACCATCTTGTTCCACCCCCTGCCATGGGCAGGGACACCTCCCACTATCCCACGTTGTTCCAAGCCCTTTCCAACCTGGCCTTGGACACTTCCAGGGATGGGGCAGCCACAGCTTCTCTCGGCAACCTGTGCCAGGGCCTCATTACCCTCACAAGGAGGAATTTTTTGCTAATATCTAAACTCACTTCCAGTTTAAAGCCATTGAATCATGAATAATCTTTAATCATAATTTATTAACTATGAATAATCTGAAGGTATCAGCCATCCTTCGCTCTGGACAGCCCTGAGTGCTATGATAAAACAGTTGATAACAACAGTAATAATAATTAAGACAACATTCTGGGCAACTGCAGGGAAAATGCAGTGCTTTGGATAAGTGTGAAGGTTTGGGTTTGGGATAACAACCCCTCAGACGCAGCCCAGCAGCCAGAAATGTCCCCTCACTGTATAACAGGGCAGGCTGGGAGCAGTCACAGCTCTGGTGGGATTTGTTTGGCAGAAGTGCTGCTGCCCAGTGGGGGATTTTAACACCTCGAGGTGCTGTGTGATGGTGCCCACCCCATGCCAGGGCTCCAGGCCAGTGCAGGGTGACAGGCTCAGGCCCGAGGGTTTGGGGTGGTGCAGAGAGCAGAGCCTTTCCCCAGGGCAGCTCCCCTGCACTCACAGCCAAGAGCTGGGCACGGGGCAGGGGAGAGGGACCCGCTCTGCATCGGCCTGAAGAGATGGGACAAGCGGGAGTGGCTTCCCACTGCCACAGGGTGGGGTTAGATGGACATTGAGATGGAATTCTTGGCCGTGATGGAGGCGAGACCTTGGCACAGGTTGGGCAGAGAAGCTGTGGCTGCCCCATCCCTGAAAGTGTCCAAGGCCAGGTTGGACGGGGCTTGGAGCAACCTGGGCTAGT
>JAWMRA010000016.1:843293-857000 GCA_035584735.1 Pseudotriccus pelzelni | reverse complement strand
AAGGGGCTCCAGGAGAGCTGGAGAGGGACTGGGGACAAGGGATGGAGGGACAGGACACAGGGAGTGGCTTCCCACTGCCAGAGGGCAGGGAGAGGTGGGATATTGGGAAGGAATTCAGATGGAGAGGAGGAACTGGGGACCTCTGGTTAGACTTGGTGAGACTGTGCTGGTGACATCACCATGTGCCAGCTCTTCTGGTCTGGTTGGCAGTGCCATGAGGTGCCAGTTGGCCCTGCCATGGGGCAGGTTGACCCTTCCAGGGGGACACTTACCATACTTAGAGGGTCTTGTGGGCCAAGGCAGATAGCAGTGCCCTGAGAATACATAAATAATGGTGAAAGAGCTCTCCCCTCAACGGCAGCCAGAGGCCAGAAGGATGTCTCTGTACATCCCATGTGCAGGGCTTTGATTGGGGGTTGCTTCTTGGGGGGGTGTTTTTTTCAAGTTATCAATTTTGACAGCATCTTCCTCTGACTTTGCTGCCATTTTGCATTAATGCCTGCTTGTAGGAATTCCTGACCGAATCCTGTAGTTCAGTGCCTGAGGGAGCCGGCCGGGAGCCTGCCTTGAGCCTTGGAATCAATTCCCTTTAGTACCTGAATGACAGAGCTCAGTGTAAAGCAAAATCCTGTGGCACTGTGTTTTCTGTACTGGAGAACTGAGAGGAACTCACAGAACCGGCTCCCTCAGCACAGCACAGGGAGGATTTACTTCCAAACCATGAAGAAGAAATGGGGTAAATTGAATAGATGAAAAGTGAAAAGAGCAAAGGGCAGAAGCGTCGTTGTTGCTGTGGGTGTTTTCACGGCGGAAGGGACTTCAAAGCCCATCTCATTCCACCCCTTGCCATGGGCAGGGACACCTTCCACGAGATCAGGTTGTTCCAAGGATCATCCAGCCTGGCCTTGAGCTCTTTCCTGGCGCAGGGAAGGAGATGCCCCGGGTGCTGGGGTGCTCCTGCAGTTGGGAATCTGATTTCAGAGCCGGGAGCAGCACTTTGGCTGCAGCAGCTGAATCCAGTGCTGGCACAGTGGTCACATCCTCTGCAGGATTTCTCAGCTCCTCACTCCTCTGGTGGTTTTTTTTTGCTCAGGAAATCAGTGAAGGTGAAAATTTAAATGCAAACACAAAGAGAGGCTTTGGAGTGAACAAATTGGAAACGAAACTCAGTGGAAGAAGGAAAAGAGGCCGTGACACACAAGAGATTGCGTGGTTAGAAACAGCTCAGCCAAAAATGAGCTCGTTGTGGTTTTTTCCCTCCAAGACAATTAATGGGCGGTTAATTCCTGTAGTTTTGAGGCATTTCTGGGTTACCCTGCCTGCGTTGCTCCCTCTGATGCTGGTTTTGAGGTTTTCAATTTAATGAGGGGCTGCCAGGGCAGGTCTAGGGCTGGTGCCACTCCGAGGAGCAGGAGGAGGATGGAGGCAGCTCTCGGGGAGCAGCACCCAGAGGGTTTTGCAGCTGCTCCCCAGGGATCCACCAGGAAAGGGAGGGGGCAGAGATTTTGGGCAAAGCCCGGCTCGCTGTCCCCGAGGGCTCTGCAGGGGCTGTGTGTGATCCCCCAGGTCTGCAGGAGCAGATTGCTGTGCCCTGGCCGGGCGTGGGTCCGTCCCGCGCGCTGCTGTGACAGGAAGGGCTGTGACACGGAGCGATGTGACACGGAGCGATGTGACACGGAGCGATGTGATACAGAGCGATGTGACGCTGCTGGCACCGTCCTGCAGGAGCACTCGTGGCTGTCCCCCCCGATCTGATCCACGGCCGAATCTGGGGCAGGCGCTGAATTTCCATATTGTCACGTGCAGTTAATAACGTTATTCCTCCCGAGCTCGTGTCCCCCAGGAGGGCAGGAGCCAGGAGAGGTTCCAGCACTGCAAGGTCTGATTGCTGTTCATTGTTCACGGGCAGGTTCAGCCCCCAGATGGGTCACAATGGACAGAACAGTGTCCAATGATTTGGGGAACAAGAGTATTGAGCCTGAGAGAGACTTGGGATGAGGGCCTGGCATGACAGGACAAGAGGGAATGGCTTTCCACTGCCAGAGGGCAGAGTTAGATGGGATATTGTGGAGAAATTCTTCCTTGTGGGAGTGATGAGGCCCTGGCACAGGTTGCCCAGAGAAGCTGTGGCTGCTCCATCCCTGGAAGTGTCCAAGATCATGTTGGATGGGGCTTGTGGAAGGTGTTCCTGCCCATGGCAGAGAATGAGGTGGTCTTTGAGGTCCCTTCCCACCCAAACCATTCTGGGATTCCATGATGCTGGCAGTGCAGTGCCATTTGCACCCCCCCCTGCTGTTTACGTGCCCTTTCTCTGCAGGGAAGCAGAGCTGTGGCTGCGTGCTGCAGGCCAGTCACGGTGTCTCAGATCAGGATTTGGAAGAGGCACCTCTGCTCGTTCTCCAAAATCTTGTCTGAGAGCTTTCCCTTGGCACCCTGACCTCCCTGCCCCTCCTGTGGGGTGGGACCAGCTGCCTGTGCCTACCTGGGGCTGGGGCTGGACTCGTGCATATTTCTGTATTTAAAAGACTATCTAGCCAGTCTTTACGAGTCCTTTGCCAGGTCACCTCATGTGACAAAGGACATCAGCACTTCCGAGTAAGGCACTGGAGTGATCCTGAAGGCTCACCCGGACACGAGGCCGCCACAGGATCGCTCTGGCAGTGTGGCTGTGGGGGGACACTTTGTGCCAAGCAAGGCAAGTTACTAATTCATGAGGCAGGGACAGCACTGCCCTGGTGGGAGGGAAGAGCAGGAGGAGGAGGAGGGAGAGCAGGCAGCCTGGTGGGAAGGAGGTTGGAAGGGCTGTGGGGCTGACAGCTGGACTCAGGCAGGGTGATGGATGGTGCAGCGAGGAAGATGATGGGAGTTCACAGCTCTTGCCTGGCAGAAAGGGTGGAGACAGGGATGACTTGCACGGCGGCAGTGGGGCTGGCAGAAGGAGCAGATGGCATGTTCAGAGTTACAGGGAAATATTTGAAATACACTTGCTGCTGGAGGACAGGCTTTTCTGGGACTTTTTTCTGACTTCCAGGGGAAATGTGGGGAATAAAGCTGCTGCTGCTGTTTCCAGATGCTTGAGTGCTGATAGGGTTAAAGGTGGTGGTTAGAGGCATTGCTCCACCCTCCCATCCCTGCCCTCTCTCCTGGAGGGAAGGAGCAGCAGTTTGGCTTCAGGGCACTGCAGCATCCACAGGGGGAAGGACTCACAGCCCACCTTGGTTTGGATCAGATGCTCCTGTAAGTATGGGCTCATTCCCAAATGCCCAATTTCTCTTTTTTCTCACCTTATTCATCATGTGTGCCGCCCCCCCCCCAAAGCCAAGCCAAGGTCCGTGGTAGCCTGGCTGTGTGGTCGGATGTTTGGAGATGCTCTCCGGGAGAACTGCTCCGTTCCCAAGGGTCCTGCCCAGGGCAGCAGCCGCCTCTCCCAGGAGAGCCCCTGACTCGCCGTATTTGCCCAGCAAGGAAAACGAACCCTGGAAAACCAACTGCTTCCCTTAAAACACCACAGCGGGATACCCACGGTGGGGCAGCCCCCAGGCCTCACCCTGAGTCAAGAGCTGGTGCCATTGCCGAGCTCATCCCAGCACGCCCCAGTGAGGGAAATGGGATTCGCTGTTCCCTGGAGCCGTGGATGGAGCCCTGTGCTGTTATGCTGCTGTGAGGGGTGATATTTGGAGTTTTGTAGCGCGGGGAACAGGTTGCCCAGAGAAGCTGTGGCTGCCCCTGGATCCCTGGAAGTGTCCAAGGTCAAGCTGGATGAGGCTTGGAGCAACCTGGGCTGGTGGAAGGTGTCCCTGCCCATGGCACAGGGTGGCACTGGATGGGCTTTAAGGTCCCTTCCAACCCAAACCAGTCTGGGATTCTGGGATTCTGGGATTCTGGGATTCTAAGAGCAGAAGCCTTGGAGTCGAACCCTTCCAGCTGGGATTCCTGCTCCCCAAGCCTCTTCTGTAGCTGCTTCCGCCTCTTTTTCTTTGCAGCTGGACCATTTTGGGATGGGTGTGGTAAATAATGTCATTAGCAGGTGCTCCAAGGTTGAGTTAATCCTTGCAGGCACCACCAGAGTCTGAAGGGGCACCATTTCCTCTCACACATGTCTCCGTTTCACTCTTGCAGAAGCTGAATAATTCTCTTTGACAGCTTTTTGCTTTTTATAGCAGTAATTAGTCAAAAAGCATCGGCGTGACGAGCGTTAGGAGCTCTGCCCTGGCACTCCTGGTCGGTGCTGCAGGCACACGGCTCAGGGAGGGCACTGCTGCAGGTTTAGGGGTGGGGATAAGGTCAGGGGGTGAGGAGGGTGTGGGACTGATGCTAAAACGGGCAAATCTCTGCCCTTTTTTTCCTCCCTAAATCTGCACTTGTGTTTTAAGGCACCTGATGGGATCTGGGACGGCTGCTGGAGCCAGGCTGTTCATCCAGCCTGGAGTGATTACTGCACAAAATAACAACAAGTAAAAAAAATGGAAGACTAGAAACTGTGATTTTACAAGTGCAGTTGAGGTGGAAGGAGGTAGAGAGATCTGGGGGACAAACCAGGTATTTAATGTGGTTTTGATCCTAGTTAGTCCCCAAAATACCACCAGATCAAGTGACGGGGGTGACGTTGGTGCAACATTGGCAGGTTTGAGTGTTACTTCAACAGAAAGTGTTAAAGCTGTGGGAAGAATTTACTAAGGGAAGCGATGGAGGCTTTGGCTCTCTTTGTCTAATTCAAGTCACCCAAAAGCCACAGGCCTGGTTTATCATACGCTGTTGGTAACGCGCGCCTGTCATTTTCGGGGGGGTTTTTTTGGGGCTTATTTTATTCAAAAGATAAAATTAGAAAGTCAGAGTTATCTGGCGACTTCAGGATCGCTGAGTCTGGGCGGAGTTGGAGTCGTCTGTGATTCCCTGCAGAAAGCCAGGCTGGAATTAATCAGCTCCCTGCAGGCAGTTCAGTGCTGTTCGTGTGGCACGGAGCGACCCAGAGGGGCAGCCAGGATAATATTTCCGTAGGAAACCCCCTATTCCCATGGAAGTGAAGGCGAGGAGCAGGACATGTCCATGGCCGTTCCTGCAAACCTGCGGCTGGGATGTGAGCTGGAGGGGTTTCACAGATGTGGGGATGTGGCACCCGGGAACACGGGGCAGTGTTGGCCTTGGCAGTGCCAGGGAACGTCGGACTCGATGGTCCTAGAGGGCCTTTCCAGCCTGGAGGGCTCTGTGATTCTGTGAAGTCCCAGGCAGTGGTTCCAGTGGACAAAACCGTGAGCCAGGGACTGGGGAAAAGGCACCAAACCAAAAGCCCAGGCTCGTACGTGTTGTAGACCTTACACTGGGAAAAATGCAGAGCCGGGAAAAGGGGGGTGTTCCAAACGCTGCTCCATTTCCATCCTGCTCCTCAGAGGAGCGTTTTCCTTCGCTCCACTTAAAAGGCAAGCAGTGGCCCTGGTGGAGAGGAGGTCCCAAACACCTCTCACACCTGATACTGGTGGTTTTGTTTCCCTGCAGGCTTTAAGTGGGGCCCATCCCCATCCCTGTGTCCAGGTTTCCTCTCCCCTGCTGTCCACCTCTGAGCTCCCTTTTGGTGAGAAGATGGATGCCTCTTCCCACCTAAGAGATTTTATTACTCTTGCAGGCACAGGCAGGGTGCTGGGTTTCCTTGCAGGAGCTGGGGAAGAGTCTCCTCATCCTGGGCTTCTTCAGCTGTGCTTTCCTCTGCTGGTCTTGAAATCCCTGCTCTAACTCCGACCAGAGTCACTTGTACCCCTCTCCCCAGGCTGGGGCCCAGGAGCCGTAGTGGAGCTGTAGTAAATCCCTTTCAGTTGAGACAAACTGAGACATTTCAGTTTTGTTGTTTAATTTTATCATAGATGTGAATATCCTGCAAGTCCAAAGCTGTTGGCAGCTCCTCCGAGAGTGTCAGAACTGTGATGAGGATTTACAAACATTGAAGTCCTGATGTTGATGGGGACGTACTTGGGAAATTCAGTTTGTAAAGGCAGACTTAAAGCTTTTCCTCCCCTCTCTGAGGTCAGCTCAGCCTGTGCCGAGCAGGGACATGTCCCCTCCCTGCATCCCCCTCCTGTCACCCCACTGGCCCTGCGGTCTGTGCTCTGTCACCACCCTGCTGTCACCACCCCTCCTGCTGTGGCCTCCCTTGTTCTCACAGAACAGGAGCTGGGACATCTCACCTCCCCGGAGATGTGCTGGAGAGCCACCTTGGCTTCAATTCCCACCCTCTGGAAAGTGTCCCTCTTCCGAATCCAGCTGGGACTTTTAATTTAGGGGAAGATTTGCTTTATTTGTGAAAGCAGGGAGATGGACGTACGTTCTTCCTATTCCCAGGTGTGAGCACTTCGCTTAGCAGAGAGAAAATCACAGAATCATGGAAGGGTTTGGTTTGGGTTGGGAGGGACCTTAAAGCTCAGCTTGTTCCACCCCCTGCCATGGGCAGGGACACCTTCCACCAGCCCAGGTTGCTCCAAGCCCCGTCCAGCCTGGCCTTGGACACTTCCAGAGATGGGTCAGCCACATCTTGGGTGCTGATTTTTGACTTGTATTTAGTTTACAGAGCAATTCCAGTCGCTCTGTTCCGGTGACCCGGCGCCTCCTGGTTCCCTGCTCTGTGTTCTCTGCCAACTGCACAGCAACTCTTTGTCTTCTTACAGCTTTTTGGTTAAAATCTTGGGAATTGGACCTGTTTTGCCAAGGATCCCTGTTCAACCACCCAGCGGTTGCGGCATCCTAACTGCGTTGCAGGCAGCTTTTAATCCTGTTAGTGCGTGTCATGTTGCTCTTGTATCGTTCTAATTTTTAATCAAAATGTCATGCGATACCAGGTTAAGTGTCTGCCAGAGTCTAAATCTATTAAATCAGCACCGTTGCCTTTATTAACCAATTTTTAAGATCATCAAAGGCTCAAATGGATTTGACAGGGCTCATTTTTCTCCAGCTTTGGTGTCCGCTCTCTGGTATCAGCAGATCCTTGATCGGATGGTGTTTGCCCGTGCTGACACTCATCCTTCTCATTTATTGGCAGAATCCTGTTTTCCATCAGACTTCTGAAGCTTTCTCGTGTTGAGATGTGAAAGGGGTTTTTGCATCACCCTGAAGCGCCCAAAGTCCCTGTCGCAAAGAAATTCCAATTTAAATGCTTAAATCTGGACTCTGCCAGGAGTTTTCTCTTCCTGCATGCAAATATTTGAATCCTGCCATTGGTTGCTGACCGGGAGCTGGGTCCTTGCTCTGCAAGGCAGAGGAAAGCTAATTAGGCACTGACTAATTATTTCAAGTTCGGTCACCTTGAAATCCACGACTGAGAGGGAGTGGGAGGGGGAAAAGTGTTTGTGGCCACAGCCCCTGGAAGGAGATGCCAGTGTTTGGTCCTTTAGCAGATGGAGCAGAGCTGAGTCAGGCACGTGGCTTTTCCTGGAAAAACTATGGGAAGGCACTTCCCCCTCCCCCAGCTGGGGGGTTCCAGCCTACCCGAGCCTAATTTATGGTAATTATTTTTAATATTGCTTTTATGTGGTGATCCATTGTTTTAATTCCGTAACAATGCAGCAGCAGATATGAAGTGTTTCCAGCCCGGCCTCGGGCTCCCCGAGGCAGCATTTATTAAAATCTCCTTTTGTCCATATTTCATGTTTATTGCTGCCATCTTTAATTAAGGGAGGTAAATATGGCCAAGGGGGGCCGAGGGGCCTTTTTAACATGAATAATTGGAAATGCACTCACAAGATGCTGTGGGAGGGGGAAGGAGCTCCTGGGTGTTAGTGCTGCCTCTCCCTGCTTCAGAATGGGGCGACTTGGCAGGAAAAGGGGTCCCTGCACCCAGGGTCTGGTGATGGTTTAAAATCAACAATGAGGGAGGTGTTTGGCTTAGAGTGAATTGGATTTTTTACAGAATTCCTGCAGAATGGTTTGTGTTGGAAAGGGCCTTAAAGCTCATCCTGTTCCATTCCCTGCCATGGGCAGGGACATCTCCCACCAGCCCAGGTTGCTCCAAGCCCCATCCAACCTGGCCTTGGACACTTCCAGGGATCCAGGGGCAGCCACAGCTTCTCTGGGCAACCTGTGCCAGGGCCTGCCCACCCTCCCAGCCAGGAATTCCTTCCCAGTATCCCATCTAACCCTGCCCACTGGCAGTGGGAAGCCATTCCCCCTTTGTCCTGTTCCTCCAGTCCTTGTCCAAAGTCTCTCTCCAGCTCTCCTGGAGCCTCTTTAGACATTGAAGGGGTCTCTAAGGTCTGCCCAGAGCCTTCTCCAAATTTAATTTGGGTGTTCTCCTGCTGGTTTGGCTGCTCCAGTGAGTGAAAATTCATTATCAACTGCTGGCACAGCTGTTGTTTTGGGCTCTGCAGATCCCAACCAGGAGAGACTTTAATTCAGGAAAACATCCTCTGGAGAGAGCTCAGATGTGCCATTTGTGGAGACATCCAGGATGGAGCCGTGCTGGGAACCTTCCGAGATCTTGCCTCTCTGGAGAAGGGTTTCTTTGGTGTTTTCCCTTTGTTAGGGCTCCTGACAAAGGAACGTTCCTGCCTTCCCTCACATCCCTGACACACTGGCTGTGGAGCTGCTTGGTCAGAGCTGAGTCACTGCTCAGTCCTTGCTCTCCTTCATGTCTCTCCTTTCTCCCCTCACTCCGGAGATAAAATTAGTGGCAGCCCCGACCTCTCCCATGAGTCCTGTCTGACTGAACACGTTGCAGTGGGTGAAGCCCGAGAGAGGAGATTTTTCCTCTCTGACAGCAGTGCTGGGCGTGCTCTTGCTTTTCCTTCTCCCTGGCGGAGCAGACGGAGTGGGGAACGCCCCTGGTTTGGGCAGAGGTGCCACACCGGGGCTGGCACAGCAAACCTGGGGCGGGGTGAGCCCCGGGCAGCCAACAGAGAGTGCCTTTTGGAGCTGAGCCAGAGGCTCTGCACTTGCTGACAGCTGGGACAAAGGAGCAGCCAGCAGCAGGGGAGCTGGGAAAAGGACGTTTCTGCAGCACGTGGGGCAGGAGCCCTGCGGTGGGAGAAGGTGGGTGTCCCTTGGGGTGGTACAGGGAGAGAGCCTCTGCCTACAGGGATGGCTTCATCACTGGGGAGGAGAATAATGGAACTTCCATGGTGGTAGGGAGCTGTGCTGACCCTGCCTGTGCCCGGGCTGCCCTGGCAGTGATGGGGAGCTGTGCCAACGCCAGTGGTACCCAGGCTGCCCTGGCAGCACTCCTGACTCTCTGAGTAAAAGGAGACTTTTCCTCGGGGGCTCATCTTCTGCCAGCCCTGAGATAATCCGATGTGATAGTGCAGGCACAATGACTTCATTACTGTAATTATTTTTATTGCCTCTGCAGGCCTCTGTTTTAAAATAAACTCAGGAGCCAGAGCACCGAGTTCCATCTCAGGACTGGGAGAAGGGTTGCACTGGATGCTGTAGGAGGGCTTTTCCAACCTAAATGCTTCCATGATTCCATGATCTTCATCTCCTTTATTTCATTTTACTTAAAGGGCCAAAGGTTCAGTTGTCCCTCAGTGCAGGCTCACCCAGCTTTGCTCACTTTTTCCCCTCTCCAGGTTACTGGATGGGCTCGGACATTGTCACACAAGTCACACCAAGGCCTTTAATCTTGGGCTTTAAGGATGGGAAATATTCCCACAGAAGCTGGGACCCACCACGATGTTGGGAGGATGGACAGTGCTCGTAGATAGGACATTTCAGGCTGGTGACTCAATTCTGGTTTCTCCTGACAAGCTAAAACCTACTGGCAGGCTCCAGCTTCCAGTCCATCTCCACCCTCTCCAGCTGCCCCTCCCGGTTCTCCCGTGTTCAGCCACCATCGAGCCTCCCCAGCCCTTGCTGGGCTCCCACCTCATTCCAAAGGCTTTCTGGGGGGGCTCTTTGCTCCACAGACATCCGATACTGGGGAAGAGCAGAACAGGAAAGTATCTGTATTTACTGTTGAGCTGTGGCAATCTGAGTAATCCAGCGTTCCCTGTTTGGATGCTCAGCCTGCATTAGCTCCCATCACGTGCTCCATCAGTCCCCTTCCATTAAGCCGAGCAGTTCCCATCGGCTGATCCGGGCTGTGGTGGGGCTTAGTGGCCATCTGGGCTTAGAACAATGACTTTCCCCTCCAACAGGAGTAATCCCGTCGTGTAATCAGGGTTTTCTCGGAGGACGCGGGAAATGCACCAGGCTGGGCCGTGTTTGTGTTCCCAAAGTGCTGCCGCAGGGAGGGCAGATCCGTGGTACAAGGGGCTGGTCAGGGCTGTGGTCAGAGCCCTCCGTGTGTCCCGTCACGGGGGCAGTGGTGTGTCCAGGTCCCTGTGGGACGGGGGGCTCAGCGTGGCCCCCCTGCCCTGGGCAGGTGCAGCAGGGTCAGGAAATGGCTGCTGTCAGTGGAGATCCATCCTGAAATTCAGGTTGTGAACGACTCAGCTGTTTCTGAGCCCCTGGGAGGGCCCTGGGCTGTGTTTCTGTGGATTATTTTTATCTCTAAATACGAAATTCTCTGAGCAGTGTCAGTGCCCTGGCTGGGGTGGCTGTCTGGGACACTGACACAGACGTGGAATTCAGACAGTTTCTTTTCATGTCCTCTGATTTTTAGCGTTGCCAGGCGTTGATTTTTAATAGCGATACAGGAATTTGAACTTGGAGTCTGTTTAATGAACTGGCCAGGCCTGAAGGGGGTGATTGCGCTCTGTCCGTCTGCGATTCCCACGTTCTTTCCACGAGCAAAAATACCCCTCCAGTTCCAGGGGAGCTGCCTTTTGGACCTCCCGGGAGCGCTCCCAGGGACTGCCCTGGCATTCGCTTTGGATCTGGGGAGTGGGAACAGCTTTGGATCTCAGGTTAAAATGGAAGTCTCAGTGCTGGTTAAAAGCCTTCGGTTTGCCCTGTGCTGTGCCCGCTGGCAGCACTTCCCCGGCTCTCCCGTGGGCCCCCAGCCTGCAGCAAGGACAGGTTTTTGGGGGTCAGCCACACCCGGCAGCGGCTCAGTTTGGATGGGCTCAGGAGTAGCGACCCCCGAAAGGGCCAGGACGTGCCCAGCTGGTTTGGTGGTGCAGAATTTGAATATAAACTGATAGGCAGCCAACTGTGCTAGTCGGGGAACAGTGACCGCTGGAGCCTCCCACTGCACAAGCAGGGAGTGGGCATGGGAACCGTGTGCTGGAATCACCTTTGGCCACGGACAGAGAGCTGCGCCCTGGGAAGCTCAGCCTTTGGTGGGTTGGCATGCTGGGATGGAGCTCTGTGGCTTCTGAGACGGAGCTTTGCATATTGCTCATAGGTACGATACAAAACAGGGAATTAACTGGTGAGTACTTTGTAATTTAGTAGCCGAAGGCTGTGCAGACATGTCAGAGCCCCAGCTGGCAGGTCCTGGGTGCCCCTGCACCTCTCCTGGATCTGAGACCTGGCATTCCAGAGGCTGTGCCCGTTCCTGACCTTGGCAAAGTCACTGTGTGCCGCAGGTGCCCGCGCCCACTGGCTTTGGGTGCCCAGGTTTTGGGGTGGGATGGCAGATGCTGGATCCAACCTGAGGTCAGGGCTGAGAGCCCGGGGGCCCCAGGGGAGGCCCAGCCCTGCAGGGCAGCTTGGCCAGGCACCTCCACACATGAGGAGCCCTGGGGTTTGGAGACCTGGTCACTCTTTTCCTGCTTTCACAGGAAGCCGGTGCTTCCCCAGATTTTGGGAAGCCTGAACCCTTCCAAGCCCAGACTCCCCAGGAGCTGCTGGTCCCCCCTCTCACCCACCACCCGTACTGTGCACAGAGGGGCTCTGCAGGGAGGGGTGGGAATGGGCTTCGTGGGGCTCCAGAGCACCTGGAACTGGTGGCTTTGACCTCCTCCTGCCACGGGATTGTTTCCCCACTGGAGGTTTATCCATCGGAGTGTGGCTCTGCCCTTGGTTCCTCCATGGCTTTGGTGGCTGTGGCAGTGGGTGGGTTTGGTGGGTGGTTATGGGGGGCCCGGTGGGTTCCCCTCCCTTGGGGGCACTCCTGGTTCCTCTCTGAGGTGCCAGCGTGGCAGGACGTGTCTGTGGAGCCGCGGCCACCCTTCCAAGGGCTCATCTCACGCCGCGATGCTTTGTCAAACATCCTTTTTGTTGAGTGGAGCCGAGAATCCTTTGTTCTGCCGGGTTTGATGTGGAAAGTAAACACGTTAACATCAAGGCAGCTTTCCAGCGGCATTTGGGATTTGGTTGCTGCTCTGAAGCCGGGCGGGGTTGGGCGTCGGGGGGTGCTGTGCTCGGGGACTGGGATTGCTCCGGAGTGATGAAAGCTGTGCGCTGCCTGCGCTGCTGTTAGTGGGATTAGATCACTTATTTGTGGAATATAATGTGGGAAAAGCATTTGCTGTTAGAAATCCAGGCTGGTTTTGCGGGCTGCTCTCCCCATTCACCCACCATCGAGGGGTGGGGGAGTGCAAAGAGGGTCTTGTTTGCTTACCAGGCTTTCCATACCTTTCCAGTGCAGTGATGGGTGGAAGGGTGAAGCCCTGGGTGCCCTGAGGATGGACTTGGCCCTGCACCCCCTGCATGGCTCAGTGGTCTGGGGGATGAGCCACAGTTCCCATCCCCTGATCTGGGCTGTGGTAGAGGTTACACAGCCATTCAGGCTTAAATCAACATTTTCCTGCAGGAACACAAGTGCCAGGCAGAGGGGGACAATCCCCAGCCCTCCAGTGTCCCCTGCCAGGGGCTATGACACAGCCAAGGAGAGGTGTGCCAGTGCTCAGGAGAGAACACAGAAATAAGGTCACTTGTTTCTGTTTGGAAAAAAAAACCAACAAAACAAGTAATCCTGCATCTGGCTTGCTGTGGGTAGTTGGATCCTGCTGGACAGCTTGGGAAATGGACGGAATAACAGTTTTCCTTCCATTTCTCCAAGAGTTTGCCGTGGAGGATGGCACATCCTTCCTGCAGATGTTACTGCGGATCCTACCTAAATCTGGAGCTTTAAATGCCAAGCCCCTCACCTGTGCTCCACTCTGGTGCAAAAACGGATGGTTCCCCAGCTGGGGGCTGAGCTGGGCTCAGTCTTGTCCTTGTGCTGCCTGGGCACTGCCCCCACGGGACTGGCTGTGGAGGGGAGGTGGGGGGCACCCTGGGGGGCAGCACGGCCTGCTCCGAGCTCCAAAGGGCCTCAAGTTCCCTGAGGTGTTCCCTGCACCACCCCAGCGCTGTGTCCCGTGGGTGTTTGCAGGGAGATGTCAGCCCGCATCACCGTTCCCGGAGAACGCTTCGTGCCCTCTCGGGTTAATCCGAAAAGGTCGTGTGTGACACTGGCATGTGACTGGAAGGACAGAGGCCTTTTGGGGGCTTTTCTTTAAAAATAGAACAGCTGAGTGAAGCCCCGTGCCTCGCTCTGTGCTGAGCAGTCCATGATGGGCTCCTTCCCCCCCCGGCCCCGTGTGCGTGGCTGGAGCGGGGCCAGGGCTGTTCATCGCTCCTGGGGGGCTGCAGGGAACGAGTGTGTCCAGCAGGATGGCATCCTGCAGACCCCTGTTCCTACAGCCTGGCACCAGAGCAGAGCCACCAGCCCTCCCCGGGGAGCAGATGGGGGTGACAGGGGCAGTGCTGGCCCTGCAGTCCCCCAGGGCTCACCCACAGCTGCAGGATGGGTGGGTGCCGTGGGACTGGCTGGGTGTCCCTGGGCTGGGAGAGCTGGGGGGGTTCCCCTGGAGAAGAGAAGGATCCAGGGAGAGCTGAGAGCCCCTTGCAGGGCCTAAA
>JAWMRA010000016.1:817635-841238 GCA_035584735.1 Pseudotriccus pelzelni | reverse complement strand
ATCCCTGGAAGTGTCCAAGGCCAGGTTGGATGGGGCTTGGAGCAACCTGGGCTGGTGGAAGGTGTCCCTGCCCATGAGTGGGGTGGGACTGGATGGGCTTTAAGGTCCCTTCTGACCCAAACCAGTCTGGGATTCTGTTTTATTCAGTCTGTGACCTCAGGGCACTTTCTCCTGCCCCACAACACCAGGAGGTCTCAGTACCTGTGCAGGAGCTGCCGGAGCCCTGCCCTGGCAGGGGACGTGTCCTGTCCTTGGGGACACCTGCCCGACGTTGGGGGGACCTCCAGCCCTCCTGCCCCTCCTCGGGGGACCTCAGGGAGAGAGGGGTCAGTGCAGGTGACACTCCCTGGTGTGCTCTGCTCCAGGCGTCCTCACAGATTTCTGGGCTGCTTATTCCCTGCTTGGAAACGAATCTTCTCAGGCTTCTTTTTGCCCATTTCCTTCTCATTCCACAGCTCAGCTGAGGCTCTGGCTCCCTGAGAGGGCTGAGAGCTGTCAGTCAGGAGGACCTGGCCCTGCCTGCAGAGCCAACATTAACTTTGTCCGAGGGATGATAAATCCTGGGCTCGCACAGCACAATGCCGAACTTGGAAAATGAAGCATTTAAAGCTCAATATTGCAGTCAAATTGCTGGTGAAGATCTCTTCATGTTGGCAATGGAGCTGGAGGGCCTTTGATCTCTCCCAGCTCAGATGTTGCTGCCAAAGAGACTTAAGCTTAAACTTCACTTTGTAAAATAGACTTTTTTGACAGTTTCCTTTAAAAAAATAATCTCCTCCTAAGCTCAGGAAGCAGGGACGAGTGGGCAGCCCACAAGGAGATTTCCAGCCCAAATAACACAGGAAGGAGCCGCTTTCAGCTGCTGCTGTCGCTTCTGTAAATCCTGGGCTTAATCCACAGAGTGGCTGTGGGGGGAACGTGGTGTTTGAGCCCCAGAAGTGCAAACGCTCTGGTGGGGCTGGGAGTCAGTCTGGGGGTCCAGGAGCACGGGGATGGGGGTCTGTCAGGGTCTGGCTGGTGGTTCAGCGCCGTAGTGGGGCTGGGGATCAGGCTGAGGATCCAGCAGAGTCAGGCTGGAGATCAGGCTGGGGGTCTGACAGGGTCAGGCTGGGGGGCCAGGACGTGGGGCTGGGATGGGGCTGGAAGTGGCTGGTGTTGCTCCATGTGAGCCGTGTTCCCCCACTCCCCTGTGGCCGTTTGGGCTCCCTCATCCCCCAAACCTGGGGTGCCACTGCTCACTGGGGTCCCAGCCTGCAGTGCAAAGCTGCCCCTGGCCACAGCGAGTTCACAGCCCCATGGCAGGTTGGGGACACTCCTGCCTGAAGTGAGCCCTTCATTCATTTTCAGATGAGCTGCTATTTTTAAACCTTTTTTTTTTTTTCCCCTTTTATTTTTCTGTCTGTGGATGACCCTAATTTTGGCTGAGGAGCTTAGAAAAGCAAAGAATGCAAGGTTACTTTAATCTTCTTAAAGTTTAAAACTCCCCTGGGGTTCTGTGTCTGACAGTGCTGCGGGCGCCCATCTCCCCGCAGAGCCTGGGTTCTGTTTTGCAGCAGGGTGGGCAAGACTCTTGCAGGCAACGGTGCTGGATTTCTGCATCCTGCGCTGTTCATCTCATGGACCTGCAGACAGGCTGGTGAGAGCTTTGGGCTCCTCCACGCTGGCAGGGGACTGGGATGCTGGGCTGGCAGGGGCTGGGCTGCAGGTTGAGGGCCAGCTGGGTCCCAAACGGAGTTTGCTGAGCTCTGTTGAGAGGCTGAGGATGCTGAGACATCCTTGGCACAGGGAGGTTCCCATCGCCTGCATCACACAGGCGCATTTCCCGCCGGAAAATCCCAGCAGGATCTCCCTGCCATCAGCACAGCACTGCCCCGTCTGCCTCATAAAAAGAGACCATAAAACTCCCTGGAAGAGCTTGTTCCCAGGGCCATGGAGGAGCCCATAGCCCACAGGCAGAGCACAGTAAATCTCAGAATGAAGGTGCTGCTGACAGGTTACTGCTCCTCAGGCACCTCGGAAAGGTGCTGCGGGGCTGGATGGCTCCGAAGGGCTTGGCCAAGGAGCAGCACAGGGAGCGATGGACCCCGGGAGCAGCACTGCCCCCCTCCCTGGCAGTGTCCCCTCGGCAGGGTTTGGCCCTCAGCCAGGGGGGTACTGGGGTGCTGTGGCTGCTGCCATGGTGGCTGTACCCCAAGGCCATGCTCCCCTCCGAGCCCTCCCACCCAAAATCAGGCTGGTCCCACGGTCTGTCCCCCTGGTCCCACACGCTGCCCTAATGAGCTCAGCCAGTCTGCAGAGGTGAACTGGGGCACTGGGATGTGCTTAGGGCTCCAGAGATCCCACAGGAACGGGGAATGCCGTGACATCCAGTCCCAGTGACACCCTTGGCCGAGGGAGGATGTGGGATCTGAGCTGAGGGGTCAGACCCCACCGGTGCTGCCTGACAGTGCGTCGGGGTGACGGGGCTGAGGGACAGAAAACTCAGCTCTGCAGATTCTCAGCTGCGTGTGCCACGATGCAGCTTCTGCAGCCTCTGCTCCGCTCACACCAGAGCAGGGAAATCAGGGGCACTGTGAACCAGAGCAGCAGTGTGTGTGGTGATCCGAGCTGTCCTCTGCAGCAGCAGCAGCAGCAGCAGCAGGGCCGTGCTGGCTGCACAGCCCAGCCTCCATCTGGAACACCCCAATCCGCTGTGATTAATGACAGCGACACAGCACCCCGCAGCCCCCAGATGTGTCTGGGCACCCTCAGGCACTGGAAGTCCTTGGCAGGTGTTGGCATGAGCAGCAAACCCTCGGCGTGGCGTGGGCCAGCCTGGCACGTGGCATCCCGGTGTGTGCCAGCCGCTGGCACCGCCTCAGCCCGGGCACCCCGAAAGGCTGACCTCAAAAACCTTCAGACAGACAGGAGCCTCATTTTATAAGAACATATAAAGATCCAAACGCAGAATATTTAAGCCGGTGTTATGCAATGAGAGCTCTTTTTAAGTCGTGATTTGTAAAGGCAGTTCAGATAATTTCCTGAAAGACATTCTGCTAATGATTAATTTAAAATATGTTTAATTCAAGTTAGAGAGATCAAAGAGGGAACATTCCCCCTGTAATGCCATCCGTGGTTTCACACTTTCACCACATTCCAGGCACTGGGGGGCATCTGGTTTGTCCTTCCTTGCAATTCCTCTGTGAAAATTGCAGAGGAAAGCATTCTGCAGGCTCTGTGCTGCTTTGGGGCAGGGAAAGGGAGAGGAGCCTGGGGCAAGTCCCTGTGCGATTTGCTCTGGGAGGTGCAGAGGGATGGGATGGTGGGGGGTATGTGGAATCAGCCCTGCACTCCTGCAGCAGTAGCTCTGGGCCTGAGAGCTCCTCAGGTCTAGCTGGGAATGATTCAGGAGTATGTCTTTGTTTATGCATTTTCTGTTATTAGTTGTTTTAACCTCTGTGTCTGTGCCAAACGTTCCTTTAGCTCAGCCTGCAGACTGACCTTCTCTGGGGGAAGAGAATAAAGCCAGCATTTATTACTATTTTCTGGATGATGAGGGAAGAGGTGCAGCCTTCCCAAAGCAGGAAACACCTGAGCTGGGAGTGATCCTGTGCCTGACAGGTGAGCAGGGCCTGGGGTTTGTCCCACTGCTCCCAAGCTGCTGCCACCTTTTGTCTCCTGTCAAGCTCCGTGTTGCTGCTTCAGTCCTCTTTGAAAAATTGAATCCTATTCAATGAAGAAAAAGTAACTTGCTCTGGCTCAGGAGAAGGGATTTGAATTCAGGTGTTGTTACTCCTCCCTGTCTGTGCCCCTGTGCCCACGCTGGGCACGCAGCCCGGGCCGGGCAGTGCTGGTGACAGTGACGGATGGTGCCCACAGAGCTTGGTCTGCCTATTAATAAAGCACGATCTAGGACACGGTTTTCCAAGTTCAGCACCTAAATCCGTGTCCTGGCTCGTGGTGGAGCAGCCTCGTTTCCCCAGCAGCAGCCGGCAGTGCCAGTGACCAGCACAGGCTGACAGTCCCGGCCAGTGGCTCCGGCTCAGCCAGAGGCGTTTGCCCCCTGTCCCCAGGCACAAGTGGCAGCAGGGCAGTGGGCAAGAGGCACAGCCTGAAGGGACCTGTGGTCCCTGGGAGGGGGTTCCTCTGTGTTTTGGGAGAACGGATGGGCACTGCACCCTGGGATCAGCTCCCCTCCAATGCCAGTGTCTGCTCCTGGAGCCCTGCAGAAGGGACAGGGGCACGGCTGCTCTGGGTGGCCCTGCGGTCTCTCCTCCTCCCAGCTGTGGACTGGCATCTCGTTCCTCTGCGGGGTGGTCTCTGCTGGACCCCGGCTGAGGATGCTGCAGCCCCGGGAATGCACAGCTGAGGATGCCACCCAGAGCCCTCATCCCGGCCGGAGAGGGGCCGGAATGCAGCACTGGCTGCACCTGAGGCAGCTGAAATACGGGTTTCCTGAGTATGGAATGGGAAGCTGTCGTTTTTTCCAATGCCACGGTGCCCGTGGACATCCCAGCAGGGGTAAGTGGTGGGTCCTGCTGCCCGCCCGGGAGGGGAGGGGGATGCAGAGGCGATGCCCGAGGTGAGCTCTGCGCTGCCGGAGCGCTGTTCCCGGCTGGCAGCCCTGTTTGTTGACGTTCCCAGCTCTCCCAACGTTTGGCAGGAATGCTGCCTGCACAGCTCCAGCCCTTCTCCCAGCCGTGCTGCGGCTGCGGAGCGCCTCAGCTGCCAGCGCTCCCGGCACCGCTCCCAACGCCCTCCCCTCTGCCCGAACAGCTGCATACAGTCTGCGAGAGTGCCTTAAAACCTCGGTGATAGGTGGGGAAAGAGCGTGCTCAGCCGAGCTCGGTGCACCCTCTGCAGAGCCCGGCCAGCAGCCGGCCCTGCCGCAGGCTCTGCTGCCGTTTAGCAGCAGCTCCAAAATCCCAGTGCTCACTCCAAGAAAGGCACGGACGTCCTGGAGTGTGTCCAGAGAAGGGAACAGAGCTGGGGAAGGGGCTGGAGCAGCAGAGGGAGCTGGTGGGGCTCAGCCTGGAGGAAAAGAGGCTCGGGGGGACCTTCTGGCTCTGCAAGGAGGGGGGAACCGGGGAGGAGGGTGGGAATTGGGCTCTGCTCCCAGGGAACAAGCAACAGGACAAGAGGAAATGGCCTCAGGTTGTGCCAGGAAGCTTTAGGTTGGATACTGGGAAAATTCCGTCCTGGAAAGGGCTGTCCAGCCCTGGCACAGTTGCCCAGGTGGCTTCGCCATCCCTGGGCAGGTTTAAAAGCCGTGTGGATGTGGCACATGGGGACATGGGTTAGTGGTGGCTTTGGCAGTGCTGGGGGACAGTTGAACTCGATGGTCTTGGAAGATTTTTCCACACTCTGTGATTCTGTGATTTCCTTCGGCGTGGGCAGGTGCTGCCTCAGGAGAGCACCAGGACACACTCTGACTTCTCTGTGCTCCCACCTGTCGGTGCCGCTGCCCGAGGCCGGTGCTGCAGAGCCGGGCAAGGAGGACGGGCAGGGTTTGCACCCCAGGACCGGGACAGCCGCTGCTTCTTCGGCAGCACTGCCGGGGTCAGCACCGCATCCCCCCGGTGCTGCCCGGCTGCTGCCAGGCCCCTGCCCCGAGGGCACGGCGTCAGCAGCTGCTGAAACCTGTGCAAACAGATTTCGCATACGGCACCGAGCCGCAGGAACGGGTTAATGCCGTCCCCTGGGGTTCCCCCATCGCAGCCTGTGTCTGCTGAGCGACTGTTTGATCAGATAACGCACTTATTTGATCGGTTAACGCGTGTGTTCCGTGTATTTGTCAGGAAACAATGTATTCGGTGTATTTGTGGGAAGCAAGGAGGCAGCGTGGGTGTCAGGAGCAGCCTTTGATCCGCGGAGAAGCGCGGTGTGCGCGCTGACTGCGAGGCACCAGCTCCGGCAGCGCCCAGCGGGGCCCGGGGCTGTGGGGGGCTTGTCCCCCCTCCGGCAGCCGGTACGGATGAGGTGGGAATTCTGGATGTGAGACGCTGATAAATGTTAAAGGTTAACGACTCAAAACAATCGGCCATTTGCCAAAGCAGCAGGTGCTCTGCAGGGGCCGCGTCTGCACCCCCAGCCGAGGGGAGGAGGAGAGCTCCTGAGTGTGCGCTGGGGAAATCGCCGCCCTGCATAACAACAGCCCGGGGCAGGGGGCTGAGCGCCCATGGCCGGGGGGTGACCGCGACAAACCCACCTTTGTTTAGCGACAGGTTGGAATTTGAAGCAGATAAAGCAAGAGGCCGATAAGGAAGCAGATCCTGCGAGGTGGGATAATGGTTTTTACCGTCCTCCCTTTCAGAACTGGCTCGCGGAGTCCAGGGCCAGCACGGCTGTGGGGCAGCTCCCAGCGCCCCAATGAAGTGTGTGCTTCACGCTGCAGCGTTGGAAACGAAATGTTAAAAAAAAAAATCTGAGATGTAGCAGATCGTGTATCTACGCTACTTTAAAATTCCCCATTAATGATTGATCTGTTGCTGCTGGGGGGGTCCTGCTCGTGGCTGCTGCCCCCCGAGTGGGATGGGAGATGGTTTCTGAGTGGAAACTTCACACAGGGATGTGAGGGGAGTTTGCACCGTCCTTGGCGTCACTTCACGAATTTTGGACCCTGCTTCCCCAGGTCTCTACCCCACCACCCCCCTCCTGTGCTCGGTCACTGAGTCTCTTTGTCCTGCAGAGAGATGCCAAGGGCCAGTACCTGTTCGACCTTCTCTGCCACCACCTGAACCTGCTGGAGAAGGATTACTTCGGCATCCGGTTTGTGGACCCCGACAAGCAAAGGGTGAGAGAGAGCCCGGACCGGGGGAGGGGTGTCAGGCTTGTCCTCGCCGCTGAAAACCGGCGGCAAGCAAAGGTCAGAAATAAACTCAGGTTTAGGCGGTGATAAGGGGCTCTTCCCCCGCAGCTCTGCCCTGCCCTCCCCTGCTGCTGGGACAGGGGTCTGTCTGTAGGTGCCCCAACAGGGTCATTCCCTTGCCCACGGGACAGGCCCTCTGAGCACCCTGGGGAGACCCCCTGCCCTATGGGGGGCGGGTCTGGGATGCACCCAGGCTCTGGCAGCAGCCCCAGTGTCCCGGCTCCCTGCGTGGTCCCTGGCAGTGGTTGGGATATGTGAGCTGGAGGGGCCCACCCAGCCCTCGGACCCTCGTGTGAGGGCTGGAAGCATCGTGAGTTTGCAGAGTGAGAGGATGTGATGCTGTTGCAAAGTGAGGAGGGAGATCCCCTGGTACCGGGTCTGCAGGACCATTCCTAGCACGGATTCACATTTTAACACCGAGATTAGGCCATTTGACAGCTCTGTGCCGAGGATCCAAACACTTGAGTGTTGCCTCGGGCAATGGAGAGTGAGACGAGATGTGGGAGTGCAGGAGCTGAGAGCTAGGCAGGACCTGGTCTGACCCGGCTCCTGGCACAGATCCATGTCCTGCTGAGCCCCGGGAAGCTGCAGCAGGTCTGGCAGAGGGGGACACAGACCCACGGGCCCAGTGAGCTGGATTCCCATGCCAAGGCTGTGTGAGTGAGTCCTGTCGCTTCCTCGGAGTTAAAAAGTGTGCAGAATGAGCTGTTCACCCCTCGCTGTGAATGAGAGTCAGTTCGAACACACTCGCAGCCACAGCTATTGATAACAGCCTTGTGTTGTGCTTCCCACTGATCAATATAACAACTAATTCCTGCTCCCAAGGCACCTTCTGCCAGGCTGTAACAGGGAGCAGCCAATGCTGAGCCAGGAGCTGGGCACGGAGCTTCTCCCTCACTGTGAGACAGGGCCAGTCTGAACCCCCACTCTCTCCTTTTCCCTTCCAGGGACACTCACTGATACTCAGGTGGCTTTTCTCACCTGGAGCAGTACCCTCCTCTTCCTTATCCTTCCCACCTTGTGAAGTCACAGCCATCAGGCTTTAATTACCTTCTTTTTCCTTTCAGCATTGGCTGGAGTTTACCAAGTCAGTTGTGAAGCAGATGCGGGGTGAGTGTTGTGGGTGTCCCAGACAGACAGCGTGTGCTCCTTCCATCTTATATGTATTCCCATTTTCTCCAGCCTGTCCCTTCTGGGGTCAATTTGCAGCCCATCTCCCAGAAAAAGGCTCACTCAGAAGTTGCTCTGGTGGGTGGAGAGCAGGATCATGCACCACCAGCCCCGCTGCAGCCACAGCTGGTCATGACCCCCCAGCACGGGGCACCAGCATCCGTGGAGATCAGGACAGCAGTGGTGGGGATGAGGAAATGAGATTTGGGAGTTGTTTGGGTGGCCAGCAGACCAGTGTTGCCAGTGCTTCCCCACAGCTTTATCAGGGGCCGTCTGCCCTTCGTGGCCACTGCAGTGAGAAATGTCCCCTTGCCTGTCTGCTCCCTCCTTACCAAGGGCAGCGGGTGTGTTTGGGGGAACGGGGCAGGCAGGTGAGACCCCCAGCACTGTCTGGCCGTGTGCTCGAGCAGGGTGGTTCAGGATGAAGGGGAAAGCCCTGGCCCTTGGCGACACGGTGTCTCTGTTCTCCTGCAGCCCAGCCTCCCTTCACCATGTGCTTCCGTGTCAAGTTTTACCCCACGGACCCCGCGGCACTGAAGGAGGAGATCACCAGGTACGGACCAGGCACCTGCGCGGTGGGACCGGCGGGGCCGCGGCAGCGGAGGCTTGGCCAAGGCAGGAGCACAAGGCCGAGCTTTGTTTTGTGGTCAGGGGACAGCAACAGTTGTTGAGATTTCCAAACCAACGTGGGCATTTCAGGGTTGTCCCAGCTGTGGGGGAAAAGCTTGGAAATCCCAATCTGTGCTGAGTCAGCACACCATACCCGGTGGGAAGCACAGGCTGAGGGTGGGGACGCCCTGGCACAGGCTGCCCAGAGAAGCTGTTGCTGCCCCATCCCTGGAATTGTTCCAGGCCAGGTTGGACAGGGCTTAGAACAACCTGGTCTAGTGGAAGGTGTCCCTGCCCATGGCAGGGGGGTGGAATGACATGGTCTGTGAAGTCCCTTCCAGCGCAAAGCGTTCCAGGGTTCTATGATTAAAGCCCCTGGCTTGTTCTTTGGCTGCAGTCAGTTCCAGACCCACACTCCAGGGCAGAGCGCTCCAAACGTGGCGCTGTCCCTGTAACACCCACTGCTGCTGCTCGCACTCCTGCCACTTCAGAACGAGCCACTGCCGAGCCCGTCCTCAGCTCAGGGTGTCCTTATTGTGCTGGGCCTGTCGGGAAGGGTTTGAGTGTCTGCAGTTCCCCTGACATTCCCTGGAAGCAACCAGCCGCATCCCTCTGACGTCAGGAGCTCGGACGCTCTGGGAGCGCTGGGCGATAAACTGCGATGCAGAACCTGACAGCGCTTCTCCCGAGTTTCTATCTTTAGGGGCTCTTCAGGCCACTCTTCCTGCCAGGAGGAAGGACATGAGGAGAGCTCAGCAGCTCTGGAAAACAAGCCGTGGCTGTGGATCTCTGGAGCACATGAACCCCAGCCCCGGACTGATGGGGTGGGGAGGGTCGGCTCTGCCGGGGGCAGCTGGGCTGGAGGGTTCTGAGCTGGCACCTTCTGTAAAAGGAGACCTGAGAGCCCCTGGGAGCACCTAAAAGGGCTCCAAGAGAGCTGGAGAGGGACTTGGAACAAGGGCCTGGGGTGACAGGACTAGGGGGAATGGCTTCACGCTGCTAAGAGTAAAGGGTTAGATAAGAGGAAATCCCTCCCTGTGAGGGTAGGGAGGCCCTGGCATAGATTGCCCAGAGAAGCTGTGGCTGCCCCATCCCTGGACGTGCGGGACAGGGCTTGGAGCAAGCTGGGATGGGGAGAGGTGTCCCTGCCCGTGGTGGGAGGTGGAACACAGGGAAGAATTTCCTCCCCAAACCTCATCTAACTCTGCCCTCTGTCACCTCCACTGGTCCAGGCTGAGTCCCCTGCAGGTGAGCTGTCCCTGCTTCTTACCATTTGGGGTATGCGTGCAGCTGCAGCTGGAACCTGGGCTTAAAATTCACTTTCCCCAGGACAGGGTCCACTTCAATACCTTGATTTCTCTTTAATGTATTTTATCTGTGCAAATTAGTGGTATATCTCATCGTAAACATGGATTTGAGCAACGAGGCATGACTGAGAGACTGCAGAGTGTGAGTCTGGTTATTTAAATGCATTTCTGAGCACTCCATTTTGCTCCTTCCCTCTGTGACTCACATTTTATCATCTAAAGGTTTTCCCAAACACCACATGACTCATCCCAAACTGTTACTTAGGTTTAAATTTATTTAAATATGTAATTTTCCAACATGGTTTGTCTTTTCACTGGGCATGGAGATAGAGATGGGTGAGGCAGTTCCCCCTGGGTGATACAGTGCCAATCTCTGGCAAAGACAGAGGAGGGATGGGGGGGGTGTGCTGAGACCTGGAAGGACTTAAAAGGTTTGGGAAGGAGAAGAATCATGGTATGGGGAAGCTGAGCAGCCAGGAGAGGATGTAGGACTGGGAAGTGCAGCAGTTGCTGGTGGGCTCGGGACCATGAGATCCCCTTCGGAGCATCGTCCTCGGACACCTCGGATGGGCTGGGGCGGTTGTAGTTGTGTTCTGGTACCATGAAGAAACGCGGTGGGTATCCAGGCTGATGGAGACCTCCACCAGCCCTTGGGGTGGTTACTGGCCTCACAGTAGGCATCATGTCCCTGTGGGCTGGAACAGGGCTGGGATGTGTGGATTTGAGCCCCAGTCCTGGCCAGACTCAGCCCTCATTCACTCCCAGTGAGTGTCAAGTGTGGTAAACGAACTGCTGGGAGAGAGATGTTAGAGCAAATGTCTGGTGGCAGATATTCCACCTCTAAATTGCCTGTTTGGGTAATTTAAACTTTGCTTAATAAATGGACTCTCTCTCCTGTCCCCAGGTACTTAGTCTTCCTGCAGATCAAAAGGGATCTGTACCACGGGCGGCTCCTGTGCAAGACCTCGGATGCGGCGCTGCTGGCTGCCTACATCCTCCAGGGTAACGCTTGGGGCCACCACAGATCTGCCTGTCACGCTATGCTCTGGTTCCATTATTGCTCTTGTAGCAGGTCACTGCACCTGGAATACTGATATTACCCCCCAGGGCTGGGCTGGGCTGGGCTGAGCTGGGGGAGGACAAGGATGGGGGCTGGGTCTCACCTGCATCCCGCTCATGGTGTTCCCCATGAGCATCCTGTTGGCTCATCCAGCCCCTCCCCTTCTGCCTGCTTTTCTGTCTGCTCCTGCACCTTGAGGAATTAATAAATTTGTGGCCGTCTGCTGCCAGGCGATTCCCCCATAAACACTGGAATTGAGTGGATGCAGTTAATGCCCGGCAGATGATCCCTCCCAGTGGGAAGCACAGTGGGGTTGGAGCGGCATTGCCAGGGTGCGCTGAGCTTTGACTGGGTGCTGCCGGGATGGGGATGCACACTGTGCTGTGGTTGTGTTGCTCTTCCCAACTGGATCTGTCTCCCACCAGCTGAGATTGGGGACTATGACCCAGGGAAGCACCCAGAAGGCTACAGTTCCAAGTTCCAGTTCTTCCCCAAACACTCAGAGAAGCTGGAGAGGAAAATTGCGGAGATCCACAAGTCGGAGCTGAGGTACCAGAGCTGTGGGGTTTGCTGATGCTCGGAGCACTGTTATCCCTGTTTGGGATTGTCAGTCCTTAAAGTGTGTAAGCTGTGTCCTTACGTGCAGGGGTTGCTGCCCTCTGCCCCCAAACTCCCCTTTCCTCCCCTCCCATGAGATGTCCCTGTTGCAAGTAGGGAATTTGTCTCTGAATTTGGCAGATGCTCCTTTTTGGCCGTCCCCAGTGCTGCCAGTTCAGCGTGGCTCCTGTGGAAGGAACTGGCAGGAGAGGGTGGGCTGGGCTCCAGTGCTGTGCTCCTGTTGATCCTATAACAAATCTAACAGGAATGAGCCATAGCTGATGCCTCATTTTTAACAGAATCCCAGTAGCTGCCTTTCCTCTCTTCCGTGGAATATTCTTCTTTCCCCTGTTTTTTCCTCCTGCAGTGGGCAGACACCAGCTACTTCAGAGCTGAATTTTCTCAGGAAAGCCCAGACTCTGGAGACCTACGGGGTTGACCCACACCCATGCAAGGTAAAACAGTTCCTAAAGCTGTTGCTCAGGTTGGATTCCCCAAAACCCTCCCAGGGGGTGTCCAGAGAAGCTGTAAGAAAGCATTTTCACTTGCAGACAGCTGTAAGAGAGGGGTCAATCCTGTGCTGCTGAAGGAGGTCATTGAGAGGCAGTAGCAGGGTCGGGTGATGTGGCTCAGGAACCACCAGGCATTAAATCTGCTAGGGACAGTTCATCACTCTGCTCTGCCCAGCCCCTAATCCAGTTTGCTTTTGGAAATGCTCTTTATTGACTGTGGATGTCGCTGCCTGTGGCTCTCTCCACTCCCTGATAATCCCATCACATGCAGATGGATGTGGGATACAAAGCAGACAGAGAAATTCTCCCCTCAGGCAGTGGCTGCCCTGGGGCCCCCCAGGGCTTTTCCCTGAATTGTGCCACATTAACACACAATTGCAGTAAACTGGGGGGAGTTCCCCGTTTATGGGCTCTTTGTGAGTGCCCCAGGGGTTGCTTTGCTCTGAATTCCCGCTAAATCAGTGCTCTGGCCAGGAGCCACCCATTTCTGACCTTTGCTGCTAAAGTCGGGTAGTTGCCTTTCTTTTACTCCAAGAACCTTTAAAATATATTTGAGTTACACTGATTCATGTTCTTACAACAGCTAAGGACAAATAGACACACTTTTAGGTCTATTAGCAGAATTCATCCTGATTCATCAAGAGCTGCTGTTAATGAGCTTAAAGGATCCAAAGTGAAATGAAGCTGATTTTGTTCCCTCTTCAGTAATGGATTGTGGAAAAGTTGGGATGAGGGGTTGTTTCCTTTCACCAGGCATTCTTAGTTCAGTGCCCCTTGACACTTAGTCCTGTTTGCGTGAAGTTTTCATGGTCTTGCAGTAGTTTTCTCCCAAAAATACAAATATAGGAAAGGATATTCCCTTCTTAAGCAGGGCTCACTGGAGCTGCTGGCACCGTCCTTGGCAGCTGTTCCGGGCAGGAATCCCTGCATGAATGAGTGTGTGAATAACAGGGGTTCCCTCTATTTCTCGCTATCAGATGATGGACAGAACTTCTGGCCTAAGCAAAGAGAATCATGGAATCGTTTGGGTTGGAAAAGCCCTTTAAGACCACTGAGCCCAAGCACTCCCCCAGCACTGCCAACCCACCACTACCCCATGTCCCACGTGCCACATCCACATGTTTTTTGAACCTGTGCAGGGTCCTTTAGCACCCCCAGCCCCTACCAAGCCTCTGCACCCCCAGGAGGGCACCTCACTCCGCTGAGACCCTGCTTCCTTTTCTGAAGGCTTTCCCAGATTTGGGGAAGAGCCAGAGCACTTTGGGCAGCCCAGGGCTTGAACTGTGGCAGGTTTCTGCCCTCCCTCTGGCAGCCAGGGCTGCAGTGTCTCCAGGGGGTGAATCTGGGGTTCACACCCTGCCGTGTGCAGGAGTTGGGTTGGGGATCAGTTCTCTCTGCCTTTCAGCCTTGACAGGCTGAGGATGGACTTTTGTTCTGAGCATCCCTGAAAAGCCCTCTGGATGCCTGCTGGCCAAAACCAAAACCAGGATGAATCCAACAATTGCTGATCAGCCACAACTATTTCACAACATTTTCACAAGTGAGTGTGTGTGGTTTTCCCTGCACCCAGTGCAGTCACGGATCACTTCCCTGGAGCTGCCGTTGGGATTGGGTTGAAGTGCTGCCTGTTCCAACCTGACATAACTGATTGTTTGAACTGGCTCGATGCTGCCCCGGTCACTGGCTGGGAAGGGCTCAGAGGGAGAGAAGTGCAGCTGAGGGTTATCATGTCTCGGGTTAATTACAGTATATATTAGTAATATGATACAGTGTTTAGGACCTGGGCTTCCATGATCCTTGCGAGTCCCTTCCAACTCAGGATATTCTATGATAATATAATAAATTACTATATTAAACTGTGTATATTATAGTACTTATTATATATATTAAATTACTGTATATCTCTATATAGCTATATATTGTTACATATAATAGGATAGTTACAATATATATTATAAAAATGTATATTAATTGCAACAATGATAACATAATACATATAACATATACATAATAGCATATATTCTGTGTGTCAATGTGATGCATAACTGATAACATGTAACTACGACGTGGTGCTGGCAGAGCTGGCACAGGGGCTGCTGCAGTGCCCCAGCCCCTGGCCAAGGGTGGCTGGTGCTGCCCGGGCCCTGCAGCACCTGCCCAGCAAGCACCATCACCTTGCAGGACGTGTCGGGGAACGCGGCGTTTCTGGCCTTCACGCCCTTCGGCTTCGTCGTTCTGCAGGGAAACAAGAGAGTTCACTTCATCAAGTGGTGAGTTCCCACCCCAGACCCCGGTCACTCCATGGGTGTCCTGTGTCACCCCAGGGTCTCTGGGGGATGTTTGGGTGTGTGGGTGACCCCCCCACCACACCAGGGCTGGCGGGACGTGCCCAGGCGGGACAGTGCTCAGTGCACCCAGAGCTTTGCTGCCCCTGACTTATTATTTTCTACATTTGTCTCTGGTAAACTTCACCGTCCCCACGTTGGTCACATCCCCAATGCCCCCACCCCTCCGAGCCTGGCTGTGATGTTCCCAGGTCACTGCAGCATCTCCAGTTCTGGCCAGTGTGTCCCTGGCACTGCCACCAGGCACTGCCCATGGGACGAGCTCCCCAGGACCCCGGGACTCCCCGCTGACCCTCAGCTCCACTCTGGGGTGTCCCACCTTCCAGCTCCAGGTTTCTGAGCCAGGACTGGTCTCACCAGCCCGTCACACCTCCCAGGATGGAAGGCAGGGTCTGGGAGCTGTCCTTCTGCTGTCCCAAACACCGGCTCTCACGGCAGTGATGCCGGGAGCCGGGCTGGGTGGGCTCCAGGCTGTGGTGGGCTTTGCACAACTCCCACCTGCCTGTCCTTGTCCTTCCAGGAATGAGGTGACCAAGATGAAATTCGAAGGGAAGACTTTCTACTTGTATGTGAGTCAGAAGGAGGTGAGTGTTCCCCCTTCCCGTGGGACTTCCTGGGCACAGTGTGGGCATGTCTTCAGGGGGTTCTTCAGGAATTTGGCAGCAGCATCACCCTGGCCTGGCAGGGCAAGGGCACAGGGATGGTAACAGCTCCATGACAGTGCTGGGGTCACCTCCCTGCTCCCACTGGTGCCCTGCTCTGGGCAGTAGATCCCTCGGACCCCTGGGCTGTGCTGTGGCAGAGGCTCTGCCCACTATTCCTGGCCATGCCTTCCCGCTGGTGCTGCCTTTGGGATGATGGTGGTTATTCACTGCTGTATCCCACAAAGTCAGCTGGAACACCTCTGGATGGAGTTGGCTCCCCCAGGAGCCACCAGCAGGAGTTTTTTTTATAAGAGTTGTATTTCTGGCTGTTCCCAAAGGCTGGGAGCAGATGGGTGGGTGGCAGAATGCTGGCACACGTCTGCCCGTCCCTTGTGCCCAGCACCACACCGGGCTGTCAGCCAGTGCTCCAACACCCCTGTGTCCCCAATGGCTCCAAAGCAAGATCTGTCCATGCCAGTGCCACTCTCCAGCCCTGCCTGCTCCAGTCTCCGTCTGTCCAATGGGCACCACTCCCTGTTCCCCGCTCAACTCCCTGACTTTCTCCTTTAGGAGAAGAAAATTATCCTCACCTATTTTGCCCCGACACCAGAAGCCTGCAAACACCTCTGGAAGTGTGGGATTGAGAACCAGGCTTTCTACAAGTAAGTGCTGGTTTGTGGGGTGTCCTGCAGCCCCCGTGGGTCAGTGCCCACCTCTGGGCTCCATCCAGGTACTGGGATCAGTCACTGCCCTTGGGGCACCTTGGCCCTGGCAGAGCCTCAGGTGCCAGTGAAGCCATTTGGATTCACCATCCTGTTCATGCCATACTTAACCCAGCCCACTTTGTGCTTTGTAATGAGTTTTATTTTAATCAGCAAGCTGCGAGACAGAGCGTGCGATGCATTCCCACTGGGAATTCTGCAATCAGCAGCTGCAATCAGCAGGTTTCGCTCCTCATTACATGAACATGAAATGAAATTGCAATATTGCTTTACAAATCTCCCTGTGATTAATCGTGTCAGTGAATTACCAGTGGGTTGTGCAGCCAGCAGAGTGGACCGTGGGCTCAGCAGAGGTGCTGCTGGGCACTCCTGGGGTGGGGGATCAGGTCCCATGGGATGGGAAGGAGATGGGATGGTCCCTCATGGTGGCTTCACCCACCCCAGCAAGTGCCCACCTGCCCAGGACAGGCCATGCCTGTCACCCTGCGATGCCCAGGCCATGGTGGGGTTTCAGCCTCCTGGAGAGCTTCAGCTGCTGCACGTGAATGTGACTGATGGCCCTGTGGGACTCACTGGGAGCTGTGGCCCAAGGCCCTTCCAGCTGCTGGAGGCTCCTTGGCAGTGCTCCCACTGCCAGCAAGGACAAGCTGTGCTGATGGAGCGCTCATGTCCCTCCAGCCAGTGCCACCCACTGCTGCCCGCAGCTGGGTTCATTCCTGGGCATTCCACATCTCCAGGGCTCTGCTCCTGTCACTTGGCCTCGCCGCCGTTGGCTGGCAGTGCCCAGCTCCCACCTGGGGGTCAGTCCGGCAGGGGTGATGCTGTCCCTTGTCCTGGTCACCCATGGGATGTGTTGGGAACAGAACCGGGCAGGGCTTCGCCAGGATGCGGTGCCAGGGCCATTCCCAGCTCTGGGCTGGCGGTGTGGGATGCTCACACACTGCCGGTGCTGTTGCAGGTTGGAGAAGTCAAGCCAGGTGCGGACGGTGTCCAGCAGCAACCTGTTCTTCAAGGGAAGCCGGTTCCGATACAGGTAAATATGACGGCACGGGCAGTTCCTGGAGACACTTTGAGGAGCAGTTTGGGGCTGCAGCAGTCAAGGGCCACCTCAGGGTCCTGCAGAGCCCCCCATTGCAGTGCTGACCCCATCCAGGCCACCAGCACTGCTGTCGCTGTGTGACAGCCGCCATCCCCCTTCCTACCCCCAGAGTTGCAGTTTTGGAGGGACAGGAGTGGAGGAGGGGAGAGGACAGTGGATTTGGGGTTTGAGAACAACAAGGAATGAAAAAAATCACTATGGTCCCTAAATTGCTGGGGGCAGTTGCTGGAGTGAGAGCCTGGAGCTGGGACCTCGTATCTCTGCGGCACAAGAGACCCCAGCACGACCCCAGCTGTGAGGTGCACGATGCCAGAACCCTCCTCGTTTGGATGCGTGTGGTGTGTCCCCCAGCTGAGGGGAAGTGGCCCCATGATATCCAGTATCCAATGCCAGGCCAAGCAACAAAACGTGGTGGCAGAGGTGTCAGCCCGGCCTTTCCAGGCCCCTGCATTGCCCCTGTTCCCCAGCAGAGATTTCTGCTTTCCCCTGGAGCTGTGGGGAGACCCTGCAGGGAGTCGTGTGTGTGTGTGGGGAGGGCCCAGGTGGTGCTGGGACACCGGGTGCCGTGGGGCGATGTGGTGGCTCACCGGTACCGTGCTCTGCTCCTCACCTCTGCTGTCCTCGACCCTCCCGCAGCGGCCGTGTCGCCAAGGAGGTGATGGAGTCCAGCGCCAAGATCAAGAGGGAGCCCCCTGAGATTCACCGGTAAGAGCCCTGCAGCAGCTCCCAGGGGTCGGTCCCCAGGCTGGGATCCCAGCGGGAGCCCCGCCGTGTGCCCGGAGCGCTGGCACCGTCCCGGCTCTGACCCCGTCCCCGCTGTCGTCCCCAGGGCCGGGCTGGTGCCGAGCCGGAGCTGCCCGTCCATCACGCACGGCCCCCGGCTGAGCAGCGTGCCCCGCACCCGGCGGAGAGCCGTCCACATCTCCATCATGGAAGGTAAGGCACGGGGGTCCCTGCCACCACCGGGGCTCGGGGACACGCAGAGCTGTGTGCACGCAGGGGAACAGCCGGGCACACGGGAATGCCCGTACAGGCAGGAACACACGTGTCCAGCTGAGTCTGCAGGCCCGGTGCCTTGTCCTCAGGAGGGCTGGTATGTCACCAGCCTTCTCCCCAGCCCGGGACTGAATCGGGGTGGGATGCACTGGGAAGAGCTGGCAGAGGGCAAACCACTGGGAGCAGCCCTGGAGCTGCCCCACAGGGCTGGGGACACCGCTGGGGGCTGTGGCAGTGCCACTGGTGACAGCAGTGTCTGTCTCCTGGTGACACTGGGGTGACACAGTCTGTGGTGGGTGTTGGAGGGGGTGTATCGTGGCTGAGAGAAGGTGCGCAGCAGTTTTTGAAGATGCAAAGGGATTTGGAAAATGGGAATGCTGATGAGGGACCTGCGATGGCCCGGGAGCTGGGGGGAAGGGGGTGGGTGCTCCCCTGGCTGTGCCCTGCTCCTGGATGGGCTGTGGAGCCAGTCCTTGTCCTGGCACAGTCACACCAATCCTGCTCCCAGGCTGTGCCCAGGGAGAGAGACTGCCTGTCCCAAGGGACAGGATTTAATTCCGCTGAGGAATCCCAGGGCTGGCGTCCGTGCCGGTTTTGGGAAGCACGCGGGGTCACCTCTGCCCACCCAGTTGCATGTGACACCCTCTCCCCACATGCAGCTGCGAAGCAGCCAGAGCATGAAATCATCTCCCACCATAAATCACCTTGAGCTGGTACCACCCCTTTGCTTTCCCTCACTCTCACTTCTACTCCATGCCCAAAATAGCCCTGACCCCGGGGCCAGCAGCACCAGTGCCACTTGTAGCAGCCGTGCCGGTGGGCGAGCGGCCGTCCCCGCGCTCCCGCTGTCCCTGTGCCACCATGGTGAAGTGCCTGGTGAAGATTAAAACCAGGGTCAGCGTCCACCTGTGGCTCATCAACCACTGCTGCCGGGAGGTGCGGGTCCGGGTGCTGGCCCTGGGGCCGCGGCTGCTGTCCCGGGCGCTGGGGATCCTGCCGCTCCTGCCCGCTGTCCCCAGCCTCGGCCTCGATGCTCCGCACGGCCCCGGGGACGCCCCTGTGCCAGGTAATGCTGTGCTGCCAGCTCTGGGCTCTGCTGGAGTGTCCCCAGGGCCCCCGTGGGCTGTGATCCCCACGGTCTCCTGGTGGTCACAGCCACACGGGCTGGCAGGATGCAGGAATGTCAGATGTGGGATATAGGCGGGGGGAGAGTGGGCTGGAGGTTCTGGTGCTGGGTGGACCCTGGGTTGTTGTTACCACAAAGCAGCTCCGGTGGTGGGGCTGGACCCGCATTTTCCGGGATTTTCTACCTCCTGCTGTCAGTGCCATGGGAGCAGACGGCAGGAGGGTTTGGGTCTGGGGGGTCAGCGCTGCTCTCCTTGCGGTGATGAGCAGGGGAACCCCCTCGGTGGGTGTCCCCCTCGCCAGGGACGCCGCAGGTGCCACGGGGGGTGTTCACATGAGACGGGAGAGCACATAACTGTCGGGGTGAGAACGTGTTCGCTCCTCGCCGCCCAGGCTGCCCGGCTGGCACTGGTGCTGAGCCGGGGCCGCCGGGCAGCGTTTACAAACGAGAGGCTGCAAAGCCCCGGGAATGCAGCGGGGAGGGCTCCGGCTGCTTCTCCCTTCGCTGGGCCAGGACAGGCGGTGAGAACACGCCAAGGCGCTTTGGTGCGCTCTGTCCTCCCAGCTGCGAGCAGGGTGGCCCGGGGGACCCACTGGTCCCCACCACGATCTTCAGACACCCTCCCTGGTGCTGGGGATGCTGCGATGGCAGAGCTCCTGCCCTGCCTGCCAGAACTCCCAGAAACAAGTCCCATAGGTGTGGGGATTCTTGGAATTTGGAGGGGACATCTGTGGGGGCAGTTCTTCAGCACAAGGGACTGTAACAGTACAGGTTTGGTGGGGTAGGGCTGTGCCAGCCAGGGGGTAGATGTGTAAGGATAAATCCCGAAGGTTGGCCCCGTGGGCTGCAGCAGGCTTGGCTGTGCCCAGCAGCGCTGCAGGGAGAGCCCAGCCTCGCTCAGGGCTGGTGAGGACCCACCAGCTGCCCCAGCATGGCCCCTCAGGGTATGTTTCTGCCCCCTACCCCTTCCTGCACCCCCGGCTGTGCTGACCGTGCTCCCCCAGCTCATTCCTGCCCGTGTCTGGGTACTGTCAGCAGCCGCCCGTGGTGCCAGGGGCTGGCAGTGCCAGCGGCAGAGGAGCCTCAAAGGTGCTGCAGAAGCTGCCAGGGGGGCTGTCACCGTCACCTTAGGGCAGCTACAGCGCGTGGGTGGTTTGTGATGAACTGCCGACAGGCCCAGCCCGCGGTCCAGGCTGGCGGCCAGCGGTGACGGTGACGAGCCACGCGGCTGCGGGTCCCCAGGGACCAGCAGAAACAACCACCACCACCAGCGTCCCGGGGACACCGGGCTGGGGGCACCGTGGGGGCTCCTGACAGTGGGGAGGGCCCCCACCTCCCCTCCAGCCCGCTGAGCACCCCTCTCTTCCCTGTTCCCCCAGGCCTGGAGTCCCTGCGTGACAGCGCCCACTCGACCCCGGTGCGCTCGGCTTCCCACGGCGACGCCTTCGCGGGCCCCGGGCGGGGCGGCCGCGCCGAGAGCAGCGAGAGGGTGGCCGTGATCGCCGACGAGAGCTACAGCCCGGCCGACAGCGTGCTGCCCACGCCGGTGGCCGAGCACAGCCTGGAGCTGATGCTGCTCTCGCGCCAGGCCAACGGGGCCCCGTGCAGCATCGAGGAGGAGAAGGAGTCGGAGGCGGGCACGCCGGCGGCGGAGGCGGAGGTGGGCGAGCTGCGGGCTCTGTGCCCGGGCGCCGGCGGCCTGGGGCCGGCACAGGCCCAACAGGTGAATAAGTTTGTTTTAAGTGTCCTCCGTTTGCTCCTTGTGACAGTTGGACTCCTCTTTGTTTTGCTCCTCCTCCTGATCGTCCTTACTGAGTCCGACCTTGACACTGCCTTTTTCCGTGATATCCGCCAGACCCCCGAGTTCGAGCAGTTCCATTACCAATACTTTTGTCCCCTCAGGCGATGGTTTGCCTGCAAGCTCCGCGCCGTGGTAAGCCTGCTCATTGACACCTGAAGGCAGGAGGCGCCACGGGGGCCTGGGGAGAGACCTGCCGCCGTCCCCGCGTGGGACCCGCCGGGCACACACTAACCCTCCCTGCCCGACCCAGAGCCCGGCGTGGCCCGGGAGGCGGCTTTCCGGGAGGAAGATGAGGGTGGGCGCAGCCCCCGGAGCCTCCTCCTCCCCGTGCCCGGCCGCCTGCTCCCACCCCTGGAGCCCGCACAACACCTCCCGTCCCGATCTCACGCGCATGACTTGGGAAGCACCGAGCAGAGAGGAATTCGTTACTCTGCCACCCCCACGGAGAACCGGGGCTGGCGGTGCCGTTCCGCAGGAGCTTTAGCAATGGTGCTACTGAGGTTTAATTTAACACTCGTGTGCTGTTACGGTATTAAATCCGCACTGTGCCCACCACCACCGCCCTCCACGAACCGCTTGGCAGAGCCCTCCCTGCTCACCGGAGCCTCCTCCGAGGCGACGCTCACCGCGATGCTCTCGGGGACGCCCCGGTGCCCCCCTCCCCACGGCGCAGCGATCGGAGCCCTCGCCCTGCTGCGGACTCGGCCCTTCGCCACTTTTTTAAAGCCTTGAAGCATCAGTGCTCCTGAGGGCAGGGGAGCACAGCCAGCCAGGGAACGCCAGGTACGTGCGGCCAAGCCTGCCATGGAGCTGTAGTGACTGTGTCAGATTTCTTGGGAAGACCTTTACCCTCCGCCGGTTGTACCTGTTTTATAAAAAAACCAAGCAAAAAGAGAAAAAAAAAAAAAAAAAGACATTTCAAGGTCTATTTTAACAAGGAAATGCTATTTTGTTATGGAATCTAATCCAGTCTTTTTTTACTTTATGGATGGGGTGACCGTGGGTGCCGGTACCGAGCGGTTCCCAGTGAGCAAATGGTTGAGGAGCAAACGCTTCCATGGGGCAGGAGCCCAGTGCCAGCCAAGCCCTGCTGGATTTGGGACAGAGAAGGAGCTCTGGATTTGGGACTCTTCTGAAGAGGACAGAAGTTCAGGCGCGCAGGTGACACTGAAGAAGCCAACAGACACCATTAGCCCCAGCTCTTCTTAAGCAAAAGTCAATAAACCCGACTCATCGTGCTGGTGACACCCCCCAGGACCGGTGACCACCGGGAGCAGCAGCCCATCCATAGGGAGCAATAACAGCCAGTTCTGGTAAGGTTTGGGTGAGAAGCTGGACGTATCAGCAGAAAAATTAAAGGTGAAAGCAGTTGAGCAAGTTCAATTTCATCTCAGGGAGAGATTTTTCCGTAAGCTGGGGCCATAACTGCAGTTTTACGAAGCCTGATGTCCGTGTTGTCTGTGAGCATCCACCACCCACCGCTGAGCGGGCCGGTGACGTTGGGCCAGACCGGGATCGTGGTCGCTGCAATAAGGGGAGAGGTCCCGATTATCGACGTCTGTCGGGGGGCACGGACCCCCCACCCAGGTCACGGCCACAGCACGAGACCCCAGGAGGGTCTGGGGCCCAGCCCTGGCCCCGGAGCAGGCAGGAACCCTCTGGGAAGGCTCCAGGAGGTGGAGGAGCGATTTTTTTTTTTTTTTTTTTTTACATGATAATCCTGTTTTATGCAACATAGCAAAATTAACTCTTAGTGTAGTGTTCCTACCTCAGCCCGTAGCGCTGGTGTTTCTATGCAGTTGTGCTCGTCCCGACGCTGATGTTTTTCACCCCGGGTTAACGCTGCAGTGTCGTCCTTCCTCCTCCTCCTCCTCCTCCTCCTCCTCACTGCGATGTTCTGTGTGACGTGTGACAGCACAGCTCCATCCCGTGCTCCATCCTCTTCGGACGCATCCTCCGAGTCCCCTCCTGGGACCTCCCGCCCGGCTTTCCTCGGGTAACACTCCGTGCCAGCCCCAGGTCACCTCTGCCGTTGTCACCCAGCGTTTTACTGCAAACCCACGAGAACTGGTGATTTTCCGTTGTGCGTTTTCCCGTCCGTCCCAGATTCCGTCGCGTGTTTCAGGCCCTGTTAGTTTTACCTGTTTTTCTATCAAGATGTTGTTTCCATAGGTTCTGAGATCAGAAACCCATCAAGCTCGTCCTAGCATACTGCATCTTTCAGCAGTAGACAGTAAAATACCTGAAAATGTGAATTTCTTAGTTTTCATAAAGAGGAAAATCTAGAGATTAACCTTTCATGTGCCAAATACTGTAAGTTACATCCTTTTTTCCTTTGAAATGTACCTTTTTCTACATATCCAATACCTTAGTTAGCATAGAATCATTGGTGCCATGAAAAGTATTTTTGAATTTAAATAAATATTTAAATATCATGAAAAGCAGAGTTGGGATGAGCTTTGTTCAGTATTTCTGGTGTTGGTACTGATTTTTTTTCTTCTTTTGAGTGAAAACTCAGCTCAAACTGTGATGAATTTGGTCTTTTAGCAGTGAGGAGCAGGCTGAGGCCACGGGGAGCGAGTGTTGCTGCAGGTGAGTCCGTCGCACATCCCTGCACTGTTTGAACACCTGGAATTTTGGGCCCTTCATGACAAGTAAGACATGGAATGTGCCCTGAGAAGAGAGCTGGGGAGGGGCTGGAGCAGCAGGAGGGGCTGAGGGAGCTGGGGGGGCTCAGCCTGGAGAAAAGGAGGCTCAGGGGGGACCTT
>JAWMRA010000016.1:794082-817535 GCA_035584735.1 Pseudotriccus pelzelni | reverse complement strand
GGGGAGCCGGGGGGGGTCGGGCTCTGCTCCCAGGGAACAGGGACAGGAGGAGAGGGAACGGCCTCAGGCTGTGCCAGAAGGCTTTAGTTTTGATATTGGGAAATTCCTTCCTGGAAAAGGTTGTCCAGCCCTGTCCCAGCTGCCCAGGGCAGGGGTGGAGTCCCCATCCCTGGGGGGATTTAACAGACACGGGGATGTGGCACTTGGGGACGTGGGTGAGTGTGGCCTTGGCCAGTAGGACTCATTGGATGATCCCAGAGCTATTTTCGTTGGATACAGCACAGCCTGTCAGGGGCTGTGGGTGCAGAGGGTGCAGAGGCTCCATCCCACAGAGCTGCCCTGGCTCCGGTGCCCTTTGGCACCAGCTCACACCGAGAGCCCCAGGAAGGATTTAATCACACCCCGGGCAGCTCAAGGCACAAATGCTGCTGAACACACGGAGACACTGGACCCTTCAGAGCTGATGGACACAGCACACCGGTGCTCCAGCTTCCCTCCTGGAAATCCTCATCCTTCCTCATCCATGCTGCAAGTGCTGATCCCATGCCTTTTTTTTTTTTTTTTACTTTTTAAATTACTTTGTCATTGGGGACCAAATCTGTTTTGGTATAGATGTCCCAGCAGGATTTATTTCCACTGAAGGTGCGAATGCCCAAAGGTAGTTTAAAGGATTTATTTATTTATTTATTTATTTAAGGCTTTTAAAACACAATTCTGTCCTGAGAAATAAGTCAGGTTCAGAACTGCTTAATACAGAATAGACAAAGTTAATGCAGAAAGGGAAGAACTGTGCATCTGAGGCGCCACTGCTATTCTTTGAACACGTGAAGGCGGCCACTGGAGTTACCCCCCACCAGGATGTTCCGACTGGGGTGCACGACGTTGATGGAGCACACGGAGCTGAGGCAGTCCAGGTTGCAGAAGGAGTGCAGCAACCTCCCAGTGTCCTGGAAGACGTTGATCTGCCTGGGCTGTGCCATGCTGCCCACCAGGAAGCAGTGCTCCTGCTTGGGGTCCCAGATGGCCCTGAAGCGGGTCAGCCAGCGCCCCGTGTTGCAGTTGTGTCTGCAGGGGAAGTAAAAGCGTCCCAGTGAATCCACGATTCTAAATCGTCCTCTTATGTCCTATCCGCTCACTCATCTTCTAAACCCTCAGCACGTGACAGATCATCCTGCTCAGATCCCTGTCCTGGGATGGGCAGGATGGGAAAAGAATCCCAGAAAGGGTTGGGTTGGAAGCGACCATGCAGCTCATCTCACTTCAACCCCTGCCACGGGCAGGGACACCTTCCACCAGCCCAGGTTGCTCCAAGCCCCGTCCAACCTGGCCTGGGACACTTCCAGGGATGGAGCAGCCACAGCTTCCCTGGGCAACCTGTGCCAGGGCCTCAGCAGCCTCAAGTGGAAGGATTGCTTCCCAGTATCCCAACTAACCCTGCCCTCTGGCAGTTGGAAGCCGTTCCCCTTGTCCTGTCCCTCCAGGCCCGCGGGCAGTGGCCACACCTCGGCCCAGGTGTGCTCTCCTCACCTGATGGTGCTCAGGGCTGTGAGGGTCGATGACAGGGACGTGGTGTCGTAGACCCTGGAACACAACAGCACCTTAACAGAATGTACACGTGCTAAAAGGACATGCGGGATCAGCTCCAGCCAGACCCCCGGGGAGCAGCACAGACACCCGGCTGGGACACAGGCACCAACATCCCACCTGCAATTACTGCACGTGCTTTGTGAATTGGGTTTGCTTTCGGCTGGAACCGCAGCCCCACCCTTTCTGAGAGCTGCGGCAGGAGAGGCTGGATAGGCCAAACCCAGCATCCCACCCACTCCTCCACCCCCGTGGACTTGGGGATCCCACACCCCCAGGGCAAAAACACTGCCAAGGTCAAACGAAATCAGGCAATTATCTAAATTATGGTCACAAAACCACAAATGAGAAACAAAAAGTCCAATACAAGCAACTCACAGCAGCTTAAATTATTAAATGGTACGCTAGCTACAAAAGAGCTGATATTTTATCATCATTTCAAGTGCCAGCAGCTAAAAATAAACAAATTTCTGAGCACTTTGTATTCATGTTTCTCAAGCAGGTTTTGGCTGGCTTTTGCTTGGATGGTTTCATGGTTTTGGTCTGGGGTTTTTTTTGGTTGTTTTTTAAAGATTAACAGTACCTGTGCATTTCACTGCTCCCCGTTAAACATCCTTCAGAAAAATGAGAATTAGGAAAAAAACCCGACCAAACAAAAAAAAATAATTAAAAACTACATTAAAAATGTTAATGCAAATAAACCTTTGACAGAAAGTTCCCAGTGACAGAGAGGCAATAATGATGATGATGAAGTTGGTATTTTCCACAAAGGTTCTTCCCTCCAGAGCCTTACCTCAGCTTGTCATCAGCACACACCGTCACCACCCTGCTCCCGGTGACAGGTGAGAAATAGGCCGAGGCCACACTTTTGGTGTGTCCTGCGAGGGAACTCACGGGCTGGTTCCCCTTGGGCTTCAGGTACCGCACGTCGAAAATACAAACGTCCCTGCAACAGGTGCCACACACACACAAGGGAACACTTCGTATCCTTCATTTACCAAAGCAGCTCCAGAGCCACAGCAGGCTGTGAGGAGCTGGGTCAGTTTCCATCCCCACCCAAACAGTGGCTCCAAGGGTGTTGGGGAGCACCAAAACCACCCCAACCAGCCCCTCGTTAAAGTCCCTCTGTCTGCCAAACCCCACCAAGGCCCATCTGTCCCCATTTCCAAAAGGTAAAGGGAAGAAAAAGCAAAATCCCACTTTAAATCCTGGGAAGGACTGAAAACTTGTTTTCTAAAAAGATCAAGACAGCTTTGAGGACACACTGTGACTGACAAACTGCTGACCCCCAGCTCTCCTGCACCACTCAGAGCCCACTCCGGAGCCCAGGCAGACAGAGCACTGGAAACAGAATAACCAGTTCAACTTGAGCTACTTACACTAAGCCAGCAGCCAGGAAATACTGTTTGCTCATGGGGTGCACATGGACCGTCCGTGTCCTCCTGAAGCCAATGTCCGCAGAGAGCTCCGACACCATTCCCGGAGTCCGTCTGTCCACCACAGCCACGCCCCCATCCCAGTGTCCCACCACGGCAGTGGAGGCACTGTCTTCCAGGAAGTCAAAGGAAGAGAAGTTTTCCTCACTCCTACAGATCTGAGCACACGGGAGGTCAAATAGTACCAGAACTATACAGCAAAACACACCGAGTTGTTCGCAACACCCAAACTCTCCCCGGGGCTTTGGGTTTCATCCTTGCCCTCTTAAATTCACTAAAGATGCTACTGAAGCCTAACGTGACAGCTCCAACCTCACCCAGCCACGCAACAGGTATGTGTTCCAAGGGGAAATAATTAGGAGCTAATTAACCAGCCAAAGCAGGCCGGCAACAGCACACTCCAAATTTGCTGTTAGAGCTGCTACAAGGCACTGTCACCTCTGTGTTCCAGCAAAGGGCTGTTGGCCTTGAGCATACACTGAGCTAGGATTAAGGATACCTTTCCCTTCTCCAGTGCTGCAGAAACCTTTAATCAGGTGCAGAAATGTGAACTTGGCTCCCTATAATTAGGGAGATCAGGCTCAGGATGTCACCCATGCTATCCCCCGGGGATATCCCCCTGCTCTCACAGCAGCAATTAGCACAAGCACAATGGTGCTGCAGGAACACTCCGTGGCTCAGCTCTCTGGGTGTGCAGCTGTGCTCGTTCCACCAGAACTGATGCTCCTACAAGTATCACAAGGCCATGTTACTTGGCACAAGGTAAACCGAGCAGGTTTTTCTTCCCTGACCTCTCAAGACATCACCTTGCAAGAATTTTCCTCGAATAACGACCCCCCGGACCTTCCTGCCCAAGCACCTGCCTGCCTGCAGCCCTGCAAAAATCACAGTGCCTGGAAGGGCTGGGGCAAAACAAAGTTCTAAGCTGTAGGAGGTTGTTCCCTTCTCAGCACTGGAGCTGATCAATGAAGCTGTGCCTGTCAGAACCCAGCACACCCCGCTCCAGGGAAGCTGTGGAGACAGACAGAGCATTCTGTCTCCTGAAGGCTGAGAAAAGCAAAGGCAGCTCGTGGTTTATGCTGTTTTACAAAGCTCTTTTGGGTCATTTGTTTGCAGGACTCAGTTCTCCCAGTCACGCTGTCACTGTTCAAAGGCAATGCCTTGAGAAAAGGCACACATTGCTGAATATGGGAAAAGGAAATTAATAATTGCAGCTCTCTGCTGGAAGGAAGCTGGGAGAACCCGGGCCGTTACTGGGTTTTGGTGAGTAGGAGTCATCTCCCCGTTTTTGTGATGTTAATTAAAAGTTAATTCACGTGTCCTTGTGGAAACAGAACCTTGAACTTTCTTGCTAACAAACAGACCAAATAACTTGTTACAGGCAGACTAAACCTTCACAGCAGTGCCCTGGAGGGATCTCCGAGGAGGCAGCGCTCACTCACCTCGTCAAAGACAGCCCTGGTGACATCGCCACAGCGCAGACTGTTGGTGCTGAGGGACAGCAAGTGAGCAGGGTTGCAGGGAGAGAAGTGCATGCAGCTGACCTGGAGATTGTGGGGGATGAAGACGTGGGCTCCTTCCTCAGACCCGCAGCTCTGCAAAACAGCGGAGATTCCACAGAACCGGGTGATCGGTGTTGTTACTTCTATCAATTACTGCCGCTCTCAAAGTTAAGTCTCTGGTTTTTGGATGTTTTTGGGAGGAGGCAGAGGGTGCTGGATGTGCCACATCAGGCTGTGCCCCACCTGCACCAGTCCCGTACCACACACCTGCGCAGATGAGGAGCACACCAACCACTCACCACATTCCAGAGGCCAACGTGCCCCCACTTGTCTCCAGCTGCCACGAGGATGGTGCTTTCGGAAGGGTGGATGGCCATGGAACACACTCGGGATTTCACCACCTTCCTGACGTTCTCCTCGCTCAGCACCATGCTGCTCAGGCTCTCCTGGTACCTGGAACACCACAGTCCCCAGAGATCACCAAAACGCTCATTAGAGAAGGAAGGGGAAGTGGACAAGGCCCACTTTTAGCGGCCGTTCCCACGTTACCTCTCTATGTCAGGTGTGTGTCTGTCAGCATCATCCGCTTTCAGCTACAGACAGAAAGGAGATACTCATCAGAACCAGAGCCCAAGCTAAATTACTCGATCCAAAAGTAACTAGTTAGAACTAATAATACCTCACTTATCCTCATCCATGTGTTCAGTAAGGCCTCTGTCCGTTTACTGTACTCCAGCTGATCCTCTGGAATCATGGGCACAGGCCCGGCTGGAATCTGAGGCTGGGATGACATTGGCAATTTTTGTAACTCAAACAAACTAAAACCACAAACAGGATGAACAGGTACTTTCCCCCCACCAGACATTCGAAAAGACAGGAAATAAACAGTAAAAAGCAAAAAGTTGATATCAAAGCCCTATTAAAAAGATAAAGAGAATTTCACTGAGCACAGAAAAACTGCCTCCCTGGCAGTTTTTTCCTTTCATGCTTTCCTGGTACTCCAACAAGACCTGTATTACAGATTCAACTCTATCCTACAGCTCCACGGAAGATTTAAATTCCCATCTCTCAGAGCAACATAAATTTTACTTGTTGCTCTGCCACTGCTTCAAAAAGCGGTGAACATTTCAAAGGAAAATAAACCAGACAAAAAATTACAACGAAATGAAAAACACAGTAATAAGCTTTTGAACTTAAGGCTGTTCAACTCCATGGGCTGCTGATGTGGAATGTTTTACCTCAGGACCCTTCTGTGCATCCCAAACTGTGCCACCTGCCTGAGGCCCAGGGCACTGCCTGGCTTGTGGCAGTTGTGGAGAGGCCCCGGAGCGTGACAGAACTGACCCTTCACTGCTGTCCCCGTGTCACCCCCTCCCAAACGCCTCAGGGCGTACAAGGCCGGCAAAGCCCAGTGCCACCAGTCAGCGTCACCAGCACTGGTTTTACAGAGCTGCTGTGCACACACACACGTCCTCCAGCCCTTCCCCATCTCACATATTCCTCTGCTCCAGGCTGGGCAGGTGTCTCTGACACAGGAACGGACGGCTCCACCCTCAGCAGGCGCATGGATCGTCGCCGGGCTGTTTCATCCTCCACCTTTTTAGGCTTGGGTCTGGAACAATGAAAATACTCAGGTACAGGACACGAGGCCCTGCGTTCAGGGACAGACTCAAGGGTACAGCTGGGAGACAGACTGACATCCAGCCCCTGCAGGAGGGACGCAGTTCCTTTTCCCCTCAGTGACAGCGAGGAACGCCGCACACGCACTCTGCAATGCACATGCATGTCCTGCACCTTTATTTTCCTACACATCCCTTTACTTTCTAACACATCCCACCACTGTCGCTTCCCTTCCAGCCCTCCTCATTTATTATCCATCCTGCCACCCACCCACCGAGCTGTCCTTTCCCACCTTCTCCCATCATACAGATTATTCTTTATTTGGGCTTCAGCTCATTTTCTGCCCGGCCTGGAACTGGTTTGGCAATACCAAATGCCTTTTCTTCTGCACTAACTGGTTGCCTTCTCCCTTGCACCTTGTTCTTCCCCTCTCTTTTTTTTCTCCCACACCTTTTCCCAACATTGGTTTTCACCCTACAAAAAGAGATCAGGCATATAAATTTCATCTACTGTTATTTTACCTTTTGGTGCCATGTGGTTGTCTTTTGGTTGCAATCTGGTTAAGTCTTGCAGCTGACTTAAAGAGGAAAAAAAAGACTAATACATACATATAACAAGCATAAAGAATTGACCTGTATAAAATAGAATTATCTCAAGGCTGCAATGAACCCTATTGCAATTATTTATAATAAGAAGAAACAGAGAAACTGTGGCTGGTCCCATCCCTGGAAGCGTCCAAGGCCAGGTTGGATGGGGCTTGGTGCAACCTGGGCTAGAGGAAGGTGTCCCTGCCCAAAGCAGGGGGTGGAATGAGATGAGCTTTAAGGTCCCTTCCAACCAAACCATTCCATGATTCTGTGATTTTCACGGGTTTGCTCACACACCTGCCCCAGTGAGGGAAGGGTTTCACACCAGGACGGATGACAGTGCAACTATGAACACTTAGAAAGCGCATTTTGGTGCTAATTAGACTCTATACAAACCTCGTGTAGCTTTAGAGCAGCAAAGAATTTAGCATTTTCTGTAATGTTCTTTAGTCTTTTCCTTTCATAAGCTGATAGGTGGGAGTGTCCATCCTACAGGAAAGAAAAGTTGTTCAGTTATGTGGCTGCAAGAGAGGTCCTAGGCTCTCAGTCTCTGAACTGATAATTAAAGTGGTTTGATATATTTGAAACAAACATAAAACCATACAAACTGGGGTGATCATGTACTGACACCAAAACCTGTCCATACAGGTACAGCTTGCTTTACAATACTTATTCTGGCATTAATTCTGTGAAAAGAACAGTTCATCAAAAATTTTATTAGAATGAAAATAATGAAGAGACTCAAGAACTTAAGTTCTTGAGTAGAATTAAAAAAACTTAAAACTTCAGTCTTATAGCAAACACTGCACATAAATGGAATTCAGTCTTGGATCATTTTTGCCTCTCACAGGGAAGGTGGACTCGACAAGTTGAAATAGCAAGCTTAATATCTTTTTTATGTAGCGTTGACCGAAACTCTGTATTTCTGAGCGTTTTGTGCGTCCCTCAGACACTGTGAAAGGGTAAAATGAAGGGGTACGCCGCCAGATAGAGGCTAAAAATGAGGGGGGAATGACATACAGAGAAAACCCACGAATTTTACTTTTATAAAACCCAGCGCTTTTATAAAGGCGAGAAGCGGGTGCCGGGCACTCACCGGTGCCGGGTCTCCGCCGTCGCTGCCGTCGCTGTCCGCATCCCACGGCCCGTCGAGGCCGCGGGCGGCCGGGCTGGGGCCGGGCGGGGAGCCGGGCGGGGAGCCGGGGCCCGGGGGCTCCAGGCACAGCCTCTTGGGGGCTCGGGGCTCCGCGGGGCTCGGCAGCCACTTCGGGGGCAGCGGCGTCAGCAGCACCCGCAGCTGCTGCACCGGGGCCGCGCTCGGCGGGGGCTCCTGCGAGGGCGGGAGGGAACGGCGCTGGTCAGGGACCCGCGGCACCGCCGGGCACCGGGCACCGGCCGCCCCGCTCCGCATCCTGCCCTGACAGCCCGAGTCCCCCCCGCTCCCCTCTCCTCACGCAGCCAGGCGGCCCCCGGTCCCCTCTCCTCACACCCCCCCGTGCCTCTCCCCCCTCACCCGCTCCCGCCGGGTCACCTCCCCTCACAACCTCCCGGCCGCCCCTGAGGTCCCCGGTGCCCTCGGGTCCCTTTCCCTCGCCACCTTGCCGGCTCCCGGCCCCTCTCCTCCTCACGGCCCCGCCGGGGCTCTCCCCTCGCAGCCCCCGCCGCCCGGACCTGCAGGCGCTGCCGAGCGTCCGGTGCCGGCTGCCCGGGCTGGGGCAGCGCCATGGCGGGCACGGGGCGGAGCGGCCGCTTCCCGCCCGCACAAGGGCGGCCCGGGCCGGTCCCGCCCTCAGCGCCTTCCCGCCCGCGGCACCGCCGGGGCACGGCCCGGGCCCGGGCACGGATCGGGGGCGCTGCCGAGGAGGCACTCCCGGACGGGGCGGGCAGGCCCTGGCACGGGGTGCCCAGAGGAGCTGTGGCTGCCCCTGCATCCCTGGGAGTGTCCAAGGCCAGGCTGGACGGGGCTTGGAGCGACCTGGGCTGGTGGAAGGTGTCCCTGCCCGTGGCAGGGGGGTGGCACTGGGTGGGCTTTAAGGTCTCATAACGCAAATCAGTCTGGAATTCCGTGATTCTTATAAGAGCAAATCCGTTTTGACTCGTCGCTCAGAAATAGCGGATGAAATCCTCAGCTCCAGTCAAGCAAGGGAAAGGTCCAGCCCAGCCCTGCCCTGCCCTGCCGGGCGCTCAGGGAACACACAAACAGCTGCCTCGAAACATCCCTCACCTGTGTCCTGTGCCAGGCAGGACTGCGGAGCCGAGGGCAGCTCCAGCGCCCTTGGCCCTGACGGTGACAAGATCACAGGTTGGGTTTTTTTAAAATAATAACTAAAAAAAAAAGTATAGCCAGGGCTGGACCCTCCCAGCTCCAGGATCTGGGGAATCAAACAGGAAACTTACAAAACATTCATTACCTTTTCTTTCCCAAGCTGCTTGTTTCCAGAGGAGCAGCCCAGCTCTCCAGCTCTGGAGCACTGAGGCATGAGCAAGGAAGGACAGAGACAGCCACAGCTTGGGGACTCACAGCTCCAGAGATTTGTGGTCCCAAGCATGTCCTGAAGTGGCTGTAATGCAGGATCAGTGTCACCAAAAGAGGAGAGTTTCTAGAACCAGCCAGAACTCCCTTATGCTAGAAAGAAAGGCCCAAATAAACTTATCAGTTAAAAAATATTTATTTACTGTGAGCTTTTGCACCCAACAAATACACAAGTCCCTGGAAGGTTCAGCAGCAAATGAAACAAAAATTTAATAAACAATGATTCCATCCTAAGGACTTGCTTTCATCCAGTAATTGCACTTTCCATTTACAATATGGAATACGAAGGCTGGAGGAAGTTCCTGGATTTGGGTTTGGGCAGTGCCATCATGCCCAGCTTCCTGGCAGCTCCCTGGGAGGCACCAACACCGCAGGACATGAAACCGGGGCCGGAGGAAGCCAGAGCCTTCGAGCTCTGTGGCTTCTTGGTCCTTCTGTACCTGCTGTAGCCACTGCAAAGTCAGAGAGGTGTGTGTGACACACTGCGTCGCCTGCCCCGTTCCCTGCACCGGGCTGCACCCACGTGGGCACCACTGTTTTCTAGAATACTATGTGATCATTTTATAATTTTTTTTTTTTTTTTTTTTTTTTAACGCACGTGGCTGGAAAACTACCTCTGAAATGCGAACTAAGTGCAGCTGTTGCTCTGGGATGTGCCCAAGGGTGAGGGACAGGGAATGCTGAGCCAACACAACTCCGATTAACTCAACTAGGGCATCCACAGCAAGCGACACTTCGGGGTCAGCAGCATTTAAAGACAAGTATTTCAGTAGAAGGGAAGGAGCAAAGGGTGGAGCAAGAGCTGCTGAGCTGGGAGTGGCCATTTGCTATCATAAACAAGGAGCAGGATGAGGGAAAACAGGGCAGGGAAAGGGAAATCCCTGGACGTGGTGGATCTGCCCTAGAAGTTTAAGCCCAACCAACCCCAGATGCAGGTATTGCCTTGTTTGGCACAATTACAGCGAGAATTTGAATTAATTCAAATATTCCATTAAATCTTCAAAGTTTTAAGACCTCTTATGATTCCAAGCAAGAAATCCAGTTAGCCTACTAATACTAAGCAAGAAAACCAGGCAGCTGGTTATAGCAGCACATTGAAATTTGGTGTCTCTGCTTAGCCTGTGGCCCTCAAGTGTGAGGACAACTGTTAAATATCCTTCCTCACCAGCTTTTATAACCAAAATGCAGAAGAGCGAGTGGAGCAGCTATTACCAGGCACCTGGATAATTTTCACACCATTGCTAAGTCCTTACCTAAGTAACTGCAGTGAGATAACTGCAATTCTGGGATCATCATCAAGCTGATCTGGGCAAAGAGAAGTGACCAGTGACCACAGACACATACCCTCTGGGATGAAACTGCTGGCTGCCAGCAGCACTCGTCTTTTTCCTCTTGGAGTCTCTGGGGTTGGCCAGCCGTTTCCTTTTCCTCCTTTGGTTCGTGTTATTGCCAAAATAGCTGGAGGTTGTGCCTGGATCTTCTCCTTCTCCATCGCTCCCAGGAGTGCTGGTGCTCCCTGTGGCTGTGTTGGCACCTGGGCCAGCAGCATCTTCTACAGACAGACAAGAGAGGTAAACCTGATTCAACCAAGGTATCACCTGAGCCACTCAGACTGTCCCCAGAACACACTGATGGTACCAGAACATCTGTCCTGGCTGTTTCACACCTCCTCTGCACTGCCCTCACCCCGAGTCTTTCAGAGATACACTGAATTTAGGAGGAAGGTAGCAAAGACCTTGGTATGTTCTGAAAGCGTGCAATTGCTCCCTGTTGTAATTATTAGCCTGTAAGAATTAGTTATTTGTGATTAAAACAAGGTAACTTTTGAATCAAGCATCTGCTAGAGGAGGAGAGGAGGGCACTGCACAGGACAGCACGCGCTGAGGTACAAAGCACACGCACCTGGGATGGAGCATTCCGAGTACTTCTCCATCACTTGAATTATTTCTGCACCGTATTTCTCCAGTTTGTCTTCTGTGACACCATCGATCTGCAGCAAAACCTCCACGTCCGAGGACAAGGTTTCTGCAATGCAACAAAGGACCCCTTACACGTGTCCAACACGTAACTTTTATAAAGAGATGCTGGAGGAAATTAATTCCTTTCCGTACCCCCCTATGCAGAAGCCCTGAAGGGCTTCTTAGTAACCCGGCCTTACCTGCTATTTTCTTTAGGGTGGAGGTACTGAAAATATTGAAGTAATGCACATCAAAGACTTTGCCCAGCATTTTGCACGTGTCTGTGAGTTCACTGAGGCACTGTTTAACCACTTCTTCCCGCTGGGACATCTTTGCCATGGAAGCCCTTTGCCTTCTGATAGCAGTGGCACTCTCTGTCTCATGGAACTCCACCTGTTAAAAGGAGCCACCCATAACTCCTGTCAGGGAGTTCCTGCAGAGGTTGATTGATAATAGAGGAACATGGCAAAGGAAAGAAAGTATCCTTTAATGGACCAAAAAAAAGCTATGTAGCCAGTATATGCTTTTAAAGTGATTTTTTACGGGCTACTCATTTACCCCCAAGTTTCTCCTACAAAGAACTGGCAGAGTTTATACAGAGGGAAAACCTCTTGAGAGCCCAGTTCACAGCTGGCTTCAAACAGAGGTTACTGGAGTAATGCTGAGAGCTCTGCTCTGCTCCAAACACAACGCTAATGAAGAAACATTGCCTCAAGCAACGTGGGACTGTTCCCTGACCTTCTTGAAGTGCATCTTCCATCAGAGCTCACCAATGACTGGGAAAAATAGAGGAGAAAAATCCAGGAGAAGGGAGTGCTGGTCCTTCTTTCCTATTTAGCCAGCTTTTTGTGGGGGTCAGAACTTTCCTTCATTGTCCAGCTGGAATCAGATGGATGGGGGAGGAGAGAAAGATTTAAACCTCTCCAAGCCTGTCAAACTCACCTTTTGCCCCACAGCATTGTTATTGGAATACTGGACTAGGAATCACACATGTTGGATTCTGTCCCTGCCCTTCAGCTGGAACAGCAAACTGTGTTTTAGCTACCGGGGCGAATATGCCAGAGGAAAACTGCAGCACATTCCTTAAAACGATACCCTCAAGACACTAAATAAACAGATACACACCTGTAGTGACCCATCCAGCACGGCCTGAGCTTTCTCCCCCAGAATGACATATGCCACTGCTTGGTCATTGGCTGTGATGTACAAATCCTCATCCAGGATTTTGTCCAGGACCAGTTTTCTAAACAGCCTTTCAGCATTATGCCTGGAATAGGCAGCTCCCTTCCCAAATATTCCAGACTGAATCTTGGCACTCGTTGTACCTGTGCAACAGAAACCACGGGATAAGGCTGTGATCAGAAAGCCCATGTAGGGTGTGCATTTACAGATCTGTGGGAGATTCCTAAGGGAATTCCATAGTCTATTCACATTAAAAGGCCTTTAAGCACCAGAAAACTAGTATTATCACTGTAGCAACCTGAAACGGATTAAATCTTCAGTTTCCTTTATTTTGAATCACTTCCCACCAAGAGATTCCTGGGAAGGTTAATTTTGCAAAACACATGCTCTTTTAAAGCCCTGCTGGCATTGCACAGCCCTCCTGATTCCTGGTCGGGGATTCGGGTGTTCCTGGAAGAACAGACTCACCTATGAAAATGTCCACCATCATGTTCAGGGTGTACCTGCCAGAGCCCGGGTTCCTCCTCCCATTCGGTCCCCCTTGCCCACAGTGCTCTTGTACAAACCGAACGATGTTCTTCACGTCCTCCGTCACGTTCCTAGATTTATAATCCTATTAAAATCACACTGGATTAGGAAATGCCATTACGTGTTTCTCCTCTAATGCAAGTTGTTACTGACAACCTGTTTTCATTCATCAGCTTGTTCCAAACAGAGAAACAGTGATTTTCTAGTTAGTAACCTACAGTGATCCAGTCACAGGGATCCTGGATTTCATAACAGTCCAGAAAATGTAATAACAGTCCAACTGAATATATATAATCCCCACTGTGTTTCTGGTATACAGTGAGGTGCAAGGTTGCTGGATGAACTCTGAGAACCAAGGTAAATAATTTGGAAAGCATTTGTGTAATTATCCTGCTGCCATGACCTAGAACTTACACTTCCAATATGCATTAAAATGAGAAAACTGAACTGAATATGCATTATTCTTGTCAAATTTGGTTCCAACCCGGCTATGTAAGGGAATGCTTCAAACACATCCACAGGTACAAAACTGATCAGGAACCCTTCCCTGCCTACTTGCACAGCTTCTTTCCCTTCTGCTCCTGCTCATGCCACTAAGTTTGCTTCAATCCTTGATGCATAACCCAAATCTTTGGACCACTCCCAGCAGTGCACACCTGATGTGGCACTCACGCTGCTCCAGCAGCACAAAGCTGCCCTGAAAACATCAGAACAGGCAGCGAAGGGACTTCCCTGCAGCCACTCCAGTGGATCTGATATTAGCTCCTGCTTCCCACAAGCGCCATAGCCAAGAAAACGGACATTGAGGAACATCCTTGCACCTCTGACAGGAACAGGAGCGTCACAAGTTCATGGACAGTCTGTAACTCTGCTCTAGGTTAAACCCTGGAAATAACTGGAAGCATCACAAAACTACAGGACATTTACGCCTTTTCCCCATTTGCCTTCCCAAGGGCCACGTAACCACACAGCTAAATGCAAAATCAGTCTGACACCAGTATAAATAAAATCGGTGTGTTTTACCTTCTTTCTGCTGCAGTTATCACAGATCACTTCTGGGTGGTCTTTGCAGAAGTTGGGGTTGAAATTGGTCTCCCCGAAGTAGGCGAGCAGCTGGATCCGGCGGCACTCGATGACGTTCTCGCAGTAGTGCACCATGCTGTACAGGTTGTTGAAGTGGGTCTGCCTCGTGTGGTTGTTCCCATCCTTCTCCACTGAAACACAGAAAACTCACCTGTATTCGTCAGATGTGCACCTCTGCGTTTTTACATATTGTCAGACAAAACACAACATTAGTTTTGCTTAAAAAAGGTGAGCAGGTTAGTACAAAACTGACCAGATTTTATCTGTAAAGCTTTAGAAAATGGACAAGGAAAATGAGCCTGGAATGACAAGAGTCAAGAGAAGAACATGTATGATGTGGTGAGAGGAAATGGCCTCTTGCACCAGGAGAGGTTTAGATTAGATATCAGGAACAATTTCTTCATGGAAAGGGTTGTCCAGCCTTGGCACAGGCTATCCAGGGCAGTGGTGGAATCCCCATCCCTGGAAGTGTTTGAACAATATATGGGTGTGGCATCTGAAGACATGGCTCAGTGGTGAACATGCGGGTGGGGCCGGGCTACCACTTGGACTTGATGATCTTAAATGTCTTTTCCAACCTTAACAATTCCCTGATTCTATAAAGCGAAGTGGTTTTGACCAAAATTAAGGACAAGTAACAAAAATCCTGACAGAAGACCATCCAGGGAAAGGCGCCCAGTTCTCCCTCTTTGCAACACGTAACTACCCATGGCACTTGTAAAAGAGAAGTAACGCGGGCTGAACGAAACGGAGACCAGCGACAAAGTGACTGCTTTAGTATCACCACCAGATTCCAAGAGGAGAACTCACTCAGGATGAGCCTTCTCAGTCTGGTCACGTCGCTGTAGCTGTAGAAGAGCAGGCAGTGAGACATCTCCCCATCCCGCCCAGCTCTGCCAGACTCCTGGTAGTAACCTTCTATGGATTTGGGAAGGGACGCATGGATGACGTAGCGCACGTCGGGTTTGTCAATGCCCATTCCAAAGGCAATTGTTGCACATATCACCTGGAAGGAGATCATAATGTTCTACACGTGCATTATGGGAGCTACTCCTGCAGCTCTGCGCTGAGGTCAGACAGGTGACCAGGATCAGGAAACCTGGAACCCAGAATGGCAGTTGTAACCCTGCACGACAAGCACAAAACAGCAACATCTCTCCCATCAGAAGAGCTATTCCAGGCACACGGAAAACCCCAAATTCCAGTCTCTGTACAGTCCAGCAGTGTGCCAGCAGCTGTTCCAGGACCCTGCGCTGCTCCTCCTGGAGCAGCAGACCACGGTGCAGTGCCACAGCCTTCTGTTCATAGAATTCCCAATAAAAAGGTGCTGCTGAGCCCCAGTAGGTCTGCTGGGATCAGTTATTCGATACTGCAGCCCATTAGGTGATAAAGCTGCACAGCTTCCACTTCCCAGGCCGAGAGGGATAAAAGCGCCCAAAATCTCTTGCCTTTCCCCCTCGGTTTTCCTTTACCTGGCACCCTTCCTGATTGACCCACTTCTGCTGCACGAGGTCCCTGTTGGAGTCGGTGAGGCCGGCGTGATAGGCCAGGGCAGCCAGCCCCTCCTTCTGCAGGATGGCTGCTGTGGTGTCACACTCGTGCCGGGAAAGGCAGTAGATTATTCCAGAGTCATCTGCAAACAGATGAAAAAAATGAAATTCGACTTACGATACAGTTTTATCCCTTTTCACTCGCTCAACAGTCAAACCTGCCATGCAGATACTGACCTCTCCCTATGTAATAAAGGTAATAATATAACTACTTAACTGTAGAACTTATTTTACGTGGTTTTGTTAGTTTTTCCTACCCAATCTTTTGGGGTTTTTTGTGAGGTGGAATCAAGAAACATTTTCTTTAGTATTGTGCAATCTCAGGATTTAAAACACATGAATAAAAAAACTACGTAAATCAAGATCTAGAGCAGTTTAGTCGATGCTCTCCAAGGGTACAGCACTGGAGAAGCTCTGAGGGAAGCTTGTTGTTGTCCAATTCCAGCAACAGGAGCTGCAGGGCTCCAAAGTGAGCCTGGGAAGATGGGAATCTCTGAAGATAGCTTCGAGGGAACTACAGATAAGCAGACCAACACAATTAAACCAGTATGACCTCTATACTCTGAAGACACAACGCTAAGAGCTCTGGCAGGCTCCAGAAAGATTGCTCAGGGACATCACAATAATTTACTTTTCCATCTTAACTTGAACCCTTAACTTCAGGATGCACATAAGTCCGATTATCAATAATATCACTGCCTCCAACTTGCTTTTCCTGTAAATGTGCCATTATACAGCATTATCAAAGCTTCTCCTGCCTTGAGAAGTGGTTCATGGCAAGGCCTGCAGGCTCCGTGCTGCTCAGTACTCACGGGGGTGATATTTTTTAATCCACTCCAAGCAATCCATCGCCACTTTCTTTGGCTTCTTGGGCAACACATCGTATTTCAAGTTATGCCTGTTGAAGCTCATTGTAAACCTAAAACAGAACAGTTCATGGGGCTCATCAGCTTTATGGGTGCAGTTACATTCAGCTTCCTTCATCATGCAAGGAAGGGTTTGGCAAGTTTCTTATTTCTTACTTCGATATTTTGCATGTATCTCACTGAATTCCGTGCATACATTTAATTTAATCGGGTATAGCTACATAAGGATTTCAGATGGGCCCGTGACACTTTTTTAACTGGACTAAGTTTTCCACCCAAAATTTCTGCAGCACAAACAGTCAGTTTGAGCAAGTCGCTGAGCAACTCACACTTGTGGTTTCAGCATCTCAAGCTGATTCTGGATGTCCTTCTGCACCCGGGGGGTGGCAGTGGCAGTAAGAGCCATCATGGGGACCGAGTGGAACTTCCTGCGGAGCATGTTGAGGCGTTTGTAGTCTTTTCGGAAGTCGTGGCCCCACTGGTTGGAAAACAAAATGTAAATGTAACAGAGTAAAACGCTCCAGCTGAGCCTTTGGGCATTTCAGAAAACAAAAGGAGGTTTTACCTGGCTGACACAGTGGGCCTCATCGATAACAAAACGTGCCAGGAGTTTCCTGTCATAGAGATTCTCCAGGGCTGACACCAGTCGGTTGCTGGCACACACCTGGGACACGCCAGCCGTGGCGTTGGGAAGAAAAGCAACAGGGCACAACGTCACCTGGCCTGACTGAACACGGAAAACAACTGTTCCGTGCTGCCAAGTTCATCCTGACTGCACAGGCAGAGCTTGAAGGCAGAAAGATGATGCCGATCGGCTGCGTTTTAACGAAGCAGTCAGTGGGAGCCCACCCCAAGGTCCCTCATTCTGAGGAAATTTCAATACATTTAAATTACTTAGGTCAAGAAAGACAGGGAAAGAGAACGCTAAAGAAAGAAACATAATCGCACACTGACCAGTCTCCTCTCACAAAGCTCTTGTGCAGTAACATATTTTTAAGGCAGCAAAATAATAAACCCCAAGGCAAACTCTGACAATCTCCTATTACCCTGACAGTGGCATATTTTTCCTGTATTACCCTATTCAGAGCAGCCTGGATATAGCAGCTGTTGTACAGTGATTAACACTAATATGCAGCAAGATATATTGAAATGGATGGGCATGGGGGTTTAAGAATTTAAATTGTGCATAGTTTACATTCTTGGCTAATTACCGATTGAAATTAGTTACAGCTGTACAGAGTCTTACTGAAAATTACCTAAACATTCTCTCAAAACTGTTTAACAGGGTTTTTCCCCAGAAGCCTACTCTGAGCCCAGTGTTTCCCAGCAGACCCCCCCTCACTGCTCCCATGGTTTTACGACCTGGGTGAAGCACAAACCTTCTCAGGGGTGACGTACAGCAGCTTTATGATGGGGTCTTTCTTTGACAATTGCATGTATATTTTCGAGGCGTCAGCATCCGTCCTGTCACCAGTCAGGTACGTTGCAGCAATCTGCATTACAAATATATATACTGAGTTTTAACACGTGCAAAACAGAAGCAGCATCAAATATAGTCCTACCTGTAGTTACAAACCTGTTCCTAAGCACTCAGCTTGTGATCTCCTGCACCCGCTTTTCTTCCCTTTGTGTATTGCTTTCCCAGAGGTGTCCGGCACCTCAGAACCCCCCTAACTCAGGAATTGTTAGTGCTTATTCCTGCTGCAGAGCCAGGCTGCTCCTTCAGGTGTGCCAATACAACTCTCAGGATTCTCAGAATCAGTATCTGCTCTGGAAAGCCCAACTCCAACAGCCAACACTCAGAAAGAGCAATAAATCCAGCAGTTACACTGCCAAGATATCCAAGTTCATCCAATTTAGTTCTTCCAGACAACTTTCTGTGCTTTTCACAGTGTCCATCTAATCAATTTATGTAGTTTATATTCAAGAGACACAAGATTTGCTGCAAAATTTCCGATTTCTAATCTAGTTACCTGCAGTTTCACTCAGTAAAGCTGCTGGAACTTACATCTAAGGTCTTCAGCTTCTGAACTTGATCGATGATCAGTGACCTCAGCGGAGAGATAACGATCGTGACCCCGGCAGAGACACAGGCTGGTAACTGGTAGCACAAGCTTTTCCCACCTCCTGTGAGGATTAGACAGAACACCGCAAGCGTTGGATATCAAGAGGAAAGGGAGACAGCCTGGAGACCTATTTCTGACTCCCCATTTTACAGCACTTTCAGAAACAATTAACTTCTACAAACGACTGCCCCAGAGCGATACCTGTAGGATAAGGAAAAGTTACCACGTGAATTACTATGGAATGCAGAAATTCAATCCCCCTCACTCGAAATACCGCAGTGCAATAACACTCCAGAAATCCTGCAGCCACAGAATTCCAGCAGTACCTTCACAAAGGCACAGGGGAAGAGAAAAGCTTGTCCCAGGCCTTGCAGAAGGAGCTGCAGGTGTGTACCCTGCGCCAGACCTCCCAGGCTGCATCAGGGTGCCCTGGGGCACGTACCTGTGGGCATGAGGACGAAACAATCCTCCCCCAGCAGAGCAGCGTTGATGGCCTCCAGCTGGTTCGTCCGGAAAGAGTGCAATCCAAACTTCTTGTGAAATATATTCATCATTTCTTCAGAATGGGAAAATTTCATACCCCTGAAACGTTCCAGTGCAGGGTTATGATCCACTGGATGCGGGAGACAAAAAATGCACCACAGTAAGTTACAGTATCAAGTTTAGGAAGAAATTCTTCCTGGTGAGGGTGGTGAGGCCGGTGACACCCTGGCAAAGGTTGTCCAGAGAAGCTGTGGCTGCCCCTGGATCCCTGGAAGTATCCAAGGCCAGGCTGGACAGGGCTTGGAGCAACCTGGGATAGCGGGAGGTGTCCCTGCCCACGGCAGGGGGTGGGACTGGATGGGCTTTGAAGTCTCTTCTACTCTAAACCCTTCTGTGACTCTGATTTTCAGCTCCCCTTGGCCAAACCTGTTCCTACAGTAACCCCAAATGACACTGACCCGCCTGTGCCCCAGAGGGATTGGGTTTGATTCCACAAGTGCCCATTTTGCAACATTTTGCATAAACAGCAAAAACTGCTGTACAGCTTTGAATTAACAACTGCAGAATCATTATTTAATTAAAACACGTTCTTATTTCCAGTTTTAGCAGCTTCGTCTTTCAGCAGCCTGAAACCTGCAAGGGAAGGGAATACTCAAGTTTGGCATCACTTGGAGGAAAAAAAAAAAACCCGAGATGATTTTGCAAAAAGAAACTTCCACATAAACAAAAGGCAATGATGTGATCTGCAGCAGTTACCTGGCCTTAGGTTTAAAAAGAAGTAAGTACGAATTTAAAAAAGGGAAAGACAATAGCCTTCATGAGTATATTTACCTGGATGGTTCTTTGCTGCCATCAGGAAGCCCGACTTCGGAGCAGCAGGAGTGGATCCCACAGCAGACCCTTTGGCTCTGGACACGATCTTGGACAAGAGGGATTTGGTGGGTGGCCCTTCCCTGATGGGCTGGTACGACGGTGCCGACGGTGCTGCTGAAACAGCCACCGGCTCCTCCCAGTCCTCATCAAAGTCATCGATGTCGAAGTGATCCAGGTCCAAGTCGGGATCGTTTGTACCCAGACTGTTCCCTGCAGGACTGGCCATGGGAGCCCTGCTCTGAGCTTTCAGGGCTGTGCTGGTCAGGGGCTGGTTCCCATTCCTCATTCCCAGCGTTTCATCCCAGCTGCTGTCGCAGAACGGCTCAGACTGGAGGCTGAGCCTGAGGGAACCTCCCTCCCTGCCACTTCCCTTGGGAAAAGGCAGCACTGCAGTTCCTGGGCAGGTGATCTCCTCAACACTTTGCTTTGAAGCACAAGAGGTATCCAAAGTTTGATTTGTTTTGGCAGAGAAGTTGCTGGAATGAACAGAAAGCACCGATGGGAGGTTTGTGGATTTGGGGGAGTTTCTGCCAGAAGTGGAGCTCCAGCTCAGGCAAGAACCTGGAGAAGCACCAGGACAGGCACCAGGGCCCCGCTCCATGGGATCCTTCCAGCTTCTTGGAAAAGTCATGTTTATGCCATTTTGGTTCAATGGTTTGACAGAATTAGCCAGCAATTTTCTCCTGGGAGAGACAGGGAAGGAAAAAGGAAAAAAAAACCCATATATTTAGTCACAAGCAATGACTTACCAAGTTCTACAACATCCATTAAACAGTTTAGTCCCTCTGCTATTAAACACTAACATATGGAGGTTCCTTCATGCTCTGAGTCACTGTGTTTGAAAAATATTTCAAACAAATCTAGGGAAAAATAAAAACTACCAGAACAAACTAATGACAAAATTACGACATACTCTCTACGGACATAAAATAAAAATTCCTAAAATCAGGGAACAGATCCAGGCAAGGTAGAGCACAAAAAGTAAATCCTTAGAACCACAAGTTAAAAATAAGTAAAAATATGCTTTTACCAAATTATGGGTTTCAAGTACCAATGTCTGACTACAGCAATAAGGGAATAAATTAGTTATACTGAGAACATTCCAAAGAGCCCATAATTCCAGTCCAGCAAAACACCAAATAAAAATCCCAAATCCCAGTACTTTGTGTATTGTGCCATTAGCTGATGCAAGAGGTAAAGCACCAGGCTGTGGTGGCAGCAATCACATTGCAAGACGACAAGCTCAGGGATATTAGGGGAAATCACCACCCCTGCAGTCGGTGAGAGCTCTCAAGGAGAGAACATTAACTGGATGCCTGCGGTTACAAGAACTGAGGATGACACCTGGCAGGTCACGTCACACCACCTGCTTCTCCAGAAGCACCTGGTGCCAGGCACCTTCCTCACACTGGGTGTGGAACTGGATCCTTCCATCTGCCAGAACACTGGGACCACTAATGGCGCACCACCTTGGGGTATTTTTTGTCTCCCTTCAGTCGGTAACTTTAAGCCTTTTAACCCCCCCTCCACCTCATTCTCCAGTGTGCTGGGGACACCTGCAGGCAGGTTCCTGCTCCACACGGAGCTGTCCTAGCCTACCTGAGGTCCCTGTGCTGGAGCAGAGCTCTGGCACAGGACAGGGCCTGCAGCTCCCGCAGCGGGATGGCATCCACCAGCTCACAGATGGCCTCCATGACCTCGAGCAGCTGCCGGGCCACAGGTACACCTTCACCTGTCACACCTTCACCTGTCACAGGGGGCAAGTTCAGCAGAGCAATTGCTATCAGGATAGCTGACAAGGTGATACCACTGTCCCCAAGGACAGCACGTTCCAGCAAGTCTAAATAATTTACTGTCAATATATTTTTGTTCCGTTTGCATAAAGAAACTGTTTCTGTGAGCAGGAACTCACAGAATCTACGTATTTCTGCCCTTGTCTTTTATTATCCATCTTACACATGTTAATTATCCACCTATCCATGTCAGTTCTCCACCTATTGATGCTCATTTTCCATCTGTTAGTTAAGGCTCTTGGATTACACGGGATACACAGGAAAATGATGAGTTGCAAACTATCCCCCCAAATCTGAGGCGTAACATTCCAAACATTTCATGTACCTGCATCCCCCGAACAGGGATCACCTCCAGCTCCAGGCTCTGTTGTGGGAACCTCCCCTGGCCTGGCCTCAGAACTGCCAGCTGAGCACCTTCCACCAGTGGGAGGGTCTTTGAAAACACTGCTAATTGCAAAAGAAAAAGTCACTAAAAGACAGATACCGGGGCATTTCCACGGAACAGGATTTAAGATGTGTGCAAAAGATAAATTCCTGAAACCCCAGGGAGAACCCAGGAGCCGAGCAGCCTTACACTCATCCTGTATGCCAACATGGAGGACCTCACCCCAGTCATTTTTTTCCCCTCCCATTACAAAAGGAAAAAGAACTCTGCTTTTTCTGAAGGAAAAACCACCTCAAACATCAGATGCAAAATAAGTATTTGATAAAGCATTAATTGCAGCTGCCAACCATTAACCTGCCAGACAGCAAAGAGACACAAACTCAATCTGCACTTTTTAACAAGCAGGATTTACGGGTCTTTTCCGGTACTGTTCAAATCGCCCCATGGACAGATGGTTTTACCACTGCACTCTGGTTTACCTGACACTTTGTACAGAAGGGGAGAAGGGAGGCAGCTCCTCCTCGGGGGAGGGAGGGATGACGTCCAGCTCATCCTCCTCAAGCTCATTGCCTGCCAATGGCCCAACAGCCTCCTCCAATTCGGGGGGGCTGTTCCCAGCCCCTCGTAGCTCCTGGACCCCAACTCCTTCAGCACCAGCAGCTGCAAGAGAATTAAATTAATACTGTTGGAGAACACTGTAAACTCAGCCTAGTGCAAACAAAGGAAGGGAAAAATTAACAGCCAGGTTTCAAAGCACTCGTTTGATACAGTTTCTGAATGTTAAAGACAATACTTACTGCTCTCTTTTTTCCCCTAGTAAAGAGAGGAAGTCCCACAAACCCCCTTTAAAGTTGAAAAGTGATATAACTAAACCTACCGTCACCTGCTTCCAGCTCTGCACCTTCCTAGGCTGGGAGCACCCAAAGGGAATCCAGGTACCCAAAGGGAATCCAGGGCTGCTTATCAGACACGAGTACAGATCTCCCTCTGATTCCCGGCAAACCCATCCCTCTGAGCGCAACCACAAGCAGCTCTCCGGTACCTCCAAATAACCCGTTACCTGGGCGAGGCTCTGGCCCGTCCTCATCCAGACCCAGGTCGGGAGGTGAGTCCTCGAGGCAGATGACGGACTGCTGTGAGCAGGGGCGCCGCTCAGCCCCGGGCGGTGCCTCCCGGCCCGCGGTGCCGGCACAGCCGGGCGGCTTCGGGCGGGCCTTGCCGGGGGCGGGCGGCCGGCAGAACCTCTCGATCCCCGACAGGTCGAAGTCGTCGATGTCGTCCCACTCGTCGCCGACGGTGACGGCCGGGAGAGCGGCGGGGCCGGGACCGGCCTTCCCGGCGGGAGCGGCGCGGCCCGCCGCCCTCGCCGCGGGGCCCGCGGGCGCCTCGGGAGCCGCGGCCTGGGGGTCGCGGGCCGGCGGGCG
>JAWMRA010000016.1:762956-792297 GCA_035584735.1 Pseudotriccus pelzelni | reverse complement strand
CGGCCGGGGCTGCGGGGGGGTTCGCGGCCCCAGGCGGGCGCTTTCCGGGCCGGGGTCGCGGCGAGCGAGGCGTTCACGTCCCTGTCCCTCAGCGCCCAGCCGGCCGACAGCGCCCCGCGCGCCCTCTTGAACGTGAAGCCCCTGCAACGACACGAGCACCCCCCGCACCCCGTCAGCGCCTCGGCCGCTCCCGCCCCGGCCCGGCCGCCCGCTCCCCGCCCCGGCCCGGCACTCACGGCGGGCGGTCCCGCGGCGGTCCCGGGGCGCGGAGGGCCGTGAGGGCCCCGCGGGCCGAGTGGAGCCGCAGCTGCTCCCGCAGGTTGTTCTGCGGCAGCGCCGCCATCGCGGGGCCGCCCCGCCGACAGGGGGCGCTCTGCGCGCGCGGCCTCCCCCCCCTCCCGCGCCCTTCGCATTCGCCGCCAAAACGCGAGACCGGCCCCCCATTGGGCGGGCCGGCGGGGCGGAAGTGACGTATAAGCACCCGTGGGGAGGGCGGGAGCGGCCCGGCAAGATGGCGGCACGGCCTGAGGGCGGGCCCGGGAGGAGCGGCCACGCCACCGCCGCCACCGCCCTAAACGGCGCTGTAACCTCCGCTCCGGAGCCCCGGACAGGCTTTAGCGCTCCCCAGGCGCTGGGGGCGCGCGGGAGCCACGCCGGGACGACGGAGCCCCCCCCCCCCCCAGACACCCTCCCGGCACCGCGGAGCCCGCACGCAGCTCACGGCACAGCGCTCCCGGGACGAGGCAGCTTTATTATTGTGACAGATTTCAGCGTGAGATAACACAGACGTGCCCCTGCGGACATCCCGCTTCGCTCCCCAGGGCCTGTTCACAATTAGCACCGAGCTTCTCGCTTCGTTGATTCGCTATACAATATCACCCGTTTCTTCTCTATTTGCATTAAAATACCCTATTTTTTATACAAAAAAATACTAAAGACGTCTCGTGAAATATAGATAAAATGTACAAATCACAGCACTCGTGCTTCTTTAGGGGAGAAATCGCCTTCAAAGAAAATTTAAAAACCCCTAAAATTTAACACTTGGCGATTGTGCAAAAGCTGCCCGAAGGGCGGGGGGGAGCTTTGTCTGAAGTCAGGTAAACTCCGTGGTTTCCCAGCATCCCCCTTCTGACCGCCCCAGGTAGATGGAAGCACACCTGGGCACACCTGGGCCGGGAGCAGGAGGAGGGAACCTGGCAGGGCACAGGAGCTCGAGTGTCCCTGGGCGAGGAGAGGAGGAGGAGGCGCAGGTTTCCTGCTGCACAGGGTGTGTGCAAGCTGAGGAACCTGCCTGCAGGGAACGCCTTTCAGCTGACAGGTGTCGCACCTTGTTCTCCCTTTCGTCACTTCGGCACTCAGAAATTGGAACGTGATCAGCCACTCCTGTCCTGCTCCCTCCCGTGCCCAGCCTGTGATCCCTCCTACACCTGAGGAACAGGGTAAGAGGCACAAGCTGCAAGACCACACATGTTCTTGCCTCGTTCGATAAGGAAATACCTAAAAAGAGAAAGAAATGGGTGTGAGTGAGTGTTCCCTCCTCTGGCAGAGCCAGCACAGCAGGTGAGGGTCAGGAGGCCCTGGCACAGGTTGCCCAGTTTTGGCTGCTCCATCCCTTTAAGTGTCCAAGGCCAAGCTGGACGGGGCTTGGAGCAACCTGGGATAGTGGAAGGTGTCCCTGCCCATGGAGGCATCCATGGAACTGGGTCAACTTTAAGATCCCTTGCCCCCAGACCACTTTGGGGTTCTGTGAAAACCGCTCTGTGTGCCAGCCCCTTCCTCGCGCCAACCCAAGGAGCAGATACGTGTGACAGGGCTGGAACTGCTGGAATGGCAGCTCTCCAGGCACTGCCATTCCCTATCCCCTTACACCATGAACTAGCAGTTAGCACCTGACCCTCGAGAATTTCCCCTGCAGCTGGAAATACTTGTGGCGCTGCAGTGAGAACTCACTCCTGGCTCAACCTGTTCCGCTCAGTCTGCTCTGCGCGGTCGCCCCAGGACTGGGTTTGTGAGCTGTGTCACTGCCCAGGCTGGGATGATTCCCCCTGTGTCTTCCCAGCTGCCAGCTTTCAGCTGGAGAGCCTAAGGGCAGCCTGGGACTGAGGGCAGGTGGAATCCTAGCACTGTCCTTTCTCCAGGCAGAGGGAGGCCATGGTGGGCACTGGGACCCCCTTACCCCTCCATGCCCCACCGCGGGCCCCAGGAGTTCTTCACGATCCAGTAGGGAGTCCCGTTCTCCTCCCCGTAGCCCACGGCGAGCACGGCGTGGTTCACCTTGTCAGGGGTGTGCTCACAGCGTGGGCTGCAAGGAAACAACACAACGTGTTACACAAAAGCCAGCCTGCAACTCATCGGGGATTAGCCAGCAGTCTAGACTGCACTCTGCAAACGGAACTGTGGGGTACTCTGAAATTCCAGCTGTGGAGAGCAGGGAGGGAAGGCAAGGAAAGGAGGCACTGCTCCGTTTTCCCACTCTGAAATTATTACTGCCTGTATCTGGTGTCAGGAAATCCACAGACCTTTGATCTGAGCTCCTGGCTCTTGCTCACAATTAACATCAACTCTAAAATCTCATTAGGATGAACTACAGTGAAAAGATTAAGCAAAGGAACTTTTCAATGGACACCAGCAGCTCTTAGTGCCTCCCAGTAGTGGTTTGTGCTGCCCTGAACTTGAGGCACTGTTCCGTGTTTTGCACAGGAACAGAAAGCTCCACAGTCTAAAACACACAGTTCCTTGTGTTTCCCCTGAATTTCCAGTTTTTAAATTGCACTTGCTGAAAGCTGCTGCCTGTGGTATGAAGGAGGACAGCACAAGGTACACACTCCCTCCTCTAGAGCACCAGCTCAGCTGTAGGGCAGTGTGAGGGCACCACAGCACTCTCCTCAGGTGTAGGGCTGCCCGAAGGCAGCCATGCTTCCCACCTCAGCCCCTCTGAGCTCTGGCACCAGAGGAGGCACCCCAATCCCATGGACAACTCACTTTGGTTTGGGTTTATCCTAGGAAACCAGATGTTTACTCATTTTTTCTATTTTCTATTTAGGAGGAAGTGTGAGAATGCAGTGCGGTGCTCCTGCATCCATGAGGAGAAACGGGGATGTGCACGATTCCAGCCCTACACCCTCCCCTGACCCCACCTGCCAGGTTCACACACACTCACTTGGAATACACTCCTTTCCTGTAGTGCATGAAGTTACTCGTCACCTCGAAGGCGAAGCTCACTGGGTTGTGCTTCCCCACAGCTTCCACCATGCCATCCTCATCGTACTGCAGGAGAGGATCCAGGATCATCCATCAGCTCCTGGCTGTGCTGAGGCCAGTCTGGCTCTGGGCCCAGCAGCCAGGACACAGGGGGATGGATAACCCTGGCTGCCTGCGTGCACACAAGGAATCAAGTGCTGCATTGCAAGACAAGAACAGGACTTTCCCACAGCCTGGAGCTGCACCCGCTGCGGGAGGCAAGAAGGGACCCAGTGCCTGTATTTTAACTCCAGCACTTCCCTGGTGCCACCTTCAAAAAGGTGAGCAGATCGGCTCACTCTTTCCCAGGAGCACACAGGCTGCAGCTCCCTGGGAAGCCTGGCAGGCCTTGGGGCCTCCCAGCATCTTGGCACAGCCCTGGAAGTTTGGCCATACGGCCCTTGGGGCCTCACCTGCGTGATGTTGATAACGTCTTTGACAAAGGCAATGGCCTTCTCCGACTGGAACTTGCAGGTGCCGTTCTGTGGGGACAGAGAGGAGCTGTTGGAGCCTGTGCCAGGCCTCGCTCTGCTGCGGCCACAACGGCCTGGGCTGCACTGGGAATACCTTAGCCCGGTACGGATAACTGTCCTCCCCCATGAGCCCTTTGTTGTACAGGATGTACTCGAAGGCTTGGCTTGGCAGGCCCCTGCAAGACAACACAGCCAGAACGCAGGTCAGTTAGGATGGCAACGACGAATTAGGATGGTAACGACGAATTAGGATTAGTGCTGCGGCTTCTGCAGAGCAAAGCCTGCAGTCCTGCAGACCATTCCCACCAGCCGAGGGAGAGGCAAGGACAGCGTCTATCCCAGAGCCTCCAAAGGCACAAACTCCTGTCTATTCCTGCAGCATTTCCCTGCCTGAGATTCCAGGCCTAGCTCACCACACCGTCTGGCATGGTCAGACCTCGTTCTCTGGGTGCCAGATCCCTAGGGGACACCACCAGGAGCCTTGATGCTGTGAGGCTAACCTGGCCCACACAGCACCAGCCTTACATGCTGAAAGGGGTTTTTCAGTGCCCTCTGCCCAGCCTGGCTGGGGGAGGATGAGGGACACACATTCCCAGCAAGCACCTGCTCCCTTCCCCAGCCACCTTCCAGAAGCACATCTCAGGAGGGAAGAAAAGAGAGGATGATGATGATAAAAATAAAAAGCACCAAGAGTGGCTTTGCTCAGTCCTCTGGGACCGCTTATTTCACAGAAAACAGAAGTTGTCAGAAAACTATTCTCTGCCTTCTCTAGCAACACCAGGAGGAACTTCCCCAAGGGGAAGCTGAGGTTTCTGCAGATTCCCAACAGAGCATGAGATGCATGTGACCCAGGGGCAGAGCAGCAACCAAAACTCCCCTTGCTCTCCCAGAGCCCCTCAGAGCCCTGTCCGTCGCTGCTGCGTCAGGACACTTGGGAAAAATATGTCTCAAACGAAAACTAACAAATAAGGAACAACAGAGGTTGGGAAATACTGGAGTTTTAGCCAAACAGCCAAACCTCCAGGGAGGGCTAAATTAAAATAGGCAACCAAACCCAAAACTGTTTCCCCCGACATGTCGCAGCCAAGGGAAGACAGAAACCATTCCAAGATCTGGAAGGAAGATCTTGAGGAAGGCTGTCAAGCATAGGACTCTAACTTCTGTTCTTTATGATCTTCTCTGACTTACCCACTGCAGCCGTGGTTGTTAAAGGCCTGGGCGCAATCAACCAACTGCTGCTCCGCCTGCGGAGAAGGGTTTGGGGTCAGTGACTGTCCGACACCTGCGCCCCGAACAAGTGACTCAAAATGCAACCGCGCAGCAGGAACCGACGGGCGCTGGTTTATCTGTGCACCCAGCTGTGCCACCAACCACGGCACTGGTTTATCCGTGCATCTGGCTGTTCACCCACCAGGAACCACCTGGGAATGGCTCCGAGTCCCACGGAGGGGGACAAGGGATACGTAGAGCTGGCAGCCCAGGATGGTCAGGCTGCCAGAAGAATTTGTCATTGTGCCTGCCAGAAATCCGTCCCCCACTCAGAGGCACCTTCTTTCAAAGGTCATGCTTGTTTTCAACACACCCAACAGTCAGCTATTCTGATAAGTCATCTAAGTGGCTACCGCCCTTCTAGTTTTTCAGGAATTTAAATCCTCTGGGAGTTGAAAATCAACAGCTATTGCAGCAAGAAGCCACAGTTGGCTGGTAGGGCATGCAGAGGTCCTTCCCCCATGGCTTCCAGCAGCCTCCAGCCCCTCTGGCTTTGTCCTGCTCCAAAAAGGGCTCCGGCCAAGCCCGGGGCAGTGGGACACTCTGAGAAGGGACAATGACAGGCACATCCTCGGGCACACAGAGCTCCCAGCCACACTGCCCTACATCTCCCCAGCAGTGCTGCTGGGCTCACACAGAGCTGCGAGGGCTCTGCAGGCTGAGGGGGCTGCAAGGGGTCTGTGGGCAGGGGGGCTGTCACAGCCACAGCCATGTACAGCCAGACTGGGAACAGGCAGCTGGTGGCTGTCCCAGACTGGAGCAGGCTGGCCCCGTGCACAACCCCAGCACATAACCAGGGGCAGGGCTTGGTCAGCGCACAGGAAAGGAAAATCTCTCACCAGAGACAGCAGCTTTCCGGTAGCAATGGCAATAGCAGACTCCAAACAGCCCGTGGTGGAAAAGGTCCAGCAGCTCCCGCAGGGACCCTGTGTTTGGAACGGGAGAGGAACTGCTCCAGAATGTGCTGCAGGGTCACCAGCCTCCCTGAAACACCAGGGCCGGGCACAGGGGCAGGGCAGGAGCGCAGAGCATCTACCCCCCGCTGGCAGCTGGGCTTAGCCTTCCGCTCAGCCCCTGCCCAGGGCCCCACGGCCTCCCCTGCCCCGGGCACGGAGGGCCCTGGGGGAGCTCGCCCGCAGCACACGCAGCCCAGCACTGCTCCTGCAGCACGGTGCCCTGCCCGCCGCCCACAGCCCCTCCCCGGGCACGTCACCCATAGCACACGCTCTTCACCTGGTTCTTCACGGGCGTCACAAAATTTCCCTTCTTCCTCCAGTCGATGGAGTCGGGACGCGGCCCCGAGCTGCTCACGAAGCTCCCCTTGGTGGCCGAGCAGTTCTGCAAGCGAGGCGGGAGGGCTGTGCTGAGCCACCGGGCCGGGGGTCAGTGGCCCAGGACAGCTGCTCTGCCCAGGGTGGGGGGGCTGGTGAGCAGCCACCGCCGCCAGGAGCCCCGGGCCAGCCCCGGCGGGCACGGCCCACACCAGCGGCTGCACTGCCCCGGCTGCTCAGGGCGCTGGCAGCAGAACTGACTGCTCGGCTGCAGCCCAGGCTGAGGCAGCTGAAATTCGTAAGGGTGAGGACGGACGGTGGGGGCACCTCACTCTTACCCCAGTGGTGATGCCTAAAATCAGGAGAAATAATTCTCTGGACTATTTTTGAGTATTAAAAGGCAAAAAGCACTTCTTTATTGCGGCACGGACGGTGCACAAAAAATATTTTGCACGCCCTGATTGCATAGGCTTTTACAACTTTATACTACCATTTTAATTACAATATTTGGACATTACCTCTTCTGTTATACCCACTTTCAAAACTGTCCCTCCCATAGTACCGCCCTCACCATGCCCTTGACACGCCTCCCAAATTTGAGTCGGTGGTCCCAAAAAGACCATCTCTTCTCTTCATCTTCTTCCTCATCTCCTCTGACCCTTTGGGAACGGTTTCCAGGCTCTTGAGTAGCTTTGACTACTTATATCAGGTGTTAGTTATGTGTCTGTTATGTTTCTTTCTCAGTACCTTTTTACAGACAATTGCCTCTTCACCTCATTAAAATCCCTTGTCTGTTGAAATTCTTAACAAAGAATGTTAAACAGCATTCTTAGAAATCTTGTACAAAGGTACTAGCAAGCTAAAGGTACTAACAAGCTGTACTAGAATTTAATGATTTTAAGGCATCAGTGGCACAGCATGTGCCCTGGTAAAGTGGCTTGCACGGGGTTGAGTGCTAGCGCCTGAGCAGGGGCAGCACAGGAATGGGTGCTGGCCCACGAATGGGTATAGCTCCGTGCAAAACACCCACTCGTGGGACCCAGCTGGACCCCCTCCTTCACTGTCCACCCGCGCTCCCGGCAGTTACCTGGGGCTCATTCCACAGGTACATCTTTCGAAACTCTTCGGCGGTCATATCCGAGAACTGGTTCAGGCCCACTAGAAAAGGGAGAAAGGGGAGAAGGGGACGCTTTGCTCAGCGAGGCCCCGCGCTCGGAGCCGGCGCTGGCCGTGCCGGGCAGGGGCCGGGGCTCGTACTTTGGTAGCTGTGGTTGCCGGCGTTGTGCTCGTCGATGAGCCGCTTGTTGTCCACGAAGACGCGCAGCCTGCGCGGGTACTCGTCCGGGCCGTACCGCCGGTCGAACTGCGGGGGCACCGCGCGTCAGAGCGCCGGGCACCCCGCTCGGCTCGGCCCGGCCCGGCCCGGCCCGGCCCGGCCCGGCCCTCCCGCCGCGGCGGAGCGACCGCGGGGCCTCACCTGCTGCATCCAGGCCTTGAACAGCTGCTCCTCTGCCAGACAGAAGGCCGGCGGTCAGCGGCGGCACCGCGCGGCTGCCCCGAGCCCGAGCCCCCCGCTCCCCTCCCGCTGCCCCGGTACCTTCGGCCGTGGGAGCCCGGGCGGCGGCGGCGGCGGCGGGCGCCGAGAGCACAGCGGAGGGCACCGTGAGGGCCGCCGTGAGGGCCGCCGCCATCAGCAGCACGGACCACACCATGGCCGGGCCGGGCCGAGCCGAACGCAGCCGAACCGCGCCGAGCCGAACCGAGCGCAGCCGAACGCAGCCGAGCGGAGCCGAACCGAGCGCAGCCGAGCGCAGCCGAACGCAGCCGAACCGAGCGGAGCCGAACACAGCCGAACCGAGCGGAGCCGAACCGAGCGCAGCCGAGCGGAGCCGAACGCAGCCGAACCGCGCCGAGCCGGGCCACGCCCCTGCCGGAGGGGCGGGGCAAGGGGCGGGCACGGCGGGCACGGGGCGGGGCCGTCACCCCGCCCGTAAAACCATCACAAACCCCGGTTTCACCCTGAGATAGAATAGATTTATTAGCAAGAGGTAATCAGGAAACATATATTTTTACAAAAAAAAAAAAAAAAAAAAGGAAATATTTTTTTTTTCCCAAACAAGCTGTAAGTTGAAATAGTTTTAGGGCTTGAAAGAGAATTCCCATACCACGAGGTATTGCTTACAGCAAGTGTTGTGTGAGTGGAGCATGCCTGCCACTGCCGGGGAACCGTGTCAGGGACTGTACAATGTAAAAAACCCAGGTACTATTCACAGAATAAGCACTACATTACTATATCCTGCTAGCGGGTGGTTAGCCAGGATTACAGTAGATGTAATAAAAACACTCGTCATCTCTAACTCTACGTCATGGTACTCAGAGTGGGCACAAGGGTACGGATCTACAGCATATCAACAGGAGCTGGATGCAGCGAGGAGAGGCAAGGGGACTCTTCCATCTTCCCGACTTCAGGGGGACCAGAGCAGCAGCCGGGGCCCCCCATGCCCGGCCAGCGTGGGGGTGGCACACACAGAGAGGGCAGCTCACACCGAGGGACAACCTTTAATGTGTTCCCTTCTCCCGCCTTACAGAGTTTGCTGCGGGATGTCACTGCTGGTGCCATCCAAGCGAGGGGTGGTCCGTGCTGCCCCAGAGCCCCGTAGGGACACAGGGACTCACCTGTCCATGAGGACGCAGGGATTCACCTGCCCCACGGGGACACAGGGCTCACCTGCCCGACCACCGGCCCCCTCAGGAGGAACAAATGACAAAAATAACATCATCGAAAAGAACCCGGGACTCCAGCGAAGTGTCGACGCGTGAAACCTTAACCAGTGCGGGAAATCCTACGCGAGGTCTAGTGCAGCCTGGGACGGGGGCGGATTGCTCGGAGAAGCACGGATGTGGGAGTCACTCCAGGGCGTCCAACGGAACGACGGGTATGTACAGTATGGTATAGCGAGTGTACACGAGCGGCCCCCGCGCTCAGGAAGGCAGTTTGGGCTCTATTCGCAGAGAAGCTTCATAAAGGGTTTCCTCATCCATCACAAACGACTGGTCCAGCAGGTACTGCGTCACCTGGGAAAGGAGTGGGGCCATTAACGGGCTGGGAGACCACAAACCCTGGTAACTGAGGCACCCAAACCGCTGATAAGTGGGGCACTCAGACCCTGCTAACTGACAGCCTGTGTAAGTGGGGAGCACGTTCCTGCTGCAGGAACTCTGCTGGCATGGCAGGACCTCTGCTCCATCTGCTCCCAATTCCTGGCAGCTTTTTCTCAAATTGCTTTCTGGCCCCGTTAGCAGCTGAGAGCGAAGAGAGGCACAGTCCAAACCGAGGCAAGGCGCTGCGTGTGGGTTCAGAGCTGTCCAGCGTGAGGAGCAGCCAGCAAGCAGAGCCTTTGCTCGGGAAGCGCCAGCAGCAGAGATGGGGCTTCATCCCATCAGCCACAAAAGCACCTAGGAGCTTCCATGCAGCTGAATCCCACCTCTGCAGGGAGACGGGGTGATGTGTGGCCATGCACGGCACCACCCGCACTGCCCCTCCCTGCTGTGCTCAGCTTGGCTGCTTTCAGACAGGATTTTGGGGCAACAGGCCGCTTTCACAGACACTGATCTTCCTCCTGAGGAGGAAAGGCTGGGAGGAGGCAGGCAATACCTGGGGTGCCCAGTTGGGAAAAGGCTGCAGCACGAGCCCGGCCCTGGTACCAACTGTGCAGAGGGCAGGGCTGATGCTGCAGGAGCTCAAATCAGAGCCTGCAGCTCCCCAGCCCAGCCGGGGGCTGTGATCGAGGGGGACTCGAGCTGCTCCTGCCACCACACATGGACACCGGTGTCAGTGAAGGGTGGTTTGGCCCAGCCTGACCACCCTGGGGAGGTTGCAGGAGGATTTGCTGGTTTTGAAGAAAGTGGAGAAACCCCCAGCACCCAGCCCGCTCCCGGGACGGCTCCGCGGTCCTGCAGCAGAGGAAGTGCGAGGGTTGCTGAGACCTTCCAGCTCATCACAGACTGGGGGCCACCATGAGGCAGAGGCCACCTGGCCCTGGCTGTGGGGGCGGTGGGACACGCTCTGCCCTGTAGGGAGGGGTGCTGCTCCTAAAGAGCTGTTTCTCAGCGTGTGCGGGTGCAGCCCTGAAGCACTCTGGCCGTCGGCCACGCTGCCCACTCACGGCTGTCAGTCCATTGGCAATTCCTCCTTGCAGCAGCCGGGGGGGTACGGGGGAGCCTGATGGAGCACCAGGAGTCACCCTCCATCCCCTGCCCCGCTGCCGACAGCCTCCAGCCAGGCACAGCCATCGCTCCAGCACGAGCTGCCAGGAACTGCAGGCTTCGACACTGTGACGGGAGAAGGAGACGAGGAGCAGAGGGAGCACACGTGGCTCCAGGGGCAGGGCCGTACCTTAGGCTGGTGCTCGATCTTGTAGGAGGTTTGCTGGAACTGGCGGATCTCCCTTATGATGTGTGAGATCTGTGCGGGGATAAAACACAGAAGGTGTTCACGGTTCAGCCATCGCCCCTGGCACCGTCCCAGCACCCGGGAGGGCAAGAGCACACAGCCCAGCACGATGCAAAGGGCCTTTTTTTTCTCTCCAGACACCAGGAACAACCCAAGGCGTGTGCAGGGGACGCGTGTGGCTGCCTGGCGCTGTGCAGGTGACAGCTGAGGGTTCACAGGCCTGGCCACAGCCACATCACCCCTGGCTGGCCCCGCACACCCGTGCCAGCAGGGCTGGGAACTCACCATCCTCATTTTGGAGAAGTTCACCAGGCCGTCCTCGGTGTAGTTCGGGGTCCCCTCCTCGATGAACGCCAGGTCGGTCAGGTACATGCCCAGGTAAGGGACACACGGAGGGTCACAACTTCGGGGGCAGACCAGAAAGAAATGAGGAAGAAAACCACCTTACCCAGGGGCTTTGCAGGGGAAGGAGGGGGACCTTTGGAGTCAGCAGAGTCTGTCTAATATAGGGAGGCTCTCTCCAGGGAGGCTGTTGGTCTCGCAGGCCTCATCCCTGCGGGCTGAGCAGGACAAGCAGAACCTGCAGCTGTGCCCCTCACAAAGCCATGGGATGCAGAAGGGCTGGGAAGACTTTTGGAAGCTTCTCTGGGCACCCTGTCCTAGGGGAAGGTGTCCCTGCCCATGTCGGGGGGCTGCAATTTTAAGGTCTCTCCCAACCCAAACCATTCCATAACTCCATGACACTGTGACAGTGATGGGGGGAAATGTTCCCTGGTGTCTGGCAGTGATTTGCCCCTTTGCAGTCCCTTTTACTCCCACTTTTCCACACTGCTGCTCAAAGGAACCACTTTGCCAGCCATTGTGCCAGCTCAACAGGACATGCTTGAGTGCAGGCTTTGCTTCAGCGAGCAGAGCCCCAGCCACAGGAGGGGCAAGGTGGGATCTAGATCCCCACACACCATGGGCCCTGGGCTGGCAGGAGCAGAATCACTAATCACTCACTTTTTCAGGGCCTCCCTCAGGTTCTTGAACCTGCCCTCTGACGACACCAGCTTCTGGAGCTTATCGATCAGAGCCTTCGTCTGCAAGAAACCCAAAGCGCCGCTTGGACAGGCCCTGGAATATTCCCCCACCCCTGCAGCCAGGGAGGGGGTAAAGCCTGCAGAGACAAAGGGTCCCTCCCAGCCTGCCCTGCCCAGGGCACATCCCCCCATCCAGCTGCTCCTACTCCCTCACAGGTACAACTGTGCCCTGGCCATCACACCTGGCTCCTGGTGGTACCCACAGAAGCCAAGTGAGCACCCGAAAGCAAAGCTCCTCCAGCAACGCTGAAGTCAGGCTGTGCACTCACTTGCTCCCCCTGCTCCCACCTCTGTCCTTGCCAGCACCTGTTTCATTCACAGGTTTATTATTTTATAGGCAAAGTGACTGTTCGTGGCTGAGAGCAGCCCACAGCCACACTGACCTGGCAGCCCTGGGCTCTGTCCAGCCCAGCACTGGCAGGTACCGGCTACTCCTGTACCAGGTACCTCAAACAGGAGTTCATCCTGTTCATCCATAACTGTTCATCCCTCTGAGGCGCCCAGAAAACCAGTTCAAAGATGTCTGTGCGTGTGTGTACAGGCACAGGGGCTCTCTGGGAAAGGTTTAACAGCGCATCTGACCTGCAGGGTGGGGCTGATCTCATCTCACAGGTAAAAAGCAACGGGACAAGAGCAAAGAAGTTGTGCCATGGGGAGGTTCAGGTTGGAAACTGGGAAAATTTCTTCCCAGAAAGGGTTGTCCAGCCCTGGCACAGGCTGCCCAGGGCACCGGTGGAGTCACCATCCCTGGGGGGATTTAACAGACACACAGATGTGGCACCTGGGGACACGGGTTAGTGGTGGCCTTGGCAGTGCTGAGGGAATGGTTGGACTTGATGACCTCAGAGGGCTTTTCTAACCCACACAATTCTGTGACTCCATGAATAAACCCAACGGCAAGGCAGGTCTGAGCTGCTTTTCCACCTCCCTCCTGGAAAAGACCTAAAAAAATCTTCCTTCATTTTCTAACTCTTTTTTGACGCCCATGGCTTGTTCTGCCCCGGCACCATCCCACCCCCCACACACACCCCCCCAGGAGGGGTCACCCTGTGCCCACCTGCTTGGAGACCTTGAGCCAGGTTTTCTTGAGGCGGAAGATGGCACTGCGGTTGAGGGAGGAGGTGATCTCCAGCACGGCGTTGTAGTTGTGCAGGCAGCGGCAGATGTCGGCCACCGCCACCCACTTCTCGATGGCGCTCACCCGCGCGTTGATCTCCTCGTTCCGGATGATCTCCGACGCGATCAGGTTGCTGACCTTGGGGAGACACGGGGCCCGGCCCGAGCATTAGGATGATTTCGGGAGCAGCTGTGCCCCCTCCAGCCTCGCGGCGGCTTTGAAAAGATTTCCCTGCGCTGCGGCAGCCCCGGAAGGAGCAACTGCACCAGGAGATGCACCACCTGCCGCGGGTCCCTGAGAAAGGTTACGTTTGTGGCGGCAGGTAAACCTTGCACGCCCCAGGCCCTGGGGCAGGTGGGCTATGCTGCCTCCCCTCTACCCACCCCTCCACCGCCCCGCAGCCACCCTTACATCATTGAAGTGCTTTGTGTTCTTCATGATGTACGGAGTCCTCTCATTCTTCTCCAGCTTCATCCAGCCTTGCCCAAAGAACTCTCTGCAAATGACAGTGTTTAGATCAAATTCTCTTTCCCATTTTTATGCTATGCCCAAGCCCTGCAAGCTCCACTGCGCCCTCACAGGATGGAGATCCTAGGACCCTTGCCCTCCACGCTGCTGGAAGGGGCCACACGGATACGGCTGAAAGTTTGGACACGGGAGGGTCTCCCTGAGCTGGTCACCTTGGGGACACTGGCAGAGAAGCCGCAGGATCAGGACTCAACTGGCAAAACCCGGGAAGGCTTTGCACCGCCTAGGGTTAGCCCAGGCAGGCTGGCGGTGGGACCCTGGGTGACCAGAGCAGCTCTTCCTGACCCGTGGGGATCACTCACTCATAGGGGATCTTCTTGAAGACCAGGTGATCCAGCAGCGTCAGCTGTTCCGCAATCTCCAGGGCCGAGTGGTTCTCAAATGGTTCTGCTTTGACCCCCTCGGCCTGCGGGAACAATGAGGCTCAGTGGGCAAGGGCACGGTGAGAACTTAAACATGTCATGCACACAGACCCAAAGCCAAGGGCTGGCTCCCAAGCCAACAGCTGCCCGCAGAGGAAGGGGGGTGAGAGGTGCCGCGCTGGTCCAGAGGCACCACTGCCCGTGCCAGCTGCGCCAGCTCCTTCCAGCCCTGCAAACCCCATGGATTTAATCCCGTTATCACCTGTCCGCAGGCACAGACACCAAACTAACCCATCCTCTCCAGTTCAGCAACGAGGTGCCAGCTGTGGAGTGGATCCCAGTATGTGACTCTGGGAGTGGCTGCCTTTTGGCTCGACATCTCTTTAATTAATGAAGCACCCGGTGACCCCAGCTGGAGTGGCGCTCTCCCTGCCCGCCTGTCCCTGCCCACCTTGTGCCCACCTGGGCCTGCCTAGGAGGGGCAAGATGGCTCCTCCAAGGGATTTCCAGGAAAGCAGGGGAACAGGAATGTCCCCTGTCCCTGCTGCCTGGCTCTGGGCAAGTGGTGTCTGCACCCGTGTGGAGTCACCCAGGATGACAGCGAGAGCCTGCGGGCCAGACCTGCACAGAGTCACTGACTGTCCTCCACCACTCACAAAGGTATCATCACTTTGAAGCTGATCCTGGGTGCGTGGCTCAGTCCAGCACCCAACAAACCTCACAACCACTCCACAAACAGCACTGGAACAAGACTGGAACCATTCCCCATAACACCTCCATCCCCTCTGGCTTCTGGAAAAGGATCAGCCACTAAAGAGCTGGAACAAACAAACCCCACCAACCTGCTGGCCAAATAAACCCCAAACAGCCCTGGCAACACAGGAGAAACCTCCAAGATCAACACTTCCACCTCCCCCCCAAAAAGCCCATTGCACAATCCTGCCGGCTGTGGGAAGGAGGTTCCAAAAGCTCCGGGGAGCAAACACCAGCCGAGCCCCTCTGCGGCCCAAGGGCCCCTGGAGAGGCTGCAGGGGGGCAGGCTGCGGGCTGCAGCTTGGGGGGCAGGTTGTGGGCACACCCCGACGGAGCCCAGGGTGGGCAGGCTGCACTGCTGGCACTCGGCAGCACCCTGTGCAGGACATGGGAGCTCCGGGCACCTCGGGGGGCACCTCGGGGGGCACCAGCCAAGGGCCAGCACGATGCACACCTCAGGCTCACGAGGAGGGGCCAGGGAACCTGCAGCCCCCTCACCCCAATGTGCACCCCAAAACCCGGGGTGACCCCATGTCCCCAGTTTGACCGCAGGTCGCTGCTGCTCAGCCTGAAGGGCAGAGCAAAACCCTCCGGGTTTGTTTGTCTTCTCTTCAAAGGACGTGTCCGGCACCCGCAGTTACAGGCGACAGCTCAAGCAAACCCCAGGAGGGGGTAACCACCCCCGGCAGAGCCAAGGCTCGGAATCTTGAGTGTTTCAGCTGCACCAGGCAGGTTTCAAGTGGCTCTTGGGTTTTTCTGGGAATAGACTTCGGTTTTTTTCAGTGCAGGAAGGCAGCAAGTGCTCTGCGGCCACCAAGAAGGTTTGAATCCGTGGCACATTCCCAGGGCTCTGCTCCTAGGGGAGCAACTCTGATGCCAGCTGAGCCAGTGCCTGTCACTTGGACCTGGAGCAGGTTTGGGGATGCAGAGGACACAGTGGGGCCCCTGGGGCTTTCCTGTGTCCCTTGGGCAGGCACTGCTGGCAGCGGGCAGGTGTCTCCGTGCCCTCTCCAGGCATCCTGCTGACTGCAGGAGGACTAACATGCCAGTGAGCTGGTTAGTGTTGCCTCCGCCTGTGACAGATCCAGCTGTGCTCACAGCTGGCCCCTCCCCAGGAAACCTTTCCCTGCTTTGCAGCTGCACCCCCAGATACTGGGCTTGCAGAGTCCGTCTCTCCCTGGGTGTCCTGGAGCGCCAGGACCTTCATCTGTTCCCCTTCCACCACCCTGAGCACAGGGAGGGAGGGAGGGAAGGGAGGGTATTTACCATATGCACAACTTCCTCCAGGGTTATCTGGTTGTCTCCTGGATCCTCCTGTGTCAAGGTCCTACGGCAGGAAAAGACAGTATTGCTCTGGCTGGAAAAGCAGCAGACCCCACAGCTCCAGTGGTCCAGCACAGCTCTGGGGGTTTGCATGGATGAAACACCCAGTGTGCGCTTCATAAGAACCTTCTGAGTCCCATTTTGAAAAGGAAAATACTCCTCAACCGGGGCCACGTGGCCCTCCTGAGTCACAGAACATTCTGAGTTGGAAGGGACCCACAAGAATCATCATGCAGCAAGACACGGTGCCCTGGCTCTGGCACTGGGGGGGCAGAACTGCCCTGTTCGTCGCAGGAGCCCATGGTCCCTGGCCATGGGAGCCACCAGTCAGGTCCCAATGGCTGGATGCAGCCAACACCACCCACCCTCCTCCTCCTCCTCCTGCCTGACACCTCCCGAGCCCCTGACATGGCCCCTCCTGGTGCCCTCGTGCCTGCTGTGAACCCAGGTGAGAGCAGGAACAGCAAGAACCTGGCACAGTGTCCAGGAAAAGCCACCTCCCACCCGCAGCCCTTCACCTTATGATGTTGGCAGCTGCTTTCCTCTCCTGGGTCAGGAGCTCGGGGTCGTGGATGACCTCCTCCAGGAAGCCAATCACCCGCAACTTCAGCTCCTCGTTGGTCTCAAAGTCCTGCCAAGGCCAGCACAGCCACGGTGTTGATGTGCTGGGAGTGACACTGGCTGTGGGCAGGGGCTGCCTCTTCCCAGCTAAATCCCAGCAAACGGGAACTGTCCAGGAAGGCACTGGGCTCACTCTGCACCGCTGCATCAGCATCACCCAGCCTGGGAGAGTCCTGGGGCTTCCCGGTGACAACCAGTACAGCACCACTCCCAGTGCCCCGTCACCAGTACAGGAAGGGATAGGGACAGCAGGGCAAGCACCCAGTGGCTGAATCCTGACCCCAGTCTGAGCCCCACAACAGGCCCCAAACCCAGCGACTCCCCTTCTCCCTGGCCCAGCCGGAGGGTGATGGCAGATCCCCTCCTCTGCACCCCGACTGTGCAAACTGGGATCCAATGCCCGGCCCCTCGCTTGAGGCTCCCAGCTCCCCACTCCTCCCTGCAGCCACTCCTTTGCTTCACTAAAACAGAAGTGCCAAGTTGCCTTCCCAGCCGGAGCCTGGCTGAGCCACCCATCGTGCAGCCGATTGCAGGAGGGAGGGAGGGAGGTAAGGGGGGAGAGAGGGAGGCCCTGCCACCCACCTGCGAGTGTTTGGAGACCCAGTGGCGCAGCACGTTGAGGACACGGTTGGTGGCTGCTCTCCGGATCACAAACTCCTTGTCCCCGTTCCGCTGGTCCGTCGGGAAGCCTGAAACTGCCAGCAGCCCCTTAGCACAGGTCCCTCGGGAATGCTCGGGACTGCTGTAGGGCGGCCAGAAGGAGCATCCTCCCTTCCCGAGCATCCCTGAGCTGCTCCACGTTAGGGAGCAGCAGGACAGCCGGGGCCACCTGCCCACGGGTGCGATGGTTGAGGTGCCCGTACCCTGCACATGCCCCGGGCAGCACCGTGCCCAGGCACCCGGGACACGGCCCAGAGCGGGCGGGCACTGGGCTGGGGGGGCTCTGGCCTCCCCCGACGGGACCGCTCCTAGTGGGAAACCCAGCTGAGAGCAGCGGAAATGGTCATCCCAAAAATGCGTTCCTGCTGCCTCGGGGGGCAGGTACCTGCACTGGCCAGGGACATCCTGCGGTACTTCTCCTTGGTGGGGGTCCCCTCGTTGGCCCCCGCCGTGGCGATGGCGAAGGCGGAGGTGGCAGACAGGGCGCTGCGGGTGCCGTCGAGGTCCCGGCAGGACGTCATGACCACGCCGTTGTTGTAGGAAAACAGCGAGAAATCTGGGGGAGGAGAAATCCAACACCGCTGCTGCCCAGACAGGCTCCCCCCACGCACGGGCACCCCCCGGGCCGGAACAGCCCGTGGCTCCCTTGTTACCTGAGGAATTTTTGCACTTGATGGACTTGGGAGTTGTTGGAGATTTTGTTGGGGAAGTTTCAGCTTCGGCTTCATCGCTGTGGTTGGGATCCGTGTCTGACTCTTCCCTGACAGACACCTCTGAGCCTGGGAGGAACAGGGAACCCCTTTACCACCCGCTGGACACAAACGCAGCCACATTTTAGCTCTTCCAGGTTTTCCTGAAGTCTGACCCATTCCAGCTGGGGATGCAGCCAACACATATGACAAAGGTACAGAGTCCCGCGGTTACTCTGGGATTTTTTTGGAATGGGTTTTTTCTTTGAGGTTTGTGGTTTGGGTGGTTTTTTTGTTTTGTTATTACAAGTTAGTGAGTTTTCAGGAGGCAGGAGCTCACCATGCATGCACCCAAACTGGCTTCACTGCGAAGGAGCCCCCCACCCTCAAACCCACGTGGACTCACTTTGCTTGCCCAGCAGTGACTCCTCCTGCTTTTCCGAGGCCGCCTCCCCTTCATCCGGGATTTTGTTGGGATAGCTACCGGACACGTACAGTTTGTTGATGTCCAGGGTGGTCTTGTTGAAGGGGGCCATGGAGGAGTACATGCTGGCGTAGCCGTTGGAGGAGCAGCTCAGCGCCGCCAGGTCCAGCGCCTTCCCCCCCGTGATGATGGGGATGTTGAGGGACAGCTTCCTCCGGCGGCTGGGGGACGAGGACTTGGTGATGGAGAGCGGCGGGGGCGAGGAGAACTTGCGGTTGGCTCTAGGGGACTTGGGGGGCTCCCCGTACAGCAGCTTGTTGTTCTGGCTGTTTGCAAACAGGAGCTCCAGGGACCTTGGAGGAGAGACGGGGGAGAGGCTGAGCTGGCACCGGCCCTGCCCAGGAGCTCGTGGGGATCCCCCACTGCGGTACCGGGGCCCCGGGACATCCCCCCAGGTACAGCAGAGCTGGCATGAGCCCCTCGCCACCCTTCACGGCCCTCCTGGGACAGGGGACACCTGCAGAGCTTGGGTTCATCTCCTTCCCCAGCGTGGGGGTATCACAGCTCACGGAGAGCAGGTGACACGGCCCCAGGGCGGCACCGGGGCTGGGCAGGTGTGGGGCACAGAGAATGCAGACAGGGGATGGAGCAATGCCACAGACCCCACTGCTCCTTCAGGGACAGGGCAGCTCCTGGGGCAGCACCAGGGCCACGCAGGGCTGGGGTGCAGAGAGTGCCTGGGGACAGAGAGGGGACACGGAGCGGTGGCAGTGCCTGCACAGACCCCCCAAATCCCTCCAGGTACGGGCCAGGTGCCAGGGCAGCGCTGCGGCGATGCCCCACGGCCTCACCGTGCCGGGATGGCACTGATCGGCTTCTTGTAGATGGTGATGAGCTTGTCAAGGACGACGAGGGCGGTGGTGAAGACGCGGTAGGAATGCAGGAACGTGTTGAGGAAGTCGATGCTCAGGAAGCGCAGGTCCGTCAGCCTCTCCAGCAGCCGCTCCACGCTGGCATAGCGGATCTGCAGGACCTTGCAGGAATTCATCGTTTTACTGAACCTAATGTCAACATCATCACAATACAAGCTGGCATCAGACCTGCAGAGAAACAAGATATCTGTGGTTCCAGCCTGGAACGAAACCGAGAGACCACAGAAACGGGTGCAGGAAGGAGCCTTGTTCACACAGGGTGTCCCCACGGAAAACACAGGCAGGAATGCTCCCGAGGACAACCTGGAAACTCTCACCACGGAAAGGGTGGAAATGCTGTGGAGTGCTCAGCAGGCAGAGGAATGTGGATGGACCATTCCGAGGCACACACGAACCAAGCCCCTTCCCAGGCCTGGCAGCAGCGAGGGCAGCCGATGTGGCAGGAACACACCCCGCAGTGCCCCATCCACTGGCAGGGACCAGCCCACCTCATGCCAACACATCCCACCACAGACCAGGGCAGTCCCTGCGCCCCAGCACCCACAGGGACAGCGACCCCCACACCCCTCTCTTCTGGTACTTTTACCCTTCTTTACTACTATTATTTTTCTCTAAGCTCTCCCCTTCAACATCCTCCCTCCCTGAGCACATCCCACACAGATCCCTCAGCAGCTATTTAATGCTCCCAGTCACCACACTGGACACAGCCCATGGAGCACAGGCAGGCTGCAGGGGCCCCGGGGCTCCTGACCACTCCAGCTGCCACTGGGGCTGTGTCCTGGCCCTCTCTGCACTCACTTGATCATCTGGGGGACGGTGACCTTGGAGTTCTCCTCGAAGGCGTTCATCATCAGGCCGTTGCAGCGGATGTTGTCCACACACTGGAAGAGACGTGTGTGGGTGGTGAGGGAAAAGCTGGAAGTTGGCTTTATCCAGACCAGGCGCGTCCCTGCTCACCGCATCTCCCACGTCTGACAGGAGAGTGGGGCTGGGGCCGTGCTGCCGGGAAGGGCAGGAGCTTCTTCCTGAGGACAGGGCTGCGTGGCCGCAGTCCTGCCTCCCTGTTCTGGGGGAGCATCACCCAGAGCTGTCCTTGAGCTCTCCCAGGTGGACCCAGCCCAGCTCCAGGTGTGCCAGCGGTCACAAAGCCATTGGCAGGGCTGCCAGATCCTGCTCCCGGGAATGAAGCTCCCCACAGCCTGCAGGAGTGGATGCTCTCAGGGGGAAACCCAGTGAGAGGCAGGTCCCTGCAGGGACCCCTGTGCAGGCAGGACTGGGCTGGGAGCCACCAGCTCCCTGCGAGGGGCCAGCCCAGCCCACGGCTCTCCTTGAGGGCTGATGCTCAGCACGGGCACACAGGCAAGGACGTGGCACGGCAGAGGTGGCAGAGGCCAATCCCTACTGAACAAGGAACTCTGCTCTTCCTCCCACCTGGGAGAAATATCTTCAGGGTCATTTGCATAAAGCAGGTGGAGATTTTACCCCGTGTTGGAGTCAGAGGAGGAACCCACACCCCAGACTGAGATTTGCAGAAGAGCTCTGATGGGACAGACCCTGCTGTGGCTGTGTCAACTTCCTCCTCCCACCTCTTCCTCCTCCTCCTCCTCCAGCCATCAGACCCCACGACGGTGATGGCCGGGCTCTGGGTGCCCTCTAGCTCCCAGTCAGCCCCCACGAGCCCTTCTGCTCTCCCTGGGTGGGTGCTCAGGGCTCAGTGCTTCACCTGACCAAGACCCCAGCCCGTGGCAGGTCCCGACACCCCAGCGGTGCCAGGAAAGCTCCCGGGGTGCAAACCCTGCCCCAGGGCAGGCAGTGGGACCATGGCCACACAGCAAACCTCAGGCATTGTCTGCCTGCCCAAACCGATGCTGCAGCCAAGCAGAGGTCAGCCAAGCAGGGATCCCATGGCGGCTCCAAATCCTGAGGACTCCACACCCCAGCAATCCCTCCTTGCTGCCTCCTACCTGGCTGATGTCACTGGTCCATGCAGCCTTCTCCTGCCTGGATGAGGCCACAAGGATAACTGTGAAAGATGAGGAATCTTTTGGCTCCACCACAATTTTGAAGTCAAGGTGGTCGATGTCTTGTCCTGACGTTTTGGCTTTGGAACAGAAAAATCACAAACAGTGATGGGGAAAGGCTTTTCCACCCCTTCTCCTCCCACAAGGGTTTTAGTCAGGTTTTAAGGAGGGTTTATTTGGGTTTTTGCAGGTTTTTGGCTACCCCAGGACAGTTGGATCTGTGTGTCTGCTCGGTTCACAGAAAATAATTAACCTAATTAAACCTCAATCATGTCTTCACTGACTCTATTGGCATCTGAATTTGCTCCAGCTCTGCCACAGCCGGGTTTATGCCACGTGAACAGGTGGTGGGAACATCCAGAAGGACCCCAGACCCTGACGGGACACCGGCAGTGCTGCCCACGCTGCTGTCACCCCCACTCACAACCCATGGCACCCGTCACCCCCCAGACCCCTCACCGTGGGGCGACCACACTGCCAAACCCCAAAACCACTGAAGTGCGTGGCAAGAGACGTCGCCGTGCTGATGGTACCAGCTGTGCCAGCGACCTCAGTGGTGACGTCTGTCTGCTCAGCCCCCGCTGGAGATGCACGAGCCCAAACCCCCTCCCCACACCCACCAGTGGGGCTGAGCAGGGCCCTGGGCACGTCCCGAGGGGTGACCTACCGTCCTCGTCGGTGCTCTCGGGCTCCTCCACCAGCGTGCAGTCGATGAGCGAGATCACGCCGTTCTGGGGGGGCAGGAGGGGGGCTCAGCAGGGGGAACCCCCTGTGGCACTGGGGGAACCCCCAGACCCGGAACCCTGTCGCAGCCCCCCCACCCAGGGGCAGGAGTCGAGGTTCAGGAGGGTGGGGGGGTTCCCCCATCCTCATTCCCCACCCCAGGGATGGGGACAGGTGGATGGCCCTGGCAGGGCACACACAGCCCATGCCCAGCACAGTGCCTGCTTTTACTGGGAAAAAAGCCATTTTTCCCCTGCCCGCTGGGATCTCTGGGTTTTCCTTGTCGAACTGATCAACTAATTTGTTTATAAATTATTTAATAGAAGCTTTAAATTTAATTTTCCCAAAGTCTGTTGTCGTAATTATCAGCTCTTTGCCACGGACTGTAATTCTTCAAACTGGTAATTTAATGCCAGTAATGAGCAATTTCTGTAAGATTCTTGCTCAATTAAGTGCCAAACTTCCCCAAATAAACACGGGAGCCCTGGGAGCAGCCAGAGGAGCCGGGAGCGATACGGACAGCCCGGGCTGTAATTCCAGTTTCTCCCAGAATGGATTGTCAAGGTTTTTGCTGCAGATCAGGGTAAATTCTTTTGTCAGGATCTTGTAGTTTCTCACCTCTCCTGTGACTCAGCTCTGACAAGGACCATGTGAAATAAGTCTGGGTGCCCCCCACTCCCAGCCCGGCACCCCAGGGGAGGGCAAGGCGGTCCCTGCACCCCGGGGTGTCACCAAGAGCCCAGCCAGCTCAGACCGCAGCCGGGCACCCTCTGCCCCCTCCCCGTGCCCAGGGAGCAGCAGCACCACCAGCCCCTTCCCCGGCGCTCCCCCAGCCCCCTCACCTTGGTGAGGTGCAGCTTTCCCCCGGAGCCGCGGGTGCAGATGATGAGGTGCTTGGAGAAGAGGAAGCACTGCCGCTCGCCCTCCTTCCGCAGGGACAGGGAGCCCAGCCGGCCCCGCGTGATCTTCCCCTTCTCCGACATCGGCACCTGGATCAGGGACCCTGCGGAGGGGGCGCCCCAGTCAGCACTGCGGGGCACGGCCCGGGTCTGGCACATCCCCGAGCCCCGCGGCTGGCACCGGCCCCCCCGGCCGACGGGCACCAACAGCTGGGGGGGCACCACCGTGACCTCCGGCCCATCCCTGCACCCACATCTGAGGGTGCTCCGCCAGGACCGAGAGCCTGGCCCCACAGAGCTTCCCTGGCAGGGGAATCCACCCAAAACGCACCTTCTGAGCCCTGATGCGCAAAAACGCAGCACCACGGCCGTCTGAGAGTGCAGAAACTGCCTGAGCATGAGGCACTTCAGAGCAGAGGAAACCCAGAATTGAGCTCTATTTTTAAATTTCACAGCCCGCGGGAGCACACAGAGGGACAGGGACGGGGACATGGGGTCCCATTACCGCAGAGGGAGGGACATTGGTGCCCACACAGACCTTGTCTGACGAAGGTCTGGCTGGTGTCCAGGAGGATCTCACACCCCTCGATGATCATCCTCTCTATCGCCAAGTTTTTCCGAATATTTTCGGTCTCGCTCACTTCATCGTGCATTATCCTGAAGGAGGGAGAGGAGAAAATTGGAGCTGGGATAGGACTGCACGAGTTTTCCCAGCAGATCCCTTTGGACTCAAGTAGGTGTCACTTGGTGGGGCTGCACCAGGTAAGACCAAAATCAAAAACATATCAAGGGAATTATGGGAGTATCGACCCAGACAGGGCTGGGAGCTCCAGAGGTAACCTGCACATCTGCCCAGACTGTGCCTCTAGACCGATAAATATTGAAACCGGAGTGCTTGGAAATCACAACATTCAGATTTAGGGCAGACAGACCCCTCTCATCAGCAGCCCCCTCCAATATCCCTGCTCCTTGAAGAGCAGGAAGAGGGATGGAAACTGTTTACAGGACTTGAGGAGAGCTGATGGGTTTGGCACCAACAGCCAGAACACTCCGGTTCGTGGGCTGGGGAGGGAGAGAATCAAAGACGGGGAATTACGGCCAATTCTCAAGTGCTCATGTGGAGATCCCAGAGGCGCTCGGGGCCTTCCTGCAGGGCAGCCCCACCAGTCCCACCAGCCTGGAGAGAGGACAGAACCGGACCCTTGGAGACATCCCAGCCCTCCAAACCCCTCACTTCATCGTGCAGGAGCCTGGAAAAGGCAGCCCCTGTCCAAAAGCAGGCAGGACCCACCCCACCTGCCCCAGGGCTGGATCAGGGCAGGAGGGCAGGGGACGGCAGCGGCAGCTCTCACCTGGACAGCTCTTCCAGCTTGGACTTGGCGTAATCCAGGCTGTTCCTCTCCACGTGCTCGTGGGGGGTGTGAGCCAGCAGCTCGTGCAGCGTCAGGATGTACCTGGGGATCTGCGGCACAAGGGGCAGAGGGGGGGGTCAGCGGGGCCCCGGGGGCTGCAGATGCCCACCCTGGACTGCTCCCAGTGCCACTGAGGGCACCATGGCCGGGCACTCTGATCTAGGAGGTTAAAAAAACTTCAAAGGCCCTTGTGCCAAAGCCGAACGAAGAAGGGAATGGCATGGGGCTGTGCCCAGGACCCTGCTCTCCCCTGTCCCTGCCCCAGAGGTGTGGGGCAACCAGGGAGCAGCTTCACACAGCATCCTTCCACGGCACCGACAAGCCCGGTGATTGCCCAGGAGAAATGTGAGACCATCAGGGTCCATCCCCAGGGCATTTTCATCCAGGCTTTGTCTCCCCACCGTGCAACACCAGCCGTGGGGACGGGGTTTGCACTGCTCAACCTATTCCCCTGGGTATCCCGGGGGGGGAATCCCAGCGCCAGCAGTTACCTGGAACATGGGGTAGGTGAGGAAAGTCTCCAGGGTCCTCTCCTCGCAGTCAGGCTTGGCCTCGTAGTGCTTGAGCAGCTTGTCGAAGTCCCGGTTCTGCTTGCAGTGGGCCAGGATCTGCAGGCTGTACTGGTGGTTCCGCACGAACTCCTGGTAGATGTTCAGCATGGGCAGCAGGATGTCGAACAGGTCGGCTGAGAGCAGAGCAGGGGCAGGTGGGTGGGATGCTCCAGCCCGTGCTTAGGCCCCAGCACAGCCCCCCAAACCCCCCCAGATCCCACACAGAGCACCCTCCAGGTCTCCTGCTCCCTGTGTCACACCCAGCTCTGCCCAGTTTGGGTTTAAAGAGGATCTGATGGGACACAGAGACGCTCTCCAGCACCAGCCTCCCTCCACCCCACCACCTGGCAGAACCAGGAAGGCAGGAATTGGGGTGCTCTGGGGTTTTTGACTCTGTGACCAACAGGACCAAGCAACAACATGCTGTGCAACGTATTTTACTGCTGATTGGCAAACGCCTGTTGAGTTGCAGGAGGAGGAAGAGCAGGAGGGGGCAGTGGCACTCACCCAGAACCAGTGTGGGCCAGCTGGAGATCCGTGCCTTCAGGCCTTGGTAAAAGATTTGGTGCAAAAACATGATGGTTTCGCTGAAAGGGGAACCGAGACAGGACTGAGCCAAAACAAGAACAAGACGGATGAACAAACGGCAAAAAACAAGGATTTCGACAGAATCCCCAGCCCAGGGGGAGAAGGGCAGACCTCAGGCTGGCTGCAGGGGGCTGAACAAGAGGATGCAGAGGGTCCCTGCAGGCACAGGGAAGACGGAGCTGCAGGCTCCTGGGGACCACCCAGCAGAAGTGCCCCAGTGCCCAGGGAGGGCAGCGGGTGCCTGGAGCTGCTGAGATGCCGCGGAGCTCCCGGAGCCCAGGATGGAGCTCACCTGTTGAGGAAAATGCTGCTGACGTCGTCGTGCGTGATGGGCGGCTTCTTGGAGCTGGCAGCCATCCGCAGGGGCCGCAGGAAGTTGTTGACGAGGATGTGGAGCTGCTGGACGTACTCGGCCTCGGCCTCCAGCATGCTGAACACCACCTGGTTCCTCTTGCGCATGCTGTCGGCATGTGGGGACCTGATGTAGTCCTGGATGATGGTTTTCCACTTCCTCCGGCACAGCCAGCCCCGCAGGAAGCTCTGCACCTGAGGGGAGCAGTGGCTGGGAGTTATGGACAGGCTGGGGGGCCAGGCAGGGACCCCCACTCGGCACGGGGCAGCCGGGAGGTTCCCTGGCCCCGTGCCAAAGTCTGGGTTTTTGTGCCTCTTGCTGGTGCTGCTCTGAATCCTCCAGGCTGGGAATCCAACAACAACTCATTTAAATCCCTGGCACAGGTTGCCCAGGGAAGCTGTGGCTGCCCTATCCATGGAAGTGCCCAAGGCCATGTTGGACGGGGCTTGGAGCAACCTGGGATAGTGGAAGGTGTCCCTGCCCATGGCAGGGGGTTGGAAGGAGATGATCTTTAAGGTCCCTTCCCACTCAAACCATTCCATGATGCCATGATTAAAAAATGAACTTTCTTTGCAGACAATGTCCGCTTTTCCCTTTTCCCCTTTCCAGGAATGGATGCAGGACTCCTATAAGAAGCAAAGATCCCATTTAATTCCTGACTTCCCAGGCACAGCCACTATGCCAGGCACTGTCCTGCCGGGTGCTCAGCCCTACCCAGAAACCCCAGTTGCCCAGTGAATTAGGGCACCAAACCCCCCAGGGCCAGCACATGTCTGGGCGCCCACGCATGCAGAGATGCACCCAGAAAATGTTCTGACCCTTCCTCATGTAACTGGGCACCCACAGCACGTCCCGCTCCATGCCCAGTACTCCATGCCCCATGTGCAGCAACTGCCTCTGCCCCAGGCACGGGGTTCAACCCCTCATCCCCTGCATGGCACAGCGGGTGCCTGGGCCAGACTCTTGCTCCCTGTGGGAATGCTGCCAGGGTGATGGCTTTGCCTTCGCCAAAGTAAAAGCCGTGACCGTGACCACGACCACGGGAGGAGGAGATGTCAGAGGTGGGGCAGGAGCCAGCAGGAGAAGAAACACCTCATGCATCCAGAGAACACCAGGAGTGCCCCACCAACCGATGGGCTCCCAGCTGGGCAGAACACATTTTCCTCCTAAAAAACCCCGTTGGCAGAGGCACCTGCTCAGACACCTCCGCCGGCTCCCCACGGAGCACGTCTGCTGTGCCTGCTGGGACCCCCCGAGTGCCAACCCTCACCACCACCCACCTTCTTGATTTTCTTGATGTCACTGTCGTCGTCGCTGGGCGCGCTGGTCTGGCTGGCCTGGATGCGCTCGTGGTCCTTGAGCAGGGAGGCGATCTGTGGGCACAGGGGTGAGCGGCTGCCCCGGCACGGCCGGAGGGGCCAAGGACATCCCGGGCTGCCGCCGTGCCGGGGACAGCACGAGCCTCTGCCTTAATGACAGACACAGGGACACGTCGTGCTGGTTCTGCCTTAACGGGAATCCCAAACTCACAGAAACACAGAATCCTTCAGGATGGAAAAGCCCCCCTGAGATCATCGAGTCCAATCCTTCCCCAGCACTGCCAAGGCCACCACTAACCCACGTCCCCAAGTGCCGCATCCACACAGCTTTTAAATCCCTTGAGGACTGAAGTGGATGACGCAGATGAAGAAACCTGGCAGAGCTCTCAGGGCACCACTGATTCCTTGGCACCCCCACCACCCCAAACACACCACTGGGACTGGGACCTGGGGATCGTGCCGGCTGCCCAACCCAAACCCCATCCCCGCTTCCTGAAAGAGCCTTCGCAGCGAGCCCATAAACACAACTTGGAGAGAAAAAAAATGTCAGAGAAGTCTCAAGCATTTGCAGCCCGAGGCGTGCAGGCGGGGAGCAGCCCCCCAAGCCGTGCTTCCCGCACTCGTGGGATCAGAGCCACCAGCTCCCGGCGTTTTGGTTTCACTGTTTCTCCCTGTACTTTCTCTCCCTCCTCTGCTTGTCGCGTGTCCCGGCCCCCACGGCCAAAACTGCTTGGAAAGTGACGGGAAAAGGCAAGAAAGCAGCACATGTGCCATCCAGAACGTGGGAAATTGGGAAAATGTGATCTGAATTTTGATTTTATAGAAAAGAAGTAAGAAAACACTTGGAAAGATGACTTTCCTGGGGAGAAAAAGTCCCATTTTGGAGAGATGGAGGAACAAAGGTGGGTTTTGCTGTCTGGACTGTTTGGAAAAAGCAGGAACATGCTGGAGATGGTGGCCATGGGCTCACAATCACCAATCCAGCTCCTACACAGCTCCATCCGTTTCACCCCATTTCATTATATGGGATCAGATTTCAGAGGAGCTTTTAGAGCTTGTTCCTCTGTGTGGGCTCTCCCAAGGAACCCTGAGTCCCCAACACTCCCTGCACTGAAGGGTTTGTGGGCACCAAAACTGTTTCTGTGGGATAGAAGGCCCTATGGAAGGGATTTGCCAGTGCCACAGTTTTGTTTTGGTTTGTTTGTTGGGATTTTTTTAATGGAGTGAGCAAAATTTGCACATTAAAGTAGATGATTTGGTCCCTGATTCAAAGCGTGGGGAAGAGTGAAAACAAACCAGTGTGAGCCCAGGACAGGTCACACAGCTCGGCCAGCAGCTCCGGGCCAACCCTCAGCTAAGTCCAGGGTTCACAGCATTTCCCACCTTGCTGGATCCAAGCTGATGGGGATGCTCATCCCACTGCCCCTCAGGGAGGCAGGGTCACCCCAGCTCGGAGGTTGGAGCCTTGTTGACCCACTTGCAGCTGCCTCCACCCCGACACCGCTGCCCACCCCCCTGCCAGGCACGAAGAGGGGGCTGGTGGCAACACTGGCTCCAGGGTGCTCTGGGGTGCCCCACACTCCCACCCTGCTGCCCAGTCACAGCTCCACTGGCTCCAGCATCCACCCACAGCCAAAGCCCCAGGAGAGGGTTCTGGGGGGCCAGGCAGCACAGGGATGGCCAGGGAGCAGGGGGATACCCCCACCACCGGGCACCCCTTCTGCCACCGAGCATCACCCACAGCACCAGGCATCACCCACAGCACCAGGCATCACCCACGCCACCGAGCATCCCCCACCATGCTGAGCCTCCTCCTCCTCCTCCCAGGTGCCTCAGAGACACACGAGTCCCTCGGCACCGTCTGCTGAGTCATCTGTGCACCTTGTTGTTGTCTGCTGTACCTGGCCTCGTGTCACCCTTCCCACACCTGACACCGTGAGGGAACTGCTGCCAGAGCTCCTGGGACACGCTGAGGGCAGCGGCTCCACGGGCTGATCCCACAGGATCGCTCAGTGCAGTGTCCGTGCGTTCAGAGCACCGTGCACAGTGATCCCTGGGGTCCTGGGGAGAACGAGTGCCCCTCTCTGCCCCCTCAGCTGAGACCCCCCTGCAGAGCTTCCTCCAGCCCTGGAGTCCAACAGCAGAAGAAGTTGGAGCTGCTGGAGAGACCCCTGGAGCTGCTGCCAGGGCTGGAGCCCCTCAGCTCTGGAGCCAGGCTGGGAGAGCTGGGGGGGCTCACCTGGAGAAGAGAAGGATCCAGGGAGAGCTGAGAGCCCCTT